>OY982574.1:9704926-9886012 GCA_963859945.1 Euplagia quadripunctaria
AGCCTAAAGCCTACGCATGAGCACGCACGCCGTACTCATACAGTTTCGTGTATTATGATAAGAGTCAATAGCTACGGCAATGAAATTCATACTTGACTTTATTTTGTTAATTTCAGTTTTCAAAGCCAAATCAATATCTCATCTTTGTGTATCCAAAAAAACTCCAAGTGGGCTGATATATTTAGTCGCAGCAGATACTCAAGGCTCTATAGTTGTTTGGACGCAGAACGCAAAGAAATTTGAATATCATGTAACATTGCCTAAGTACCAGTGTTTGCCATCAGCACTGACCATAGATAGTGAAAGAGAAAACCTCATTGTGGTGTACGTCGATCAAAAGGTATTTTTCATCTTCATTATTGTATTTTGTATCGTAGTATGTTTCTATGTAGTACTCTTGTTAAACTTATCCAATTGATGTAGATAATTATAATGTGTGTTAACAAAGACATTAGTAATGATTAAAGCAGAAGTTAATTCATGTTGGTAATTTGTGTTAATTTCTGCTAGTCCTATTGTAACGTGGTAGGTGGTCAGCCTCGTGCTAGAAACGTGGTTGACCAGGGAAACTATTTAATGGAGAAAAATTATACACGCTAGGTCACAAGATTTCAAAGTTTTTTAATTAAGAGAGGAAAACTATTACAGTTGTGCGAATAGAGGGCAAGCACCGGGTCTTCTCTCCTTTAAATACTGCCGCGTGGTGTGAGGTGGTGGAGAGCGGGTGGTGTCGTGGTGGGAAGTTGGAGGTGGCGCGCGACACTGTATACACAATATAAATGGTTACTGAAATGTGTCAATATAAAGTTATGTTTTTAGGTTAAAAGCAAGCAAATTATTATATTAAGTATGTATATTATACATACCTAATATTGAAGGCATACACTGTAATACCTCTCTGTGGCACTCCTACAATAACGATTATTCTCTTTGCCTAATGCCTTAGTTTTGTGTTCATAAACGTCCTACTTGCTTATTAAATAACGCTCAACTTTCATTTCATTGCAGATAGTAGAATATGAGTTGAAAGAGAAAAGATTTACAAAGTGGCCGGGGGCGGCCTTGCCCCCGGAGTGGTTGTCGCGCAAGTCGG
This sequence comes from Euplagia quadripunctaria, assembly GCA_963859945.1. Classification (NCBI taxonomy): domain Eukaryota; kingdom Metazoa; phylum Arthropoda; class Insecta; order Lepidoptera; family Erebidae; genus Euplagia; species Euplagia quadripunctaria. The sequence goes on from OY982574.1 coordinate 9,706,020, forward strand.
CCGTCTTGTCAGTCGCCGCGCATCCCACGCGGGACGCTGTCGTCTTCCAGATGAAACCTCGCTATGGATTATGGAAAAAACTGTACAGGTAGGAAATAGCATTTAATAAATACTGGTCACTGGTACTAAGAATAACTGACTAAAATCGTGATAAATTTTATTCCTGCGATTAAATTTCAACAAAAGATCGCTTTAGTTTTTAACTAAGCCTAAAAGCAATACTATCTAAAAATTTTTTTTTTCAGGATGTGATGGAACCAGCAGCTAAGAGAAAATCCAAGCCAGGGAGTAAAAATGTCGGACTTAGAATTGTGCCTATAAAAGTAAGCATTAAGCTCCTTTAAAAAAGTAAACGTCACTTTAAATATACAATTATTATTATTTCTAGCTAAACAGTTCCCAGTTCACTAAAAATGCAACTAAGATATCAAAATATACTTGTTTAGCCGTCATTTATAATTTGCAGAGTAAGATATACCCCCATTAATAGTCTCCTGGTAGCCTTAGCCATGTGCTTTAAAGCTTTCTATGTTATCAGTTATCGACTATTGACTATTTGAACCGACTGCCTTAGGTCCCGAGGGATAATTTCTTCCACGATCGTGAGGACCTGGGTTCGATGCCCGAATCACTGAAATAATTTTTCTATTACGTATTCGATCTGATGAATTCGATGAATCGAATAGCAGCAGTAGGTAGTAAGTCATTTTTTTTCTTTTCTAGTATTTGGCGGACTTTCACTGGCTTGACAAGGACGAAGCAGTGACATTGGAAATGTTGCCAGAAACAATAGTCTCACAATTACCACCAATAGCTGCATTGAAAAGACATGGACGCATATGAGTGAAATAAATGGAATTCAAAGACACACGTTTTTATTTAAAGATCCAAATTACAACCTGAAATGCTTAATCTGTAATACTTTACCTTGAATATTGATCTTTTTACGGTAAATGTATCTAATACTCATTTCTCCCCTCTATTACAATCTGCTGACATAGTATTATCGGCTATTAGCCAGATTTTAATTCATTTCAATAAAATCTGGTTTTAATCTTCGATAATGTAATCTGACGTCTAAAACTTCAAATCAGACGTTTTAAATAATAATAATAATAACTTGACACATCTCACACACGGCCGTCTGATCCAAAATTAGGCAGAACCAATGGTAACCAGACTACTGATAAACGTACTTAGGTAAATATTTCTAAATACACCCAGACACAGAACAATTGATCGTGCTTTTCACATAGTTATTTGTCCTGGATGGAAATAGAACTCACGACCTCTGGCTCAGTAGTCAGGGTTACTAACCACTAGACCAACAGTACTTCTTATGATTGTCAAATATTTTAATGTCGTTTGAAATACAAATTTAAAAAAAAAATCTAGGTTTAATAAATATAATTCTAACATTGATTGAAAGGAATTTGGATTTAATATATTAATATTATTATGGTTATTTCTAAGGAAGGAGAGCATATACCATGTGGAAGTAAATGTCTTATTACCAATGGTCGGAATAGATAGAACGATTTCCATTGCATTGTCCTTGCATCATGATATCCTAATATGGACATGCCTTCTTCTCGGAAAATAATGCTATTTCCGTAATTGACTTCATTATTAAAGTAGTGATTACTAGATAAACTACTGCCATTGACAGTTACAGAAAGATATACTGAAACGTGTTAAATAGGTTTTATTTATATGATTAATAATAAAATGAATATTACTTTTTGTTTACTCCCTCACAGTGTTTTAGAACTCATCGCATTATTTTGAAGCTTTGAGGAGTAGCCGTGCAAGTGAACAATAAAATACTCGATTACTTACTTGAGGAACGGTTTGGAGTAGATTAATAATCATAAATTAAACATTTAAAATACCCCCGACTCGAGAATCCCTACAACGATTACAAAAGAGCGGATGATCTTTGAACGGTTGAACAGATTTTCTTGTCATCTTTCAATAAAAAAAAACCGCACTCAAATTGGTTCATCCGTTTGGGAGCTACGATGCCACAGACACAAGCAGGTTAAACTTTTAACACCCCTATTTTTGTCTCTGGGGTTAAAAAATATCAAAGTCCTTAAATCCAAGCAGAATTTGTCGTCTCGAGAAGATACCGGAAGTCGGTATGCCTACAAGCCAAGGGCAAGACACGTTTTTCGCACACCAAAGAAGTACACTATGGGCCATCACACTCTTATCACAGGTAAGAAAGTGTACTAGTTGGAATAAGAGTATGCATTGTTCTTACAAACAGTTAATGAGTCATCCGAGATGGTCTGTTCAGATTGGTTGCGAGCATTTGGGGGAACAGAGTATATTGAAAGAAGACAAAAAAGCGTCAATTATTATAAGTGTATCTATCACTAGGGGCTCGTGGCTAAGTGGTAACCGAGTGGGTTAGCACATTACAAAGTTAAGTAGTACTAACCAGGTCAGTCTTGGGATGGGTGACCATTTTTAACACATTGGGATCCCTCCACATCTCGGAGAGCACGTTAAGCCATACGAACATCTGTGGCGAATGCCACGCTTACGGGTAGTTGGAACCATAAAAAAGCCGAAAACCTGGTCTAACTACAGAACTTCGATATCGCCTAGTACTTGGGTTGTGGAGGTCTGATGGCAGTCCCTTCACGTAAGATATCGAAGTTCGGCTGTATCGTACTTAGACTGAAAGCCGACTTCAACTTAGTGGGGAAAGGCGCGGAGGATGTATCTATCACTAATGGGGATCCCATTATAAATTTTGTTAAGCTCCTAAATTCTGTAAAGACTAGATTTTTCACAGTATACAATGCTGGTCACTTAATCCCGGGTGACACGGCTGTTATCACTTTGCTCATACTGATAAGTATTTCTTTACACGTTCCTCCGAGTTATAATATTTAAATAAAAAAAAATCGGAAGCATATCCATACTAACATTTCTGCGTTTGAGTTCAATCACCCTAAATCATTCTACCTATTCCGACCTATGCTTATTACAAAGTGGTGCATTTCGTAACAAGACTTTGTAATACTTAGAATGATAAAACAGATCATTCTCAATTAAAATGACAAAATTTAATTACAGATTTTCAGTCAGACAATTTCAGCTGTAGTTGCATCCTTACGATTCCACGCGCCAAGAGATCCATCTCTCACTATGGTTTTTTATTAGTTTTACATAGGTACAAAAAGTTTAAGAGTTGAAAATAGAATTTACTGGTCGATGTAACTAGGGCTGCCAACTTTTTTTTATAAATAACAAGTACCTATGTATAAATGAAAAAACCGGACAAGTGCGAGTCTGACTCGCTCACCGAGGGTTCCGTAAGCAAACGAACTTGTATGTAGATAGTACGGTCGCGGGTGCGAGGTCGCTCCTAGAAGCCTGTGAACGCCCCAGGAGGCTTCTGGAAGGAGCTAGGCTGGCTCAGCTAGTCAGCTTATCTGAACGCATAATGGACCGTCTATGACTCTAAATGCGGAAACAGAGCCCCATACCAATAGATAGTACATCCATTTCGGGAATCAATTCTCGAAGATTTTTGTCCGTCCTTTCTGAATGACAAACTTAACTTTGCGGTTGCGATGTACGATAAAGTTAACTTTCCAACCGCAGAATATAAGTTTGTAATCATAAAAGCAATTTTTTGATGTGATATAACAACTAAATAACGACTTTTGATTTTTTCCTTTACTTGTGCTATCAGACCTTGCTTCTTACCAAATTTCATGATTCTAGGTCTATGGGAAGTACCCTATAGGTTTTAATTTACCGGCGAAATGTTCAAATGTTAAAATCTAAGGGATCATGGCCGTATCTTTGATTGCGTTGCCTTAGATGCTTGATTTCTTTACGACTTCAAGGGACCATTAACTCATGTATTTGATCTTAATTTCAGACATATAGACGGATAACAAAGAGATCCTATAAGGTTTCCTTTTTTTTCCTTTTGAGGAACGGAACCATAAAAATAAAAGTAACTATTTGAAATATAATTAAATTATTTTCTTGTCCTATATGCTTTTATTATTAAAGCTTAAGAGGCGGGAACAGGGAGTAAATAACAAATAAAATATGGACTCTTCCCACAAAATCAAATAAAGAACAAAACAATTTCAATTTCGTGGATAGTGACATCTGTGATAGATATTATTATCTGTCACATCTAACACCTATAGAATCCATAAAAAAAAATATATTTATAATCATTGATATGGTGTCTATGTTCTAGCTTAATCATATCGATAAGTAGTTAAAAATACCTATATACAAGTGTTTCTTTTTATGTAGTGTAGTAAAGGTAGAAAATTAAATATTTTCGTATACTTTATTTTTATAAAACTATAAAGTATATTTACCAAAAATAAAGTAGGATACGTTATTATAAAGTATGGTTGGCAACCCTGGATATGACCTCCTTTTATAGTTGAAATAAGTACGCAAATGGAACATCGTCACAGCTCTTACATCTATTAATTAATTTAAAAATGTGTAAATTATTCTGCTCGCAGAATAATAATAGAGGTGCTATACCTAAACGTATTAGGAGTTGAGCCGGTCGCTTTCTTGTAGCACTCGCTGTAAGTTATCCCAGCCAAGCGGGGACACGGTCAACTGATGCGGTTGTGCCCACATCTCATCCGTCACCTCGCACCTCGATGGTGGAAGTTTGTACGATATCAGGTCTCCATCGACGCTCCTGTAAAGTTGTTGCTATTTAATACCAATAAGGAAAGAGACATATTTATGTTCGTGGGAGAGCCATGCTTCGGCACGTATGGGCCGGCTCGACCGGAGCGATACCACGGCCTCACAGAAAATCGGCAGTGAAGCAATGCTTGCATTGCTTTTCACTGCGTGACTAAGGTTACCCTAACCCTTCCCTCTCCCCCCCCTCGCCCCCATTCCCGCCCTTCCCCTCTCTCGCCCCCTCTTCCCCTACTCCCACCTTGAATGGCGGCAACGGACTTGTGACTCTTGAGTTGCCACACCGCCGCCCATGGGCACCCGCGACTCAAGAGTCACAAGTGTGTTGGTGAAGGGGGTAGAAGGGGGGGGGGGGGATAGCAAGCAGTGCTTCACCGCCGGTTTTCTGTGAGGCGGTGGTATCACTCCGGTCGAGCTGGCCCATACGTGCCGAAGCATGGCTCTCCCACGAAACGATTCCTGTATCACGTGTGATGATGAACAGAACTTGTTAAAACTTATATTTCCATAAGTTTATTACTGCACGACACCATGACACAAACTGTGACAAACTGTGCATAAACATGACATTAATAGAAGCTTCGACCATTGTCCTATAAAACGGTGGTGTACCAGGGCTATTGTTAACACATATTATATTCTTTTCCGATGATGATGATTGTGGATCATGTCACTTGAACGATGTTTGCCATACCATAGAGTGGATGATGCATTACCCTTATCCCTTACTTGTTGATTAGGGTTACAATATAACAATCAAATTATTGATCTGGTACAGGCCAGATTGTCAATTACTTTGGAATGAAGCTAGAGACTGTAAAAAGCCGCAATGACTTATCCAGAAGAGCGCGCTGCGCGTTTTTTTAGCTAAATGTTCACGGATATCAGACCTGACCTAAGTCTCGCAGGATGCAAGCCTGTTGGGTGTTGGCTAATGATGGGTTGTGGTGAACTAAGAAAATCGGTAAACATTTTATAATACTTAGGTATTTCGAGAATGTAGCTACATACACATATCGATGTATTATTCGGTATACCTACCAAACTTTACATTATGTTGTAGAGTCTGTTTACGTAGGGATATAAAATATTGAACACACAGGACAGGCATTTGTCTGACCCTAGAGAAAAAGATGGTAAATTACCTGAAGGAATAAGAATTGTGTGACATTTTCTTTGTTTTAGAAACGACGATGACGTCTGAACGGTGTCAAAATCGAACTCAAGTTTCTTATGCGTAAGTATATTACAGTTTTAACAGATTTCTCTTGTTCAAAGTGTCTCATTCTAACTTAAAATAAAATACATGTTTCAGTTAAGCTAAGGTATAAAAGATACGTACCCTAAAAATACAATTGTCTGCTTGTAAGGGTCGTAAATTTGCCCGTGTCTTAATGGTGGGCGGGTTGGATAATCTCGAGCGGTTTTCACCAGACGACCGTACCGTTCTAGGGGACATTGCGCACGCCGGCCAATCATACCTGCAAAGTTTTAATCTCATGTAGAATAAAAAATAGAGAATTTCTAAACATCTATACGTCTAAAAGAAGGATTCCAAGCAGCCTGATTATTAAGAGTAACTCTGTAGGTTTTATCATTTTAGTACATTAATTTATTTGAGACGGGTTATGAATTTTTGATCTTGAATATAACATTTTTCATAAACATCCACTACGTCAGGAGCTACATTGGTCTAACGTAGTATTTGTATATTCTTTGTACGTGGGTGTAAAATAAAACGTTTTTTCTTTATTTGTAAGAATATAAATAATGAAGACCTTTTCATCCTATTAACCGTCCTGAGTTATTTATTTCATGATGATAGTTTTAAATTTTATTAATCACTAGCTGTACCCGGCATGCGTTGCAATGCCTTTTTCATGTGTGTATATACATTTTTTCTGACAGGAACCCTCACGGGCGTTCTCCAAAGACTCTGCCAAAGTTACACACAATCTGTTCAACGGTTTAGAAATACATAGAAGACAAACATACTTACATTGATCTTTATTTATATAGAAAATCGTAAAACTATGTATCAATCACTGTCTATTCTTTAAGACAAGTCACCTGATGACGTGGGTGGTAAAGGTGTTGGAGATGGGTCCACGATTACTGGGTACTGCTTATGCTCAGGCTGGCTGCTGTGTAATGCTGCACGATATTCTTCTACTGTCATACCTGCTCAATGATGATAATGGACAGCTGGTTCATTAAGTATTTTATAAAAATCAATTACCTACGCATAATTTAAATTTTATATGGAGATTACCCAACATGAATCAATTACCTATTTTTTGGGCTTCCTCCTCTTGAATTTCCCGAATTTTGCTGTAAAAGTTCCATCTTTGCGGCCATAACCGGGCTGCAGTGGTACTTTTGTGAACAACTGATCTTCTGCAAATTATGTAAGTGGTTTTAGTCAGCGAGAAGTTACAACCAACGCTATCTAGGCTAAAACTAAGAAGGTTATCCGGTAATCAGTGACTAAACTTCTGTGGAAGTAAAGTAGAAGTAAGTCGATAATAAGGATTTCTTTATGGTAAGTCGTTTCATGTTAGCAAAACTCAAGGTATGGTTTTTATTTTGACCTATTTTGTCTGTAAAACTTTTTCTGGTACCCTGGGTAGCGAAGTGGCAACGCCTAACAATGACCGGACTGTTCCAAAGTAGTGAACAAATTACAACGAAGCGTCCGGGGTTTTCCGCCTCAGGATTATTGTTGAGCAGTGGATGTTTTGAGTGTTAGGCCCATACCCTAAACTAGCCGGTAACGGAAAGGACAGAGAAGACAGATACTAAAATAATGGAAGAACTTGCTCTCGGACAACTAAGTCCTGTGTGTTAAGAGGTCTTCTTTCTGCACTAATTATGTTAAGAAGTTAACATTACTGGCTGAGCCTACCGATAACATAAACCTTTTAAATTGAATGGTTTGAACAAAAATGTAACTTACAGAATTCCTTGATCCTTGACGGGGTCGGTAGAAGGTTCACGACGACCTCCTATATTAGCAGCGACTGGTGCTGCATTCTCCATTTTTTAAATAAAAAAGAAACTATATAGTGGACTTTATTCTAATACAACCGGAAATCTACTAACTCGACATTCACTCCCTTTGTTCTCTCGGCCGCGTGCAGAATGTTGCTTGGGCGATGGAGTAATCGATCAAGCAATAAAAAGGAATAAATAATTTTCAATCAAAAGTCATGGTTAAGGATCCTGAATTTTAATATCATGCAATCAGCATTAGTTGCACGACATTTGATTTGTTTTGTTCTGTTTGAATTGTAGCAACTTAGCGGCGAAGTAGGTAGGTATGGTTGCTATTTTATGTAGTTAGGTACATACTTATCGTATTTTATATATTAAAATCGCATATAGTCTACGATGTCTAACCAAGTATCTATGTATTTTCTGCACCTAAAGTCTTAGTCTACATTCTTGATAATTTAATAAGAATCTACCTAGTAAGTTATGACTCCGTGACTTTATTTTCGGTGTAGAACAACGTAAATTACAAATTCAAAGTTTCGTTACCGACGTGTTGCGTCGAGCGAGACGATGTCGGTCGGGACGTCTAGACCAGACAGCCTATAAACTTTCTCAACCATATTACTTTTATTTATCTACAGTATTTTAGAATAGAAAAGCTTGTTCGCTTTGAAAAGGTCAAAAGAAGTGACCTACGGTGTCCTACATACATAATCTATATATCAAAGGCGCTTTGTTTAGAAAAAGGCTTTTTTTATTAAAAAATACCTGGTTAGCTAATGTTTATTATAGGTATACTACCTGCTAAATGTAATTTTTTTCTTTGTATTATAAAATCGAATTGCTGTTATGCCAAAATGGTTTTTATTTTTATATTCTTTTAATAGTAATAATATTTTAATAAATAATTTAATGACAATACCGTGTAGGTGACTATGGAGGAGGCAAGACACAGTAAATTTTTGCTTCATTGGAAACACACAACAAGTATTTTTACATTATAGAAGACCGTCTTAAAGATTTCAAGTCTTGAAGTAGATATACCGTGCCGTCGTCAAACTAAGTTATATGAATAATGACGCATTTATTTTTTAGATTTCTCTATCTTATTAGCGACTATTTATCTGAAATAAAATTGTCCAAGTTAAACACTTATGATATATAAAATATGCTTAGAACATCGTGATGGGCTAGACAGACAGACAAAGGGCGACGGAAAGGCAGACAGCTTACAACTTTACACTGAGAACAACTTATTTTACTTTTGCTCATAAAGTTTTGCAATAGAAAGTAAACAATAGAATATTTTATTTTGAAGTACATCTTTGTTAAACTAAGATATAAAGATTCAAACCCTTTTAATTTTGGGACGTAGGTAGATACATACTTACTAGGTAATGCGTTACATTTGCCTATTATCCTTTATTGTTATTTTTCTTTTAATTTTATTGTATTATAATTATTAATAACTTAGTCGTTAATGTGCCTGCTGTGGTCTCTTATAATCGAAGGAGTACACATAACAAATACCATGTAAAATGTTTTTCGATATTTTGTGTACCTACATCCTTTGTTGGAGATCCTTAAATAAATAAAAAAAAATGTTTTTTTGGTATAAATCACTACATATTATAAAACAAAGTTCCCCACCGCGTCTATCTGTTCGCAATAAACTGCGGTTTTCAGTAATAGACAGAGGTATTCATGAGGAAGGTTTAGGTGTATAATTTGTTAAGATCTTGTAAAAATTGATTGAAATATGTTGATGATTGTTGAAGATGTCTCCGCTACTCGTGCGAAGCCGGGGCGAGTTGCTAGTATTCGTATAAATACCCCTTAGTACAAATACAATGTAGGGTCGACTGCTGCATTAAATGTTAAAGTAATATATGTATGTGTGATTAAAAAGAATAACGAATATAATAATAGTTTACTTTCCCTTTCAATATACAATCCCAATTTTCACATTTTTAATTCCCAAAGTGCCCGGTTGGCGACAATAGGCTTTCCCCATATTACGTGAGTGGGACCAAATTACTGTTGGCAAATTGTGGGTGTTCAATAAGCTTCTACCTACCCCTTCGAGGATGCAGACGTGAGGGTATGTATGTTTAATACATACCCTCATACATTCATACATCATGTACGTAAAAATTAAGAAAGAACAATAAAAGACATGAAGATCAATATCTAAGGATGTTGTTGATTCACACGTACAACATTGTCTATTTAGGGTTCTAGAAAAAGTTACTTAGATAAAGTTTTATTGTTACTGATATATAGACTAATAATAAAGAAATCTCGTCTACATTCTATTGTATCAAAGTCATTAAGTTACTTTATTCAATAGAGTACGTTAAGAACAGATGTAGCAAAATTTACACCTGGCTAACCTGTGTAACCTTTTATCACAAGTTTACATTATGTACCTATATATGTATGTAGTGTTAATATCCAAAGCCAAGTTCGTGTTAAACAAAGTCTAGACGCTATTAGTAACACATATTAGACCTACACACGTTTCGGATACATCATAAAACGTTTGCAGATAATTTTCAGAATTGAGAGCGTCTGGGTTACTTTGACCCAGACAACTTATCCAATAAAATATGATCGATGTCTAGGAACTAATGAGTTCAACTTCGACACCGTAGATATTTTATGACGGTAATAATTATTTATTATCTTTAAAAAAAGTATAACTAGACTAGACTTCAATGTGTCTAACTTATGATAAATTCTAATAAACTGTATTCTTGATCCCTGTATGATTAACCCTTAATTTTCTACCCTTTAAAGCCTTTGTATTTTCTTCAAAAGTAAATGAGACCAACTTTGAGTATAACCATTATTAAAATCGGTTTAGAATTGGCGAAGATATCGCGTAGCATACGCAAAAAAAGCAGTAGAATTGAGAACCTCCCCGTTTTTTTAAGTCGATTTTAAGTATTAAAATTTTTATTTCTTGCTCTTAACTGGGTCGGTTTGTGATTTACAATAGCGTAATGTTAACTGCTCATTACCTTTTACAAAATATTGGTTTTTCCGATGCAGGGAAGTTATTTTTTTTAGGAGTTCTCCTGATACTTCAGCATCAGGTCCTCTTCACCATATGTATGGTATAAATACAAATCGCATCCAGTGAAATACTTGTTATTGAGTAGTTCCGGTGGCCATTTGTGTTCTTCATCATCAGTACCACTTCACCAAATGGTGCTTTCCGCTTTCCTAATCGTTATAGGTATGCCAATAATATTTAAAGAGTTCATCAGATCCTGACCTTATGACAATGAGACCACCTGGGAAGTATATTGTTTTAAACAAAACAAATTTTTGAAATCCGTCTAGCCGTCTTCTAGTAATAAATTGGGGAACATACAAAAAAAAATTCCGATCAACTGTCCTCAATTTATCGGAATCTTCCTATTTTTTAAGTTGGTTAAAAATGCTTACCGGCCGTTCATGAGGTTCAAGTTATCACTTGACGAAATTTCAGTAAAACAGATCTATTACTCTATTCTATGAACAGTAAAGAAAAGTACAACAGAGGGCTTACTCATGAAACCAAAAACTGTTCATCGATTATAGAGCAAAACAATTAAAAATATCTTCAATGTACAGAATTGGACCTATTACAGTTTTATAAAACTATAGCTACATTACACCCAGACACAGAATAAATGATCGTGCCCATCACACATCGTCTTGGGTGGGAATTGAAACCACGACCTCTTGCTCAGCATTTAGGATCACTAACTGTGTGATTAGTTTATAGTTAGTTTATAACTTTTGTAATGGCAACACTTAGCAAGCACTTTCTCAAGAATCATACAATAACCACAAGACCAACAGGCCCGTCTAATAATATAATACACTATGGCACCATCTTCAATGAACATTTCATTGCATCAACTAATATAAGTAACCATACACTTTGTAACACGAACACAAAATGCAATCAATTAAACTCCATATTTTTGACTCCGGTAGATGAACCATACATTTACAAAGTAGTACAATCTCTTGCAAATACTACATCTGAAGGTTATGATGCCATTTGTACAAGGGTCATAAAAGCATGTTGTAAACAACTCACTCCTATTCTCACGTTTTTGATCAATCTCTCCTTAGAAACAGGTACATTTCCTGATAAACTCAAATACTCAGTTGTAAAACCAGTACATAAGCGTGGTGACAAAACTGATGTAAGTAACTATAGGCCCATAACACTCGTATCAGTTCTTTCAAAAATTTTTGAAAAAGTTATGCATGAAAAACTATCATCTTTTTTCAACACACACAAAGTTATAACAAAATACCAATTTGGGTTTCAGCGTAACAAGTCTACTAGGGACGCTATCTTTGACTTGGTAAACGAAACCTTACAAAATGTTAATGCCAAACGATATACAACTGTCGTGTTTCTAGATATGTCGAGGGCGTTTGATCTGGTGTCACATAATTTGCTTTTGACCAAGTTAGAACGCAATGGAGTTAGAGGGCCAGCTCTAAGTTGGTTAAAAACGTACCTCGAAAATAGGCACCAATGTGTAGATGTCACGCAAATAGATATAAACAGCTCGATTCAAGTGTGTAGATCCGATTTTAAAAGATATGAGTTTGGGGTGCCCCAAGGGAGCATATTGGGCCCGTTATTATTCCTTTTGTACATCAACGATTTGCCTGAGGTCACTAAACATAGAACTATATTATTTGCTGATGACAGATCTATCATAGTGACATCTAATAAAGATAACATAACACTGTCAGAACATGAAATAGAAATCAATAATACTTTAGCAATTATAATAAAATGGTTAAATAATAATAATTTACAAATTAATCTATCAAAAACAAATTATATTAACTTTAATAATTTTAAAACAAATCAATTAAATGTAAATTACGAGGGTCAGTCGTTATTAAATCCGAGCAGTGTTACATTTCTTGGTTTAATTATAAATAGTAAATTTAATTGGAAAGAACAAATAATTAAAGTAAGCAATAAAGTTAAGGGGTTTTCATTCGCATTATATAAACTGGCAAAGGTTTCGAATAGAAAAACAGCTTGTACAGCATATTTTGCTTATGTCGAATCGGTACTTAGATATGGACTTCTAATCTGGGGTAATGCCACCGATATAGACAAAGTTTTCGTTGCTCAGAAACGCTGTATAAGGTCCATATGTGACATTGCACCCGACGTGTCTTGCCGTCCTTATTTTAAATCATTACAAATACTCCCATTGTCCTGTTTATATATTATTGAAGTAGGGAAATTTGTAAAACAGCACCCAAACTTATTTAAAGAGGCGAAGGATATTAGAGGCAGAGAGGACATGAGGAATCCGAACCGGCTGGTACTTGATATAATACCTAGAACCACAAAATTTAAAAATAACAGTTACTCAATGTGCATTAAAATTTATAATAAAATTCCTAATCGATTTAAGGAATTGCCATTGAATAAGTTTGTACCAAACCTAAGCTATTGGCTACTGGAAATATGTTTCTATTCTGTAGAAGAGTTTTTTACATATCGTGAGCAATAAGCGACACCTATATTGGTTGATCGATTTATCATTATTTATTGATATTTCAGTTATTATATTACTTACGTTACTAAGCAATTTTAATATTATGAAATGTAGTTAATAAAGTGTCAATTTAATCAAAATTTAATTTAATTTAATATAGAATATCATAAAAATGAAATGTAGTGTAGGCATAGGTGTAAGGCAATGTAATCATTAATTAATAATTTTATAAATAGCCATTAAGGGAAAAATTGCATGCTGTTATTTGAATGGCTAAATGAGCTTGTACATTTATTTAACTAACAACCTACCACCACTCTGTATCCTCATTTAAAGCAATTAAAGTATTTGTTTGTTTGTTTGTTTAGCATTTGACAGCGGCTTCACTACGGTAATAAATCGCTGTAAAAATGGCATTTTAAGAGTGAGACGCTCTCAAGTTGCGATCAGTATCTTAATTCGAGTACAGGTGCGACTGCACTTATCTAGGCCTGCCATCACTTAAATTACCGACTCCGGATTAAAACTTCAAAAACCCCGGACACGTGTGGGAAATCGCGATTTTTTCCCGGACACCATATTTTTTTTTAAACCCAGTTTCTATTTACATTTTTTATTAATTTTAACAGCTTGTTAACTATTCTTCTAACGATTATAATTTTCCCCTGACACGAGAGTGTCCGGTTTTTACCCGGAATCTTTTGAAAACCCTGTCCGGACGCTCCCCGGACCCCCTCTAAACTAGGACAAATCCGGGGAAACCCGGACGGATGGCAGCCCTACACTCATCGAACACGCGCCTAATAGTAGGACCTATGGGAATCGCCTTGAGTGCCAAACGTCACTCAGGTGACCAAACCTCTTAAGATTGATCAGGGATATAGAAAATTAATTCGTAGGATGATTCTATTTATGTATTGTACTCAATTAGTGACCACCTATAAAATATTTACATTTTGATTACTGGACTGTAAAAGGCAAGCTTTCCAGTATAAAAGCCTCGACGAGTGTTATGCGTTTTCTATTCGGGACATCTTTTATGTGTGTGACCTACAAGGAGTCGTCTTGAGTCCGAGCATACTTTAGTTAACTCTATGTTGTTAACCGACTTCAAAAAAGGCCGAGGTTCTACGTTCGGCTGTTTGCTTTTTTGTAACTTATTTAATCAAGTGCAGCAAGTTGGTAGACAAACCTTATCTAAATAAAGTATCGGTCTTATTAAACTAAAGTTAATTTATTTATTAATTATAAATAATAATTAATAATTAATTTATTAATTTCCAATAATACAGTGTAAAAATTACTATTAGGCCAATAGCGTTAAACATAAAAATTAGACGAATCGGAAATAATTGCTACAAAAGGTTTTATTGTTGAACCCATTAAGGGTTCATTTGTAGCCCAATATGACTGTCCCAGGTTTTTCCCTCAGCGGAGTTGTGCTAAAGCGGTGGGGGAAGAAAATGTACCTAAAAGGGATATTTTTGCCGTTTTACGGTTATAGCTGCTAAAGGACTCACAATAACAAAATGTTTAAGAACATTAAATTCTGCATTGAATGAGACTAAACGCACATTTTTCGGACTACTTACTTGTTCCCATACTACCGCACATCAAACAATAAAACGTTTTGTAGCAATTATTTCCGATTTGAAGTTTAAGCCTACTGGCCTATGAAGAATATGTCCAAACAAACGAAAGTAATATGTTTTTTTTAACCATAAGACTGCGTTAACCTAACTTAACAAACTTATAAAAAAAAGTCAGTCGTAGGACTGCACGTCAGAAGTGAAAACAACTCCACAATGTATTTGCATATACATACACACACATCTGTATATATATAATTAGGTTAAAAATAAAAAATAAAAAGTAGGTAATGACATATCTAAATGTATTCATAGGGTATATACCCATCCCAAAAAGTGCACAACGCCGCTAAAGAAGTTTTCACTTCAAAAATAAAAGCCATAAGTAAATACTTACAATTTTTTTTAACTATAGGGCCGTGTTAAGTTAATAAACTTATCAAATAGGTATATTACAGAAACAGAACAGAGAGCATGGTTTTTTAGAAATAATATCTTAAAATTACATTCAATGCTATTGATAGCGACGCGCACGACCAGTATGCGTCTAACCAAAAAGCTGAACCCTGTATAATAGGCTCGGTCCTTTTGATTGAGCTCAACTTACATTGGAAATATCTATGTGTCCTAAACTATTCATTGTTTGGCTTTGCGTTCAACCATCATACTTTCAATCAATTTTAAAGGGCGGTGTATCAAAATAAAACATAAACCATATTTTAGGCAACCATACTAGTTAGACTTCCAGCTATACAACTGTGAAAACTGCATATAAATTCGTGCAGTATTTTTTGCGCGATGGTACAAACATATAGACAGATAATTTTTTTTTGGCTAATAGAGTTCTTATAAAGACCTCTCATATTATCTTTAATCCCCGATGCAAAAGGGAGGAGCGTTATAAGTTTAACGTGTATATCTGTGTGTCTGTCTGTGCCACCATATCTCCTAAACGGATGGATCGATTTTGATTCAGTATTTTTGCTGTAAGAGTGTTCTTAACTTTAATACAAGAACATCTGTTCAGCCGTTCGAAGATCTTCAGCTCTTTTCTAATTGTTTGAGGGATTTTCGAGTCTTAGGAATGTAAAATTTTTGAATATCTTGTTTCTTATTTATCTCCAATGACATGAGCCAGTTACAATTTTTAATGTAAATAAATATGTCAATAGTAGAGTACACAAAACATTTATATAGCACTAAAATTGTCACAAAATCTTATATTTGAAATTCGCAACCATTCGCAACCCACATTTAGCCAGTGTCAGTAGTAGTTAAAATCTAGGTTTGTGTGTGTGACCTAATTCCGCGTACAGCGGCACTGAAGGGTCGTGAAAGAAAAGGGTCTGTTGCGTACCTACCTACCAATGCGTACGTCCGCCCCCCCGTCTAGACGACTAGCTCAATATAAACATAGACTGTATATCGTTGCACGCAACTCACTGATCACTCTGAATACTAATAGGTAACTAACTGTACGTATCTAGTGCTTTTTAATTTGTTATTAAAAAAACGTTTTAAATATTATTTTATAAAATGTGGTGGAAATGAAAGCTTTACTTCACTTGAGTTATTAAATTTTTTAAATCGTTTATTCAGGACTTTTTTATAATCCGATTTATATAAAAAAATAGGCAGTCATGGGACTGCCGATAGAAGTGGAAACTTAAATAAAATGACGAACTTAAAACGTCACATTAGCAGGTTGGTGACGTTAATTAATAGGACCTGACAGAATTTAATGTTTAGATTAGCGCTTTCTAGTGGATCTATATATGTATTATTAGCGTGACGGCCACGAGTTCAGTGCTTTTTTCCCCATAGCAAAAGTGCACAAACGTGCCTAAAGAAGTTTTTACTTCAAAAATACTTTTTTAGTATTTGAATTTGGAATTACTTTATGACTTCTAAGTTTAAAAGCATTCAACCAACTTGAGGGTAAGCAGTTATTATAGCCTATGGACGTTTGCAATACCATGGCTATTACGCAGGCGAGCCGACTTTGTAAAAACCTTATAAAGGTGTATTCACATTGCTTGCTGATTTGACTACAAAAATAAGTTTCAATAGATTGTTGTTTCTTAGAGCTCAATCTATTTCCTCTACACATCGTGTATTGGTAGATCTGTATCTTATTTCAGCTTAGCGATGTGTTCGTACTTCAGGCTTAGCATCAAACAGGTTAGGCATTCGTACTTCAAAAGGAAAAACGCATAACGTGACGGGTTATCTTTCCCGCCACCACGAGTCTATCTGGATCATTTATTTATTTGTAGAGATTTTCTTCCACGCAGCCCCGTAAACGTCATCATTCCTTTACGTTATCCGGTAAGGATTTCGGTTTGGCCAGCTAGAGGCCAGACAATGTCCAGTCTGTGACCAGAATGAGTGGAGACAAAGTGAACCGTCTTCCCCCGCTCAGTAATTGTTTGACCGATTGATATTTTTCTTTGGGTAAAAAATCCCAATAATACTATAAATGTGAAAGTTTGGATGGATGGATGGATATTTGTTACTCTTTCACGCAAAACTTGGTATATATATAGCTGGAGATCTGGGTTAACGCATAGGCTACTTTTTATCCCGATATTCCCACGGGATCGGGACTTACGCGGGTAAAACCGCGGTGCGCTGCTAGTATTAAAATATTTTATCCCACATACGAACTCCCAAAACCCTGCTTTCAGTTCTTCTTCTTGTACAGTTGTGTTTTCTGTATTTCTTGGCTCCAATGACCGAGGTTGACATAATTTTTATATTTGACTATTATATTTAATTGTTATTAATTTATGTATTGCATGTTCTGTAGGTATTCACTTCTGATGAAAAGTTTCTGCACGCCTAACACTGGTAGAATATGACGAACCATAAATCATTGTTATTATATTGTCTAACCCTGTACTCATATTCATGCATTTTTTTATGGTATATAGGGCAAACGAGCAGACAGGTCACCTGTGACGTTAACGACCGGTGATGGTAAGTGACTACCGCCGCCCATTTACACCTGCAACTCAAAAGTCACAAGTGCGTTGCGAAGGGGGAGGAGGGGGAGAGGGATTAGAGGGGGAGAGGGAAGGGTTGGGTCCTCCGGTAACCTCACTCACTCGTCGAATAACAATGCAATCATTGCTTTACTGCTGGTTTTACGTAAGGCCGTGGTATCACTCCGGTCGAGCCGGCCCATACATATGAATACGTGATTTCATAACGTAAATAAAAATTATCAAAATACATATTCTCTTACTTAGAACACAAAAGATCTAAATGACATTCGGTAGACTTTTTAAATGAGCAGAAAATCCCATGGTTTTAAAGTTTAACACGACTAAGAATTCGCCCGTTTTATTGACGACGATAAGAATAACACATACCTATGTAGGTATGTTTTATTCTTATCGTTAAACAAAAGATACAGACTATGTAGGGAATGAAGAAAAATTTATTGGTGGACGATTAAAAACAGCAAAGCCAAAGTCGAAATTATCCACCCTTATTCTCATTGTCACCCAAATCATTTGGAATCTTGTTTTTAGATAATACAAACTTCAATGAAATAGAAAATTACTCTGTCGCTGGAAATATACATTGACAATAGGTATGTATATATTCTTTGAATACCCTTTAGATTTTATGAATCATGCTCGTATATGACAAAAACATTGACATGTTGTTCACATATGTCCGAGTTGAGTTTTTGGGCCAATATGTCTGGGTTAGATAGTCGTATTAAAATTCAGTTAGTTTTTAGCATCGTGTCTGGTGCAGTCACCGGAGGTATATAAAATCCCAGATGCCTATCTACACGGAGTTGCCACGCCTTTTTCCTTTGAACTGGATCTATTTTCGAGATAGACACAGTTGATGGCGGTATAAGATGTTATCGGGATTTATGGGACATAATTCTGTAATTGAAAATTGATCTTTGTTGAACATGACCCAATGCTTACAGGGACGACTGTTTTATTGAATACTAGCTGTGTCCACGGCTTTGCTCGCGTGTTTGTTGAAATGTATAAAAGACAATAACGTGACAAATATTTATTTATTTAGCTTTAGACAAATAAATATTTATTTAGACTTGCATGTTGGTTTAGTGGTTAGTGGTCTTGACTGCTGAGTCAGAAGCCGTGGGTTCGATTCCCACCCAGGACAAATAATTGTATGACAGGCTTGACCATTTGTTCTGTGTCTGGGTGTAATTTACCTATAATATGTACGTATTTAGAAATATATAAGAAAGTTTATCAGCAGTCTGGTTACCATAGTACAGGCTCTGCCTAGTTTGAGGTCAGACGGCCGTGTGTAAGGTGTGTCAAGTTATTATTATTAGTATTATTTAGCCAAAAGTTTGAACTCTTGGCAAACTATTGAAATTGATTTTAAAATATTACTCATGTGGATTTTAATTCTTGACTTGGGTGGGTTTTGAATAAAACCAAAAGATATAGTGGTTTAGTCACAAAACTGTAATCGACATTTAAACTAACTCACTGACACACATTTTAGTAGCATGTACACAATTTATTAACGCATTCAACGGAGAGCGATTTGAATCCTCGACTGCCAGGATGTTTCAGATCGGCTTGACCCCTTGGCGTTGCGTAGAGATGTAGCTTCACTCTGCATTCCCTATCTCTTGTAATATGGGAAGTGCTCTGAGGAATTGTTCGTAGTCATGCCGGCCGCAGCGTTCCGCCGTTCACTTAGATGATTGGCACTCCACCACTGCGGTTCTTCAGAAACTTATTGCCTCGCACAACCAATCTGTGGTACAAATTGTCGCCTGCGGTATTTCCGGACCGATACGACATTGAAACCTTCAAGCAAAGAGCGTACTCC
The DNA here is from genome assembly GCA_963859945.1 of Euplagia quadripunctaria. Taxonomy (NCBI): domain Eukaryota; kingdom Metazoa; phylum Arthropoda; class Insecta; order Lepidoptera; family Erebidae; genus Euplagia; species Euplagia quadripunctaria. Next base: position 9,725,695 of record OY982574.1, read on the forward strand.
TGCCTCTAAAACGCACTTGTGACTCTTGAGTTGCAGGTGTCCATTGGCGACCGTAATCACTTACCATCAGGTGACCCGTCTGCTCATTTGCCCCTATACCATTAAAAAAAAATTACAAGGCCGTAATTTTAATAAGCGATTTAGTCTCAATCAATTGTTTATACGTTTATTGTTCGAAATAATAAATTTATTCGGAAAATAGTGCCGTGACGATCGTGTGTGTGTCGAAGTGGCGAAAATAGTTGTCACTTCTAGACAGTGGGTAGGTATATAATATATTAATTATGTATTCCTCATAAAGGAATTTCAATAAAGTTTAATATCATTTAAAAATTACTTTCTACTCGGACTTGTCCGGTTTTATGTCAGAAGTACCGTAAAAACTTTATGCATTTAGACAAAAAGAAATTACAAAAATACACTTCAGATTATTTATTTACTTTTATTTTTCTAAAATAAAAGTAGCATAAGTTACTCCTTATAACATCAGCTATCGGCCAGTGAAAGTCTCGTAAAAATCAGTTCACTCATATCAGAGACAGACAGATAGACAGATCAAAATTAAAAAAAAATGTTTTTCTGGTAAAAGTACCTTCTAAACAATCATATGCAATTCGTACAAAACTGTTATTTTGATATCACAAACAGACACTTCAATTTTATTTATTCGTATGCATCTATTTATCAATGTATGTGTAAAATGAAAACCTATAAGAAGTCTATGGTCTTAAAATAACACGGTAAATCGGATACTTCAATTTATTTATTTGTGTAGCTTATTTTACACAGAAAACGAATTATGTTTCTAAAATAAAAGTAAGTTACTCCTTATAAAATCCTAATTATTATTGTCATTTACTTTACGATAGGTGTACAATTTTACAAATTGTATTGCGACTACGGTGGGCAAAAAGTTGATATTGTTATGGTAGTAAACTATGTACACTTTATGTTACTTCTTTATGAAAAATAAAGATTATTATTATTATTATTATATCCGTGAGGTCTAACGATGACGTTCCTCATCGAGTCCCACAAAAGTACTTTTGTTACAAAGTTTGATAAAGACCTTGAAAACCTAAGTAAAAGGTACCTACGAATGAACAGCGACAAAGGGGTGCGTTTGTAGTGCACAGGCGCGGGGCGGCGGGGCGGTGGGGCGGTAGGCTGTCTAGACGATCAGGCTGGCCACCGTAGCGCCCGTCTGCCTCCTGCATACACGACACTAATTAATATTACCGTCTATTCCTCAAGTGTGTACTGTGCTCACTAATTGCCCTTAAGCCTTCGATTAAGCACTAAAGACCAGAAATGAATTTTTAGTGCAGAATTTTTTCAAGAGGTTGGTCTTTTAATATCACCGGCATTTGTGCTCTTTCATTTAAAATTAGTTTAATAGCCATCAGGGTATGTCTATTTTGCTCATTCATAACAGGTATCTTATTTCTTACAGATTTATTTATATTTCCTCAGTCACACGCTCCGCCTGATGGTAAGCGGTGCATATAAACATCTAAAATGTTATTTAAAATGTACAAGTAATCATTTCAGTAAAATCCGATAAATGATGATGAAAAATGAAAACTTGTCATTTATTATCCTCATTCTACTATTTAATAAGATTGATTATTTATTTATTTTCGAAAAAGACTGGACCATTCTTCTATCGTGCATCTTTTTTTTAACCAAGTTTAAAATACCAAATATTTTTAGCATAAAAGCGAACCAGAATAGTGTTATAAAGTTAAAGTAACCCGTCATGTCAATGAGAACGAATGGTAAATATTAGTTTGCTAAAATTCACAGTCATCTTGGATCTAGCTGGCTAGACGGTCCAGAATGCATTTAGTTGTAAAAGGCAACAAGGCCTTCGGTTCACCTCCAGACGCTCGGCACGCTTCGACTGTTGTCCTCTATCACTTGCTCACTGCTCACTCGCCGTCTAGACTTGACAAACAGCTATCTAACTTTACGTCATCTAATCTACACACACACAAAAAAAAAAGAAAACGGATATAACTCCAGACGTAAACAGACTCGAAGTTTTCACTGACACCGATTACATTTTATTCGTAGATAATTTAGCTTGTAAGCGGTGGTAAAAAATATATAGAAGAGTGTTCAAGTTTTTGTTACATAAGTAATTGATATCGAAACATACTGAGAAAACAACATATACGTATAGAAGAAAAAATATGTTATATACTACACTTACAATGAAATAGAAGCATTGTTATTCATGGAATTATATTTTCTCTAAAGGACCATGGTATATGCCATGTTCTTTTGAGAAAATATAATTAAAATATTATATAATATTTTAAAACAAAAGGGATAGTGACAAGATAAGATAAAATTTAAAAGTTCATATACTATACCTAGTATAGTTGTAAGTATAGTATATCTATCGCATATTTACCATATACGAGTACAGGAGTATTTGAAAAAGGAACATTTACTTAAGTCACTGAAAGGCAGACTCTAGCATGTACAATAAGAATAAAAAAAAATCAGATTAAAAGTTAGAACCGTTTGAATATCCAGGTATTTTTACCTCCGTTTCTCATGAAAGCAGGTGGAAAGTGTAAAGTTAAAGATTTTAAATCGTACATATTTTTTTTTTTATTTTGGGACTCCGTTATTGAGAAAATCCATAAAAACTAACTTAATAAAATTTCGCGCGCGGAACACGGCGCGCTACCGTCTCAGGCCTGCTTCTGCTAGAGTAACGGGCAGCTTCACCCCTTACCCCCAGGTCAACGCTCATAGAGCCCTGCGCTCGGTCGCCCAAGTCGCTCTTTCCACTCTGCCATTAGGACCTGACGGAGCTGAGACCGTTGCACCTCAATTTACTGAGATGTGGGTACCAGGTCGCGCTCCTTGTAAAATAAAAACGGAGGTAAAAATACCTGGAAATTCGAACGGTCATAACTTGTAAACAGATAGATTTTTTCAATAATTCTTTTTGTAACTCCATGCTAGAGTCATGCCCTTTCAGTAATTTAAGTAAGTGATATTTTTTTACATACACCCTGTATAGCAGTACTATATTTGAAATATAGTTGAACAAAATAAGTTTCGATTAATTCATCAGTAAATAATAATAATAATAAAATAATAATAACTTCACACATCTCACACACGGCCGTCTCATCCCAAACTAGGCAGAACCTGTACTATGGTAACCAGACAGCTGATAAACATACTTATATATTTCTAAATATATACATATTATAGATAAATTATACCCAGATTGAGAACAAATGATCGTGCTCATCACACAATTATTTGTCCTGGGTGGGAATCGAACCCACGACCTCTGGCTTAGCAGTCAGGGTCACTAACCACTAGACCAACAAGCCAGTCGAAGAAGAATAACAATGTTCCCATAATACATATTTATTAAAGATCGTTTCTTCGTCTATAACAGGACTTAGTTATGTAACACACACCACTGGACGTTAACGAAGACCAATGATTTATTCCTATAAAATTTCTAAACTGTAACTTATCACTTTCAATCAATTCAATCATCACCCAGATCATTTGTCTACGTGGGTTACAATGTGAATCTATCCGATTACAATTATTGTCTGCCTCAATTTGCAACAAAACAGCCAGGCAGTAAAAACTACGCAAGATCATTTATTTCTCCAATGACCTAAAAGACCTGGTCAAAAAAGTTTGACTGAACGAATAGCGGTGGTTTAAGTTTTTAGTTCGCCAACTGCTATTGCGTCTAGTGTTACGGGTTCGATCCCTTCCGATCAAAGACAATAGTTTTGTTGTGTTCGAGTATTCCCTAGTACGTGACATGTTTTTTTTTACATTGTAAAAACGTAATTTGCTGCAGGTGACTAAGAATAACAGGTAATAAAGACAGATTAGCTTTTAAGAACTAATTGTTTTTAATCTTCTGCGACTTGTATTCATATTGGATCTGTTAATAGGATCTTAATCGCAGTAGGTAATATTTGGGATAAGGGTAGGCAGATAATGATGATTTAAAAATTGAGGTTGTGCTCTGTATTGGATTTTTTTTCTATTAAAAACTATAGCGATAAGACGCATTATCTGTATCTAAATCTGTTTTAGTAAATAATCAGTTTTATAAAAACGATTAACGTCATAGAGTTATTGATTATTCTTTACAAGACAGCATCTGAATTTATATTAAATTTGTAATTCTGATAGAAGTACTTAAAGTAATTGAGTTATCCTTACTTGACATCAAGTTTCAACTTTTATAGTGTACTCAGTATTTCGTGTCAATAAAACAGTGACAAAATTATTAGACAACTTGATTTGATTAATCTGGAATATTTGATAGAGGTATAAATAAGAGTCTCAACTCGTATCAAAGTATTATTGAGGTGCGTTATTTCTATAAGTGCACAGTGGCAAAGCATTGCGTCTCGATTCACCTCCAGACGTGTCTCCTTCGGCACGCGCTGGCGAGCGCACTGTCTAGTCTAGACGAATTGCATTATGTAAATGTATATACGTATGTACTTAGACGCCTATATTGAACTTACTCATGATAATATATTGTATCACAAATTATGACACACAAAATTCGATTTTCGTACATAAGCTTCTGCAATTACAATTCTGGGAGAAACTATCGCAATATGACTTATATTTTATCTATTACTAGCAACCCGCCCCGGCTTTGCACGGGTACAAATTATACACCTAAACCTTCCTCATAAATTACTCTGCCTATTAGTGAAAACCGCATGAAAATCCGTTCAGTAGTTTTTCAGTTTATCGCGAACAGACAGACAGATAGACGCGGCGGGGGACTTTGTTTTATAATATGTAGTGATTAATTGTAAATAAGCAAATGCATTATCAACTATAATGTATATAGTAGATAATAAATTTATATATAAATACATACACACCTACCTACTACACTACCTACAGGAATTGTACGATTCCTGTTATTCTTTATTTGAAAATTTCGTTATTGCCTCCCATCGTCATCCCAGTAAGACTTTGTCATTAAAATTGCTGCTTTAATCACAACAAAGATTCAGACACTGACAATACAACGCCTTAAAAAGCTCTGTAGGAACACGACAGAAGGTAATTTTGGCTTTGATCAATACATAAACTTAGTATTGGATAAATAGCGACGTCTGTGGTGCGTCGGTTGTGCACTCAGGTCATATAAACAAACTGTCAAGGGTCATGATGTCGAGTCCCACTCAGTGCAAATATTTGTATGTATATTCATTCGTTTAGGTTTATTATCTATATATGTATTTAAAATATTCAATATACGAGTATCTGATAAGTATTTAAAAATATCGAAGTATATCCCATGATTTTTTTAATATTTTAATTTAATTTAAAAGGGGATTACGGGTTATCTCTCTAAAAACAAAGAAAATCTTTGATCAAATATACCATAGATGTTTGATTGGCGCTTAAAAAATCTCATCAATTAAGCTGTGCTTAAATCAGTTGTAAGCACAGTTGAGCTATCAGACGTTTTGCGCCCGCGCTAGCTGTGTGACGTTTCAAGATGCGGTAGTGTGTAGTCAGAGAATGCAAAAACAATACTTTAACCGTAAAAAAAGAAGTGTCGTACTATCGGTAAGTATATACTTTTTATGATGACTTTAATGTTTTAAAGTGTAATAATGGTATTGTAACAAAGAAAATTTAAAAAATGCCTATGTTATTATTTTGAAATGGGTGTCTTGCGCAGCTGTCCTTTTCACTGTCGCGAATGTTTAATACAAGAAGGTCATAGGGAAAATGGTGTAATAAATTAGTATAAATTGGCTACGAGTACGAGTATGGGTGTAGCTCCTAATTGACTATCACCACGTCGAGCGCCACAAAAGACCAGAAATGGTCGAGGTGGCATTAAGCACTCAAACAATAATAATAATAATAATCACTACGTCGAAGTGTTGAAGTGTTTCTACAGCAAGGCCACTATGTCAGTCCGAGTACAGGAGCAGAGTTCGAAGGCCATTCCGTTGAGAAAAGGCGTAAGACAGGGAGATATCATATCTTTAAAACTGTTTACTGCCACTTTGGAAGACGCTTTTAAGATCGTAGAAGTGCAAGAGCTCGGCATCAACGTTAACGACGAATACATCAGTCACGTTCGGTTCGCCGACGATATCGTGGTCATGGCGAAATCAATAGAAGATGCCGGACATGACGTAGTGGATGGTTATTTCAATATAACATTTAATTTGGATCATTAAAGTCTGTTTTTATTGAATTAGCTAACCAATACACGGTTGACATTGGTTCAACGTTGGTGGTGGTTGTTTTCAACAGTTAAAAGGCTAAACAAGGGTTGAATGTTGTTGAAATGTTTGTCTCTTCTACGTATGGTTTAACCTCCATGGTTTATTATGGCCTTACTACACGATACGATTCGGATTCGAATTTATTTGATCGCATATTTTCAATACATCTTTTGAGCGTTAACTACTTAATTGCAGCAAGTCTACCGTTCTAAGAAGACGCTAGATTATGATTTTGAAAGTAAGATACTATTTCAGATAACATACATGCACTTTCTTTTATTGGACTTAAGATATTTTCAATAAAAGCCAAATTGATAAGCAATCTCAATGAAAGACAAGATATAAATTATTAGATTCTATAATAACTATTACGTGAGGTACCCCTCGTGCGACTGTTGACCGAAAAGTTTCCGTAACTTCACTTTTACACAATTGTTCGCATGGAGGCAGAATCATATTGCGGGAATTTATTGTAAAATATAATAAATTATTTTTAAATGGCCATGAGTTTCCAAAATTTTGGTCGCAAGTGTAGTGCAGTGCCCAATCTCGGTTTAAAGGACCAGAACTAAGGATAAGTGATAGACTACGTCGAAATTTTATTAGTAAAAATGCGATGTTGAATGTCTTTTTTTGACAAATTTGGGTAAACCGTGTAATGTCGTCTTTAGTTAGATTGAGTGATGGGTTGAGGGAGCCCGAGTGCGACCCCACGCAGCGCGTGAGCGCGTCCGTACCCGTCTCGATGCGCGCACCGCGCCGTGTCTTATTTTCTACCGCGTGGCAGATTGTCGCAATCGCGTACAGACGTCGACTTCTCGCTCCAACCGTTAGTTACGACCACTCCACTTTAAACCTCATCCATTTTAATTTAACCAAAGTGCCAGTCGATAGCGCGGAGGAAGGACTCATATCCGTCGGCCTCTAGTTCATAACTGACTCACGGCTCTCCAAAATTGTGGACTTTACATATCTCCACATCTATCATCCAGTTTCTATTTCATTTTGACATGGATTTTTCGATAGAACATACTATAATACATATTCTTATATATATGTATTATACTTATAATATATTATAATACATATTATAGAATCTATATTCATTCTGCAAGAGCTATCAGAGCCATTTATAATCTATGTAGTTCCGAATCCCTTAAGGATCTATTAATACCCTGACGGTGCCTGGCCAATATATTTATGAAAACATCATGTATGTTTGTTAGAAAAAATCTTCATCTCTTTACAAAACAGCGTGAAAGATATAATTATGTTACTAGAAATTTAAAAGTTGTCTAAAACGCACGCTATGTAAACGAGCATATTAGATCATTATTTAGATGATGAAAATGATCGGCAACATGCCGGTCCTGCTCCACAGTCACACAGTCAATGAGTATGACGTATAGATTTATTTATATTTTGATTATTATTATTGACATTGTTAATTTTATAGAAATTGATATTATTTTATACACTGTTGACATTGTAGTTATGATAGGCTTTTTATTTTTTGTTAATTAGAAAAAATTGAATTGTACATGTGAGAACTGTGTAGTCACTTAAGTATTAAGTTAATTTTCTATGTTCCCTAGCAACTCTGTGATTTTCTTTTTTATTTTAGAACAATATTATGTTACATTGTCCTCACATTAAATTACGCTTATAAGCAATGTAACAAGTACCTTGTAAAAAAAAAAACAGTCAGTCGTAGGACTGCACGTCAGAAGTGTAAACAAGGGTACACTGGAAGTTCTGCGCTCCTGGCCGCTCATAAATGTTTGAATTTCGAATGTTGTATTTTTTTAAATATAAGAAACTCGTCTCCGTCATACGAATTTTCGATCAGGTCACGTGTCCTGACGCGAGTTTAACATTTTTACCCATCCCAAAAAGTGCACAACGCCGCTAAAGAAGTTTTCACTTCAACCAACGGAGTTTCTTGACTGTTCTTCTCCATAGGATCTACGTTTTGGAACAGGCAACTAGCTTCACGACCGACTTATACTGACTGACTCCTACTCCTGACAATTAAAAATACCTACGATGGGTTTACTTGAAATAAATAATTCTGATTTGATTTGATATTTATTGTCTTTGTAAGGGCGTGATTGTAGACTATGCAACATTTAGAAAAAAGTTAAAAAAGAAACGATTTTTAATGTATTTTAAAAAGAATTCGATACATGTTCGTATATTAACCTACCCATCTTTAATTAAAGCATTGTTCCGACTTAATCTTGGTTAAATCCTTTTTATACACTTTTATTTCATTTGCATTGATTGTTAGTTTTGGATGAAATCTTTGAAGCTGAATTTAAACCACCTGTTCTTATCTGGCGGAGTTGAAGTTTTATATTGTTTGTTCAGATCTGATAACAATGCATTTTTACGATAAGCATGACATTATATTGCACCCAGGATTGGCTCCAGACAATAAAACTCCCCCTAATGGTTAGTCGTACAGACGAGACACTTTACATACGCCTTGAATTATGATAGTCTGTTCCAAATTTCACCATGAGTGGACTTCTGCATCCAGGATTGGTTCCAGACAAGGGAACTGCTCAACGGTCAATCGTACAGATTTAAAACTTTATATACGCATTTAATTATGAGAGTCTGTTCTAAAGTTCGCCATGACTTAACTGCTGCGCCCAATTGGTTCTAGACTAGGGAACTCCCTAACGGTCAACATTACAGAGACGAAACTTTATATACGCATTTAATTATGAGAGTCTGTTCTAAAGTTCACCATGACTTAACTGTTGCGCTCAATTGGTTCCAGACTAGGGAACTCTAACGGTCAACATTACAGACATGAAACTTTATGTACGCATTTAATTATGAGAGTCTGTTCTAAAGTTCACCATGACTTAACTGTTGCGCCCAGGATTAGTTCCAGACGAGGGAACTGCCTAACGGTTAACATTACATAGACGAAACTTTATATACGCATTTAATTATGAGAGTCTGTTCTAAAGTTCACCATGACTTAACTGTTGCGCTCAATTGGTTCCAGACTAGGGAACTCTAACGGTCAACATTACAGACATGAAACTTTATGTACGCATTTAATTATGAGAGTCTGTTCTAAAGTTCACCATGACTTAACTGTTGCGCCCAGGATTAGTTCCAGACGAGGGAACTGCCTAACGGTTAACATTACATAGACGAAACTTTATATACGCATTTAATTATGAGAGTCTGTTCTAAAGTTCGCCATGACTTAACTGCTGCGCCCAATTGGTTCTAGACTAGGGAACTCCCTAACGGTCAACATTACAGAGACGAAACTTTATATACGCATTTAATTATGAGAGTCTGTTCTAAAGTTCACCATGACTTAACTGTTGCGCTCAATTGGTTCCAGACTAGGGAACTCTAACGGTCAACATTACAGACATGAAACTTTATGTACGCATTTAATTATGAGAGTCTGTTCTAAAGTTCACCATGACTTAACTGTTGCGCCCAGGATTAGTTCCAGACGAGGGAACTGCCTAACGGTTAACATTACATAGACGAAACTTTATATACGCATTTAATTATGAGAGTCTGTTCTAAAGTTCGCCATGACTTAACTGCTGCGCCCAATTGGTTCTAGACTAGGGAACTCCCTAACGGTCAACATTACAGAGACGAAACTTTATATACGCATTTAATTATGAGAGTCTGTTCTAAAGTTCACCATGACTTAACTGTTGCGCTCAATTGGTTCCAGACTAGGGAACTCTAACGGTCAACATTACAGACATGAAACTTTATGTACGCATTTAATTATGAGAGTCTGTTCTAAAGTTCACCATGACTTAACTGCTGCGCCCAGGATTAGTTCCAGACGAGGGAACTCCCTAACGGTTAATATTACAGACACGTAACTTTATATGCTCATTTAAGTATGAGAGTCTGTTATAAAGTTCACCATGACCTGGCTGTTGCACCTAGGATTGGCTCCAGATAAGGGAACTCCTCAACGGTCAACAGCGCAGGCACGAATTTTTGTATACGCAATCAATTAAGATGAATTGTGATGAACGCACGTATGGCGCAATGGTTCGCGCTTCTTTACCCGATCCCGAGTGTGAGATGTTGTCAGTAGAATGAATTAACTCGATTTAAAAATCTGATAAAATTCGCGAAACCTAACATTCGACCATCCTGACCTCGTGCATGCCCCTATGCACGCAGTTCTGCCTACAACCTAACATTCGGCCTGTCAAGTGTCATCAAACACGAATCATCCAATACAGTCGTGATCTCAAAACATATTGTTTCAATGACAGAAAACATCAGTCTGCTCTTTTAGCAATGATGATCTGTGAGCTCTTCTTTTCTACAAACCATGATTACCAGTGAACACATAACAATAATCTAATGGACCTTCCTTCTCACAAGCCTGATATTTTATAAGTAAAAATAAACGTTGTTTCAATTAATACATACATTGATCTAGCTGTGTTCCTCGTGATTCATTCCTTCTCGCTAAGAACTCTGTTCATTCCTTTCAGTAATGATGCCCTGTTAGCCCTTCATTTCTACAAACCATCATTACCAAGGAATACGTCATGTAAATAATCGTTTGAACCTTCATTCTCACAAGACAGTTATAATAACAAGTCATTACAATTAATAAATACATTGATCTAGCTGTGTTCCTTGTGATTCATTTCTTCTCACTAAGAACACAGCTCATTCCCTTCAGTAATGATGCCCTGTTAGCCCTTCATTTCTACAAACTATCATTACCAAGGAATACATGTAAATAATCTTGTGAACCTTCATTATCACAAGACTGGCACAGTGTCCTTGCTTATGTCTTAGAGTCTTAGAGCATGAATGTACAATTACACATTAATACAGTAATAATAATTGTAACAATTATGTCATTATTATCCCAGTCCCAGATATTCAGAATTTTGCGCCGTTAATGAACCAAGGATTGTACGATTACGTCTTTCGTTAAGAATGTATGTTGTGTACCTTGATCTGAACAAAAGTGTTTAATTAAACGCGTAGATGTAAAACTAGTACCGCGGTCACTGATAATACGATCGGGGTTCCTAAATATATAAAAAACATTTTATAACACTCGTATACTGTACTCGTAGACGGTGTTTTAGTGTTACTAACCGAGGTCTAAAAATATAATTTTGTAAAAGCGCCTACTATCACCAGAAGATAACGTTTTTCTCTCTTTGAACGCACAAGGGGGCAATTCCACTTGTACGTAATATTTATAAACTAGCAGCGCCCCGCGGTTTCACCCGCGTAAGTCCCGATCCCGTAGAATATTGGGATAAAAAGTAGCCTATGTGTTAATTCAGGTCTCCAGCTATATACATACCAAGTTTCATCGCAATCGGTTCAATGGTTTTTGCGTGAAAGAGTAACAAACATCCATCCACCCATACTTACAAACTTTCGCGTTTATAATATTAGTAGGATTTTCAATGGTATGTAATAAGCCCTCATTAGTACTGGTTTTCTGAGAATACGCGCCTTCAAGTTAAGCCTATATGTATTATTTTTAACAAACTGACATTTTCTGTAACCAATAAGTCTTTCTTCTGCGTTCTAGGGCCAAACTCAGATGACCAATTACATCATGGTTCATGCGGCAGATTTGCCACCTTGTACCCTTGAGTACGACCCATAGAAGGTTAGACCTATCCACGTCAAAATATCTGTGAAGCCTAGGTATATAGTCTTCATATATATTTAACCCTTCATCGTCGCGAAATACATAGGCTGCACCAAAAGTATCCACTATTCCTATCACATTAAAATCTTTTTAATTGAAAACTCCTTGGTTTTAAAAATCGAATACCATTTATTTATTTAAAAAAAGATTCTCGGTCTTCTCACAAGGTCTTCTGAAACTTGTTTAGTCGTTGAGAAAATGGAATTGACTCGAGAAAATTCAAGGGCGATGATTTATTATGACTTTCGAAGCGGTTTAACACAAAAACAGTGTGTTGACCGGATGCTTTCTGCATTTGGTGATGAAGCCCCATCCAAAACCACAATTTATCGCTGGTTTGCTGAATTTCAACGTGGACGTGTCAAGCTCAGTGATGATCCCCGTCAAGGTCGTCCAAAAACTGCAGTCACCCAAGAAAACGTTGATGCTGTGCGTAAGCTGATTGAGGAAGATCGACATGTGACATACCGCGAAATTCAGGCAAATTTAGACATTGGTATGAGTCAAATACAAATAATCTTGCATGAACAATTAGGTGTAAAAAAGTTGTTTTCCCGATGGATACCGCATTTGCTCTGTGAAGAGCAAAAAGCGGCTCGCGTAACTTGGTGTGTCAGAACTCTCGAAAGATTCCACGCAGGATCCTCAAATGCTGTATACAACATTGTATCAGGTGACGAATCCTGGATATACGCGTACGAACCCGAAACAAAAAACCAGTCACGAGTTTGGGTGTTCGAAAATGAGTTAAAGCCAACTAAAATTGTTCGTTCACGGAGTGTTGCAAAAAAAAATGGTGGCCACGTTTGTCTCCAAAACCAGCCATGTTGCGACTATTCCTCTTGAGGGACAAAGAACGGTTAATGCAGAATGGTATGCTAGCATTTGTTTGCCACAGGTCGTTTCCGAACTTCGTAAAGAGATCTGCAACCGCCGCATCATCCTCCATCACGACAATGCGAGTTCTCACACCGCGCACAGAACAAAAGAGTTTTTAGAGCAAGAAAACATAGAATTATTAAACCATCCGCCGTACAGTCCCGACCTAAGCCCTAATGATTTCTATACTTTCCCTAAAATAAAGAATAAATTGCGTGGTCAGAGATTTTCATCACCCGAAGAAGCTGTGGACGCCTACAAAACGGCCATTTTGGAGACCCCAACTTCCGAATGGAATGGTTGCTTCAATGATTGGTTCCATCGTATGAAAAAATGTGTCAAATTTCGCGGAGAATACTTCGAAAAGTAATAAATGAATTTTTAAATAGTAATGTTGTGTCACTTCTTTGATTCCCGAAATTTTCAGTGTAGCCCTCGTAAAACGAGTTCACTATCTCCTATTTGTAAATTTATTTTGCATCCGATCCGATTCGAAACACGATTGGATGCAAATTTTACAATCACATTTTTCAATTTACAACTAATAAACAACACACTAGGATATTGTTCGATGTTAAAATCATTAGACCATTTTCTGGAGGATTCCATTAAAGCGTTAGCGCTGGACCTCATAGCTTTGTTCAAGCTCATGAATAATGCAATTCACCGCATGCTTCACTTCCGTCTCACAACGGTTTAACAGCGCAAATTTATCATAATTATAAAGCTCGAAAAATTTATTGAATCTACTCTTCCGTCTAAGCATATCCTCCAGTGATTGACCATATTCGGGCCAACTTAACAATATCAAATTAAAACTTTCGTATCAAAGCTTGGCCAATCCAATGTATCAAAAATATTGCCTATAAAAGTCATTATTTGGCGTGCACTGCGAAATTATTGATGATACATAAAATAATGTACTACGTGTTTAGTACTGATCATTACCCACAAAAAGGTTCGAGAGGCTTTACATTTAACGACCTTTTTTTTGTTTAAATTAGTAAACCAAAACAAAAGTAGAATGGAAAGATTATGACATTCGTATCACGATATTAATCCTTGTTCAACCTAATAACTCTATAATCATACTTGATTGTTATACGTGTCATACGTGTAAATTCCTCTTTAAATTATTTGAATCGGACCTTGCATTGAGAAATTACGTTGTAACTTACAACGGGTATAAAAATGCTAAAGGTAAGAAAAATACTCTAATAGACTTATTTACCTACTCATATTTTTAAAACTGAAAACAATTGAAGAGTAGTTTGTAATTTTAACTGCATTTATTATTACCTATTTAAAACATTAAAAACACAAAAAAAAAACACGACACCACCCAGTAGAAGAAGAATAGTAGGTACCAATTTATCTTTCTATCTATCTATCCCCGTGCGAAGCCGGGCCGGTCAGATACAATCGATAAAAAGTGAAACTACTGAACTGATTATAATAACCCTTTCACTATTAGACAGCTACATTATCCAATAGTAATGCAGGCTCCTTTTTATCCCGATATCCGCACGGGATAGGAATCTACGCGGGTAAATTAGTTATATTCTGTAGTTCAAGCGAAACAAGTCGCGGGCAAAAGCTATTGTTTACATATAAATAAATTCTATAATAACTGCAGTACTGATAATTTTTTTTGACAGCGACAACTAAAAATTACATTAATTTGTTAAATCTGTAAGCCATAGACGAACTATGTTTAACGATAAAATTACAAGTCTAAATTGTAGCATATGATTAAATAACCATTAGAATCTGACAAAGTGGTCACCGTCAACGGCTGTGGTTGGTGTTATTTAAAGGAAGTCAAGGAGTTAATAATATTAGCAATATTCTATATTGCCAATATAATATTGATGTGAATATTGGACTGACCGACCTATCATTCCGCTTGGCTGCTGACGCCAGGTTCCTTGTCATGCGCTTCACGTTGCGAACGATGTATTTACGGGCTGCGTCCGCGCTGTATAGGTACTCCTGTCGCTGGCGTTGTCCACGTTGAGGCTTGTGCTACGGTCTCGCCGCAGCACGTCCTTGAGCGTAAAAAGCCGTTCATGCTGTCAGCTGCGCAGGATGCTGCTACTATGGTAACTGCGACTTTCCCGACGAGTGCGTCTGCGACTTGTCGATTTCAACAGCAAACTTCAGTCAGTCCGGCGGCGTTTCCAACCGCCTTCACGATGTCGACTCATCATTGCGTGGCATTTTCTGAGGCTCAAAAACGTATTTAATGTACCTTTTCCTTAACGTTACAATTTAAAAGTAAAACCGTTATAAATTTTAAAATTCAGATATCTCGAAAACTGTGTTTCGTAGCTCAAAAATAATGAATAAAAAATCGGTCCCCCGTAGACCACATATACGCAATAGGACATAACAATGTAAAACTCAAAAGTTAACTTTAAACTAACCCTGACCTCAAATATCTACATACATTAGTTCAAACGCTCGAATGCTTTAGCAAAAAAAAATTCAAGGGTACGTCACTTTCGTAGTGTGCGATAACGCGACTGGAGTAGAGTAACAGTAAACATATTACGGTTTTGTTTAGTTAACAAAAGGTGCTAAGCATGATAATAATATATTATTTATAATAGTTCTTGTAATTAATATTTAGGAACGGCTGTAAAGTTGGGTAACGAGAAAAAGAAAAAAAACATTGATGCATAAAAAGGAATGATGTTTTAGCGCTATAGTAGTAACAAATTTAAACTAATCGTGCATGTTGATGGGCTCATCCCACTTCTGAGTTATGATAAAACACAATTAAGTACCAGAACATTAGACATGTATTCCAAAACTGCCCTCGACAGCACTATTTCGTATTTCCAGAAACTATGAGAAACACAATTTAATCTGCTCGTACAATGACTACTTTATTACAAAATTACTTTGCATTTAGTATTTGCTAAATACACATGTATTTAGCAAGTGCTTAGCATATAGTACTCTGTATTCCCAAATCTAATAATAAAACACAAGAATCTACCAGTGCAACAAGTGATTTGTACTAATATTACCTAAAATAACAATATTTTGTAGGTACTTCCAGAGACATCCGTTCTAGATGCGAACTCTACCAAAAGGCCCTTGACAACGGCCGAGCCAGCAAATTCCTCTCGATCCCCCGAGTGTTCCCAGCGAGAGCGCGCACAATTCCCTCAATAACCCGAGTGTTGCCAGTAGAATGATAGTGAGAGAGAGAGAAATGGATACGTATTTATGTATTTCTTACAAAATTTTAGTCAGGAACAACTCAGATGTTTAGGGGATCAGGTCGGAATAACTCATGGAATCTTATAATTTAATATAATTTTATACTGATTATAATTTTATAGTACCTAATGTAAAGTAAATCATATAAATTTTACTGAATGTTTCCTCATGGAAACATTCAGTAAAATTTATATGATTTACTTTTTTTGAAATTTTCTAGAAATAAATATAATTTAAGTCATCTTAAATTATATTTATTTCTAGAAAATTTCAAACATAATCACTAATTTAAATGTTGAGTCATCATTAACTACTCTTATTATAATTATAGAGTAGTTCAAGGTTTCAGCTTACTAATTCTTATTGTCATCCACGACAATAGCCGCCAGGCCTTTCGGCTTCAAAATACGGCGGACAATAATATTTATATGAAATCTGAAACAATAGAGGCATTCATTCAAGATTGATATTGATTGCCCATCTTTTCCGAATGACAAAGCGGTTCTAAATATACTTTCCCATTCACGGACGTGAACCGCAAAATATAAGTTTGTAATCACAAAAACTATTTTTATTTTATGATATAACAACAAATTAACGACTTTCAGATTTTTGTGCTGTCAGACCTTGCTTCTTACCAAAGTTCATGACTCTGGGTTAATGGAAAGTACCCTATAGGTTTTGGTTTACCTGCGAAATATTAAGATTTGCTAAAATCTAAGTTAACGCAATCAAAAGATACAACATATTTTGATTGTGTTGACTTAGAAGCTTGTTTTTTTACAGCTTCAAGGGACCGCTGACATAAGTTTTTGATGTTAATTTCAGCTTGATGCCTCTACGGGTTCCTGAGGAAAAGCGTCTTGACAGACACACAAACAGACAGACAGATATAACAACAAATTAACGACTTTCAGATTTTTTCTTTACTTGTGCTATGAGACCTTGCTTCTTAACAAATTTCATGATTCTAGGTCAATGGGAAGGTTTGGCCGTATCTTTTAATTGCGTTGACTTAGAAGCTTGATTTTCATACAGCTTCAAGGGACCCCAGACATAAGTATTTGGTATTAATTTTAACTTGATGCGTCTACGGGTTCCTGAAAAAAAGGGTCTTGAGAGACAGACAGACGGACAACAAAGTGATCCTGTAAGGGTTCCTTTTTTTCCTTTTGAGGAACGGAACCCTAAAAAAATACAAAAATCTATCACAATGTATATCTACACCTATTTTAAGAGCAGAGATTTCTCTGAAACGAATTGTACGTCAATTTTATGTTTTTATATATTAGATATTATATCCTATTTCACGGTATTTTTTAATAAAGATTTGGTGCGCGATGAGCGTGATGCTCTATGCAAAATAAATAACTATTTTATTTATGAACAACTGACCATTTATTTCTCGCAACACATATAGTTGGTATAATAGAATATTGATGATTCATTTATTAATTTAATTCATGAATAATGCAACACTCATTATGAATAATTTATTGCTAAAAAGTAGTACCAAAACTATTTGTTAGCACCGCGACGTCCATCTGTTTGATTGGGACGTGCCGGTGCCCGGTAGTAATGATTTATATGATCACGCCTGCAGCTCGGAACCAGTAGTATGTATTAGGAAATGTGATGCTAGGACTAGATGTAATAAACCTATTCCCCCCCCCCCTTTTTTCTTGCATATGACAGCAATACCTACATATATATGCAGAGAATAGATTTTGAACATTTTACGTAATTATCCATCTTCTATGCCATTTTTGTGTAATATAAAACAAAAATGTTATTGTAAATAACAATTGCGATGTTAAAAAAATAACAAAAAAAACCTAAGAACTTTTTTTACAAAATAGGTATTAGTATTTCTATAAATTTGCAATTTTGACAGCGTTATTCTCTGTAATAGACGCTTTTAAAGCAGCCTATTACAAGAAACTGTAGAAATCTCATTGAAAAGGGTATTGTGTTCACGTAATACTGAAGATAACGAAGTGAAAAAAGGCGTAAAGTCATCAACTTTTAGCGTGTTAAGTTTAAATTATTTTAGTCTACCTGTTTTTTTAAACATTCATAATGGGTAGGACAAGCAATGTAAGTACCATATTGACATTTGCATTAATAAACAGTTAAGCGCAGTTTCATTTAATTTTCGACTGAAATCTGAAGATACTGGATTAAATATTAATGTTCGACGTATGTTTCAGAAGTGATATAATCGGATAGAATAGCCGCGAGCGTAGCGTGCGGTGCACCTGCGCCAGACTGTTGTGTATAAGTATCATTAGAGCGTGCGTGCGATGGGTGGCCTTAACCTTGAACGACGCCGTCTGACCCCAACTCGTCGTCATCGCGACCCCCTCGCCTCCCCAGCGACCCCTTCCTTTCTCGTCTCGACACTTAACAAATGAAGCTGAAAGTCGTGTTAAATACACGCAATAACGTCTAGTCATACCGTATTGATTACAAAAGATAAATGAAATACCAATGTTTTCATATAAAACTACCTGAGAGAAGCACTGACAGTGATAGCTTCATTTATACCTTTGGATTTAGAGTTCTAAGTAAAAATCAGCCTTTCTCATGGTACCCTACACGTGGATAATTAAAATGTACTATTCTATGTTAGTTTTCTGAAGTGTTCTTATGTAAATTATTTAATTTTGTATCTCACATTTACCTACCTACTTTAATAGTTCAAAGCGCGCGCCGGCTGCTCTTTGAATTTATGACCCCTTTACCCATTTACTTAAATTAGAAACTCGTGGAATGGGTGTTTTAAACTTAAGTGTACTCAATATTTGTATTTCAATATAGACTGAGTACTAAAACCGCTCTGATTACAGTCTTCAATGTAGTAATAAAGAAGCTTGAACGTGTTACCAAAGCTATAAACTGAACCTATCTTCATCTCTTATCATTCATTATTATGTAAATGTATGTATAAGCAAACTGATTTTTCTTTGAGTTTGAACACAGTTAGCTATATTTTATTAAGGTTAAGGTAAGGTAAGTTTATTAATCCGGGCGGGAAGCGGCAGTCGGCCCCCGCCCGAAGAGGTACGCGAATGGCGTGAGGCCGCTCGCCGAGCCACCATGGCTCGTTGGTCGTCGCGGCTGGAGGCTCCACGTGCTGGCTTTGCCGCCGTGGAGGCGCTCCAGCCGGTCATCG
This sequence comes from Euplagia quadripunctaria, assembly GCA_963859945.1. Lineage (NCBI taxonomy): Eukaryota > Metazoa > Arthropoda > Insecta > Lepidoptera > Erebidae > Euplagia > Euplagia quadripunctaria. The sequence goes on from OY982574.1 coordinate 9,744,962, forward strand.
TCGAGTGGGCAGGGCGGCAGCACGGGACCCTTTCCTTCCGACTGACGCAGGTCCTTTCCGGGCACGGCTGCTTCGGGAAGTACCTGCACTCGGTCGCTAGGAGGGAATTGAGTCCCGCCTGTCACCACTGCGACTGCAGTGAGGACTCGGCTCAGCACACGCTGGCGGTTTGCTCCGCCTGGGCGACGCAGCGTCGGGCCCTCACTGCAGTCATCGGAGGGGATCTCTCGCTACCGGCCGTCATACGCTCCATGGCCGGTAGCGACAGGAATTTTACCGCGGTCGCGACCTTCTGTGAGGATGTCATCTCGCAGAAGGAGGCGGCGGAAAGGGTCCGGGAGGACGATCTCCACTCGGACCTAATTCGCCGCCGGCGAACCGGGCGGCGGAGGCGCGCTTACCAGCGCCTCATGCCGCCCTGAGTGTGGCCGCGGGTGGATGGGACGGGTTTTCCCCTCCACCCGCTATAGTGGGCCCCCGCGAGGAGGCGGCGTCCGCGTGTGCCTGGACGTCGCCTAATTTAGAGAATTTTACCCGAAGGTGGTGCCCGCGCTTTGCGGGCAGGCGCTAGGAGGGTTCCGGATGTCTTAATAAAGCTGTTCCCGGATCCCTCCTACTTAAGGCGCAGTACGGCACACCGTGTGGTTTTAGTCGGTTCGATTCCGACACACCGCCCCGCCGAAAACCCCGGCGGGGTGACGGCCCGAGGGGGTTTCCACACGCACAAAAAAAAAAAAAAAAAAAAAAGGTAAGTTTATTAAGGTTAAATAGATTAAGTATTTATATTTTTGATAGTTGATAAAACTAGTCGCGAGAGCAGTGTGGTTTGCAATAGGCAAATGCCACCATTGATATTGCGAGAGATTAAAGACGCCAGTAACCTCTCAATCACGGGCAGCTTTAGCTATCTGCAGAATTTTGTTTTAAGAGCAGAACCTTTATTGTACTCACTTCTCTGTAGAACAGTAAACATTGAAGCAAGAATACCGTTAAGATCTTACGCAATAACACGTTATAATTAGTGAAAGAGTTTAGGGTTGATCTAAATGTTTGGGGACATCGGGATTTGTATGCTCTTACACCGAGAGGTGACTTTTATAATCACCAGCATGGTAACTGGCTCGTGACACTTGCGGTCCCATGTGAGGTTCGATTGCATAGTGCGACTGAAAAAATGACCAGGGTAAAAAACAGACTACTACGTAAACTTATCATCCTTCTCGTACATTCGATAGTCTCAAATATATAAATGACGATTTTTGGAAATGTATTCGGTAATAGAAAGTGAAAATAATTGTTAAAATAACAATGCACCTGATTAGATTTACTATATTTTTTTAGTTGCTACTTCAACTTGTGAAAATAAACAAAAATAGATTTTGAAGTTTGTAAACACACAACTTCTTTAAATGCGGTGCTTACTGAGACCTTAAAGGGATAGGATTTATATTACTAGCTGCGCCCTACGGTTTCACCCGCGTAAGTCCCTCTTATTGTTCTTCTTATTTTTTCTTTCATAAGAACCTTCTCCTGACAATAACAAACACAAAAAAAGAAATAATTAGTTAAGTCGGTCCAGCCGTTCACGCGTGATGTCGTGACCAAGGGAAATAGAGATTCATTTATATATATATATATAGATTAATACAAGATCCGTCTGTATATAAACGATGTAGGTACTATGTACATAAAGTCTAGGTCTTAGATGGGGACATATACATGTGTCGGTCGTAAAGGTATGAATAAAATGTAAGATAATAATATATATACATATAATATAACATAAAAAAAGATATTGGTTTTCGCGAAGTTGAAGTCGAAAATTCGCACTCGTATTCGCGAAAGTGGGAAATCGTACAGTTGTTACGTCACTAAAAAATTATTTCTTTAAACTTCTAAGTTGTTGCATCTCCTATTCATTTCATAAATATGAACTCTCTTGATATCTAGTAAAGTATTAACATTATATTTCAATAACACTCAAACACGTATACAATGCAATGCAATAGACCATTTCTGTGAACGTTCTAATTGTAGATACATATAGCTACGGCATTTTGTGAATTTTATGTGCGTTGGTCTTCGTTTATAAGTTTATTATTAATACGTAGGTTATGTTTAGACATGCAGTCCATAAAAAATGTTAATTGACTGAAAAAATGTGAAACTTTTCCAATCCAATCAAGAGCATGACCGCAATTTCAAACGTGATTATTGCATAAATATAAGAAATTACTACGATAACATTACATAAATTTTCTTTATTAAACATGTAACCCCTAAAGAGTTAACTTAGTTGTTAAAAAGTTATGGTAATAAGCGATTTATTCGTCCATATTACACAATTCACTCCTAAAACTTGAAACTGCTACATTATTTAGTTTTTAATTATAATCGGTATAATTTTATTATATTAATTACCAAGAACAAAAAGGTGGAGCATGCTTTAATGCAAAATGGTGCGAGTGAGTGATTCAGAATCTCATCCACCTGCAGATCTTACTCTAAAGAAGAAATGATTTTAAAGATAGCCTACTTATCTATTGGCACCGATCACCTTAATCAGTCGACTAGAGGCATAACTATAGGAATTCTGTGACGGAATTTTGTATTATTGATATATTAATATTGTAATTATATTTACCTAAATAGAGTGAAAAATCATCAATACATATACCTATATGTATTGATAATTTTTAGCATAAGTCTCAATACTTTCAAATTTAGGTCCATGCGATATTGAGTACGGTTCATTACTATACTTTTGTAGTGCTGGTACAGATTGCCCCCATTAACCCATGTTAAACGCGTGTTGTACCGATATAAAAAAAGGTCATTAATGCTGCAACAATTTAATATCTTCCTAGAAACCATTAAAAAGTTAAGGTCAGACGTAACGTTACGTCGTGAATAGAGCTGGTATAAAACGCCATGACACAGAATTGACTCATCCTCCTTTAATGGATAACTTTCGTTACGTGAAGATATTAGATCTAGTTTGCCGTTTATTCATGTTCTATTTCCACGCTATATATGTAAATACATTAAAATTGAGCTACGAAAAACTTAACTAGCAAGAATATATGTACATATAGGAGTCATTGTACAAGTACTAAAATTTAAGGCATGCTTAACCTACATACCATATCGAAGAGAGCTCATAAAATGTGTTTACTGTCTGAACGTCTAAATTTTTTGATCCATCGAGACGGCTAAATTTAGGTTTCTTGTTTATTTCAACAAGTCTCCGTTGAGTCACTCATTGAAACAGAATAACTGAATGACATTCTTCGATGTGAATGTGTCCGTTGTTGTTTACGTGTTATCTTTGCATGCACCGGATGCTGGTTAGAATCATCACAATCAGTTAGAAATATCATTTACTGGTGATAGAGAAGCCCTTAGCTTTGAATAGTGAAACGGTGTATACTGACAGTTTTTTTAATAATTTTTATTTACCTAACTGTTTCGTCATTATTTTACCTACGAAGTTCTATCTACTCCGTATTACTTGGATTGTTAATGTTATATATGATTAAATTGTCTTAATTTGTGTTTAAAACCGATGTTAAAATTATTAACTAACTAGTTTATCGGGTGGCCGAATACAGTTGAGGAGGTAAACTCTAACGTTAGCTTGTAGGGTACAGCTTTTGACCTAGAAGAAGCTGGTCCTTCATAATGCTGGTGGCAAATGTTTATTGAGATTTGTGAAATGTGATAAACAAGCGTGTGCTTTTTGTAGTATGTTATTACTGTCGTACTTATTTTGTATTTCTAAAGGAGGCAACCGCAAATGTAAAAGTTGATGTAGACTATCCGCCACTAAAATAACTAGCAGATCTTGAAATTGTGCAGACTCGTTATTATTAGTTTGTCGCTAAGATGGTAGCAGCAAGAGAAAAGTAATTATCTAGCAGCTAATACCAAACCAGCTACATATGCCGCAGAACGAGAGTCCAGATACAGAACGGTTTTTGGTGCGTTTCGAGGCAGTACTGTTCAGATGGTTTAGCGGGCCGCTGCATTTTCTATTGCACCTAATGTCCAACAGAAAAGCAAACCACGGAGAAAGTAGCTGAAACCAGTCGCAAAAGCGTATCGTGCCCATTGCTGCTTTTAAAGGACCGGAAAACTGCATGTGTAACAGAAAAGGCAAAAATTTATTTTTTTCTGTTGCTGACTTTGGCACTTTTAATGTCAGTACTCAGATTTTGGCAGTCGTGTTTCAGGACCTTGATTTCATGGAGTGAATATGTACACTTAATCAATTATGGTTGAGATTTGCAAAGCTAATGGTGCTAACCGGGATTTTCGAGAGTTGAGGATTTAATTATGAGAAATTCGAGAACAATCCTGGTTGCGGCACCGTATAAATTGCATAGATAATAGTAACATTTAAAAATAAAACTGTGTGGTGGCGTGGGACACCAGATAGGAACGAAGTTCCTTGTTAAAAATCTTAATTTCAAGTTCTATTCGAGGTATAAAGAAAATAATTATTCGGGTATAAATTTTTTTTATGACTTTTTTTCGATAAAAATGAAACAAAAACTACTTTACAAAATTATCTTAACACCTTTATTTTATTTACAATGATTTATAAAAATATATAATAATAATAATAACAGTCATCACGTAGACTATACATTAGACACTGTATAGCCATCATACATAGACTACACATCTACGCTTTTTTTAACGTTACTGACGTTTTTTGCCGGCTGGGGTACCCCTCCGCAACGCCCCATAAGGAACTTCATTCAAATATATTTAATGGATTGAATAAAATGTATCAAAACTAGAACTAATATATGGAGAATTAGTATACAACAGTAGTATCGCGTGGAATCCACAGATGGCGTAAATAAAATAAATTAACTCACGGTCAGCATTTTTCGTTGCAATAACACTTTTTCCCCATCCGCTTATTGTTTGAAGTGTAAGGTGCCATAAGGAACTTCGATTCAAAAAGCTTAAACATAATGATACTAAAACATATACTCACACACATCCTCACACACACACACACGCACGCACGCACGCACGAACGCACGCACGCACGCACGCACGCACGCACGCAATCACGCACGCACGCACGCACGCACGCACGCACGTACGCACGCACGCACGCACGCACGCACCTATGCTCGCTCGCACGCAAGCACGCACGCATGCACGCATACACGCACGCACGCACGCACGCACGCACGCACGCACGCACGCACTCACGTACGCACGCACGCACGTACGCTCGCTCGCACGCACGCACGCACGCTCGCACGTATGCTCGCTCGCACGCACGCACGCACCCACGCACGCACGAACGCACGCACGTACGCAAGTACGCACGCACGCATGCACGCACACACACACACACACGTTTTTTGCCGGCTAGGCTCCGCGACGCCCCATAAGGAACTTCGTTCCAAAAATATTGATCACAGATTACTATATACTACATTACTTACTATCTTATTAGTTCCCAATGTGTCGAAGTGAATAACGTTTAAGGTGAATTGATGGGCGAGCTGACCGCGTGTCCTCTAGACGGCAGACGGTATGGCGTCCACCGAGGCCGACTGCAGCCACCTGACTTTGTATTACATTATACTTGAACGCATTATGACGTGGTGTGCATTCATTTGACTTACAAACCTTTGTACTCTAGATCACATTACGGCAGCCATTGTAATAGAACGATGTCCCCGATATAATACGATGAATCACGCAACTCACAAGAGGCTCTGTTCTGGTAAAGTAACATTATAAGGGTTTGGTATTCATTCAATAAAATGAAACATTTATTGTAACGATGACATAAAATCTATTTTAATAACAATAACTTCGCGTTTAAATGATTCAAAACATAATAAAAATTTAAAAAAGTAATAAAAGAAGTGAATGATAATGATGTAAAATCGTTTTAAAATAAGTACTATGATAGTAAACCTTGCCTAAGTATTAAGTTTAAAAAAAAATAAAAGACCTGTACGTTAAAATAGTGTTACAATCATCTTTCATTTTGAATTGCTTGCTCGCAAAGCAGCTTAAAGTCGTGGTCGCATACCTCATAAGTACTCATAACCGTACCGTGTAACTCGAACTGGCTTTAGGTGTGAAGTGCGAGCCCTCAATCTTACTGTATCTCATGTAACGTAATACTAATTACGTTACATGAGATAACTACCTAGTTAGCTGAAATTTTGACAGAGAGTGCTATTGCAGCTATAACAACAAATAATGTGCGACTGCATGGATGGCGCAATGGTTTAAGTTGGTTGGTTTGGAACCCATACGGGACAGAAATTTATGTGATCCACAAATAGTTGTCCCGAGTCTGGGTGTTCTTTGTGTCCGTTGTTAGAATGTTTGTGAAGCAACACAGGAATATTTCTAATGTGAGAGTTGCCTTTAAAAAAAAACAATTAAGTAAAAAATTAAAGGGGGGCCTGATACAAGAAAGATACAAGAATAAACGGATTTTGTGACAAGGCCGGATTAAGAAGGTTTTCGCAAGTTTATAACGAATTCAGCAGGGTGGTAGTTTATAGGTATGACACGTCAGCTAAGAATGAATTTTAGGACAAGGCCGAATTAAGAAGATCTAAGGGCTCTTGAAAGTCTATATGAAAGTCCTTGGTTTTTTATACTACAGACCTGGAATTTGTCAGGGACATAGTTTATAGGTAGCACAGGTTAGCTAAGAACGGATTTACTATTAAATTCATTTAAGGGAGTCTAAGGGCTTTCGCAGTTTTAAGTGAATGTTTTTGGATTTTGCTACTATATAGAGAGATATATGAAGGTTAAGCAATTCTGATTTACAATATCAAATAATAAAGAAGACAGTAAGATTTTTATTCACAGGGACGGCTTAAGGTGGTCGAAAGACATTTGTTTATTTCGAGTACTCTGTTGATTTTTAATAATAAAAAATCTCTTAGTTAGCAGACATGTAGTTTATAAGGGAGAAGCCAGTTAAGAATTGATGATAAGCTAAGAACTGTTTTGTTACCTTAGACCTTCTTTGTGTTTTTGTGTCTGCTTTTACATTTTGCTGTTCCGGTACCTAATAGGTAGATGTTTTCATATCAGATAGTGGTCCAATTCACGGGATAACCAACTTTCAAAACTCTGCAAAATGGCTGTCCAATTACGGATGGCAATAAAATCCACGTCCCACGCTGCGCTTTCCGGTTCGTGGTCTCCATTCCAGAACTTTTCGGGCCCATCGACCATCCGTTCTACGTGCTATGTGCCCCACCCATTGCCACTTCAATTTGCTGACCCGTTCGGCTATGTCGGTAACCTTCGTCCGTCTGCGTATCTCCTCATTTCTGATTCGATCGCGCAGAGAAACACCAAGCATAGCCCTTTCCATAGCTCGTTGAGCGACTCTGAGCTTGCTTATCAAGCCCATAGTGAGAGACCACGTTTCGGATCCATATGTCATCACTGGCAACACACAATGGTTGAAAATCTTTGTTTTCAGGCATTGAGGAATTTTGGACGAGAAGATGCAGCGAAGTTTCTCAAACGCTGCCCATCCGAGATGGATTCGACGATTCTTTCTCGAAGTTGGACTTACCTACTGGGACTGTTTGTCCCAGGTATACATACGCGTCAACAACTTCAAGAACTGAGTCTTCAACCATGATGAGGGTAGGCACCACATAGACATTCGACATAACCTTCGTCTTGTCTATGTTCATCTTAAGGCCCACCCGCTGGGAGACTCGATTGAGGTCACCGAGCATCGTGCCGAGATCTTCCATCGATTTCGCCATGACCACAATATCGTCGTCAAACCAAAGGTGAGTGATGCATTCGCCGTTAATATTAATGCCAAGCCCTTACCATTCCAGGAGCTTGAAGGCGTCTTCCAAAGTGGCAGTAAATAGTTTCGGAGAAATGACATCTCCCTGTCTTACGCCTCTTCTTAAAGGAATCGCCTTCGAATTCTGTTCCTGTACTAGGACTGACATTGTGGCGTTGCTGTACAAACACTTCAATACTTCGATGTACCGGTAATCAATTTGGCATCGCTGGAGAGACTCTAGCACAGCCCATGTTTCGATCGAATCAAAGGCTTTCTCATAGTCCACAAACGCAAGACATAATGGCAAGTTATACTCTTCGGTCTTCTGTATAACTTGCCGAAGCGTGTGGATGTGGTCTATGGTGCTGAAACCTTTCCGAAATCCGGCTTGTTCGTGGGCTGGAAGTCGTCAAGTCTGCGATTGAGACGATTTGTGATGACCCTTGAAAACAGCTTATAAACATGTCTCAGAAGCGAGATGGGTCTGTAGTTCTTCAATAACGTTTTGTCACCCTTTTTAAAGAACAGCACCACCACGCTTCTGTTCCATGCCTCTGGTGTTGTACCTTCAAGCAAGACAGAGTTAAAGAGCTTCTGAAGGACTTTAAATTTTAATTATGTTAGTATTTTAAGCGAATAAAGCCGCGGGTAACAGCTAGTACATTATATAATTTATATACACAGTTTGTGCAATTTGTTTTATACTTAGCCAATTTTTTATTTCATGTGTACTAAAATTTAAGAAAAAAGCGTTTACAATTTAAGAATTTAGAGGTTTGTTTGTAAGAAGCAACCGATTTTGACCAACTTAATAGGAGAGTACCCATTACAGAAACTTTTTTCCTCGGTCTGGCGGTGTGTTGGAATCGAAGCGACTAAAACCACAAGGTAGGCGCAATACGGCACGCGCCTAAAATAGGAGGAATCCGGGAACAGCTTTTATTAAGAAATTCGGACCACAGAAACTTTTAACCTAACAGAATCATTGGAATCGGACAACAATTTTAAACCATAAAAAGAACACTAAACTTAAAAAAAATATTCTGATAAATAGAACTTTGTTTTTGTGTGAGTTAACTGAAATAAACTTTTAAATTGGGTATTGTTAATCAAAAAAAAATAACCGATTGTAACATCTAAAAACAAAGGCAAGGTATTTTGTCTGCCGCTACTTATGGATAATGGAAAAACTCTTTTATATGATAATAACATCGCAGAGACGTTGATATGATGTAAATATAACGGTTGAAATGATGTTCGATAAATAGCCTTACTGCGCAAGTTGATGTGGTATTGGAATCTACGTGGGGTACACTGAAAGTTTTGCGTAACTCATGAATGAAACAATTTACATGTAAAGTAATATATTTCCTTCTTTTCGAAGTATTCTCCATTACATTTTAAATATTTTTTATTCGGTCAAACCATTTTTGGAAACTTAAGGACCATTGGTCCAAGGGATTTTTTTTCACGTGCTGGTTGAAACCGTAAATGTCATACCTCTCATCAAATCTTTAATTTTTATGAAAATAAAGAAATCGCATGATGCCAAGTCTGGACTATGTGTGGGATGGGACTAACTTTACCATTTCAGAAGACAAAAATGATTTTGTCTTGTTCGGGGTTGTTTTTAATTTTTTTTACATCAATCAACACGAGTCCGTTTTTGTTCTGGGGTGAGTTCATGAGGAATCCAGCGACAACAAAGTTTTCTAATTTTTTAATGTTGATAAAGATATATAAGATTTTTTTTAATTTGGCTCATACCAATCCCCAAATGTCCTCGAATCTCCTCATAGGTGATATACCGATTTTCTTCAATTAGTTGCCTGCCAGTAGCCACATTTTCCTCAGTGATCGCAGTTGAGGGCCGAGAGAAACACGGCCACGATCAAATTCTGCGTACCAACGCCTTACGGTGCTCAAATGAGGTGCTTCCCTCCCAAAAGCATTCTGAAGACAAGCAGTGCAGTCTTGCAGAGTCAGTGAACTTTTACTTCGAAAAAGAGTATCCTTGGAGTTTCTTGCCTGTTCTTCTCCATAGGATCTACTTATTGGAACAGACAACTAGCTTCACGTCCTACTTATACTGACTGACTCCTACTCCTGACAATTCAAAAATATCTACAAACAATAAAATTTTACTTGAAATAAATAATTTTGATTTAATATCATAAAAATCATTGCCCTAAAATCTTTTCGCGTTAATTCAATTTTTGCTACGGACGACGAACTTCAACTTGTGATAAAAACTCAATTGACATGCGATTTCCCGCTGTTTTTTTTAAATCAATGATTCAGTTTCTTATGTTAAAAAAATATAACATTCGAAATTCAAACATTTATGAGCGGCCAGGAGCACAGAACTTTCAGTGTGCCCTATGTATTACAACAACACACGAGAACTGCACATGTGTCTTCTACATATTATTTTGCCGTATTCTCGAAAAAAGTATTTTTGAAATCATGTAATGGCCTGCTGACTCATCCTCAATGTTCTTGTCATATTCCGCACTTTTAAACTATTTCCTACTTATTGATTATGCAGAATGCTATATATTTAATATTTCTTTCCTCCTATCTTTACGAGTTAGAATAACTTATTTTAATGTGCGTTGTTAATAAAAATTGTAAAATTAATATTACATACTTTAAACTCTATTATCAAGGAAAGTAGTATTTAAACGGATGACATACTCGTGCATCGTAAACATTACTAAGTATATCGCAAACATGACGAAACTCGTAGCGCTATTGGTACTCTTCGTTTTACAATATTCAACTACTTCGTCATATACTTGGGATTATTATATTTATCCAGATAATGACATTTATCTAGATAACGATATTTATAAACATGCTGAAGATATTGAACACACGTTACATGGTAAGAAGGTTTTCTTATTAAATTAAAATAAACATAACCTTATATTTAAGAACATATTACACAACGCTATCTTTAATCGAAATAAGGGTAGAACTTAAGCTATGGGCCCCAGAACACGGACAAACATACTTAGATAGATAAATTTAATATTTTTTTATGCATACACAATAATGCACATGTTACGCGCGTCGGGGCAGCTTTTCACTCGGATGTTTTGCCAATCAAGTGTACTCTTTTATTAACAAGCTAATAGCTCGTCACGACCCTTGGAAGTCTACCTTATATTGAATTCTTTCAATACTCCACATTTTGTAATAAGGTGATTATTAAGGTGGTGATTGAGATAAGGTAACAAATATCAGCAATGTATGTAGCAGTTTTTAGTATACCATAATTGACCCAACAAACATTTTAGTCGCATAAGTGAAACTAACGCTACTCGATGTGCTATAAACGTCGTAATTAAGTAATTTCATTATGTAATACGGCTTAGTGTCTCATAACTTTATACGACTTTTTAGTCGTATTAGACATCTTATTCGACTTCTATACAACCTGTCGTATATGACTTTATACAACTTTTAGCGGTATAAGCAGTGCTGTCGTCTTAGTAACGCCTATACAACTTTTACACCGTTATTAATCGTATTAGAGTAGCGGGAACTACTTTTACGTGATGGTCGTGTAAGAGTGACAAAATGCACTCTTAAATGATTTTCAGTCAATTTGATCACTTTTATATAACTTTACAGTGACTGGATGTCGTATTAGTGTATAAAAATTCGGTAACCAGGCATTCTTTTATGATTCTTAAAAATAACTGTATGACGTTAAAATGAATAAAAAAAGCTGGGCGATTGTTTTTTACACGAAATCTCTAAATGAACCCTAATTACGTTAATGGCTGACATATACTAAGTGCACAGAATGAATAAGTTGTTTAGACGTTGTATTATGGTCGTGTCTTGAACTCTACGTCGTAAAAAGGTAACTGTTAGCACGTTCGTTAAAAATATTTGTGAAAATATTGCTTAATTTAAAGAATATATAAGGCGCGTTCCTTTTATAGATAAAACTTGCTCATATTACTCGATAAAATTAATTTCCCAACAGATTAATGTAAAGGACACTTTAGTTTTGAAGATGCAAATAGCTATACATAAATATACAAAATGGATACTGACAATGAAAATAATTTATTACAATATAAAATTAATCGTCACAGTCAATCAAAATCCCTCATAAAAGTCGCGATAGCACATATGTAATTCGATAAAATGCCGTGAAGCGGTTATAGTAAACACCATTACTCGATGAGAAGACTTTTATTTGGGCTTTTACGACATCTACGCGACCACTACATGACTATTTAGTGATTAATGCAACCACTTCGCGACTCTATTACGACACTGATTCGTATAAAATTTGCCTTTTCTCGGTCGTGTCGACGTGATAGCAACGTATTTGCGACCAGGTTATGGAACCAAAAGTTAGATTTGGCATGTCGTGGCAACCTATAAAATGTTTGTTGGGGAGTACATTGCTATGTTCAAAGTAAATAATTTCGCCTGAGGCAATGTAACATCTTAAATAATTGTGGGAATTATTCTCCGTTTATGTCTAACATTTCTTTCCTTATTGTGTAGTGAATGATTTGACAACAGTAAGGAGTCATGCCTTAGTTTTTATATTTCATACAAAATTGTAGTTACCGAACATACCGTTTTTATTATCAGTAAAAATACACCGATTTGACTTGACAGTCATCTACCCTATAGGTATTTGAATTACTTCGTTCGGGATCAGTTGAACATCAACTATATTTTAAAGCATGTTATGAATTAGAATATGTTTAAAACATTAATGAATTGGCATGTTTCAAAAAACATATTAGTATAAATTACACTTGATATTTTACCCGACATATTAACGACAGACGTCCTGCGGTTTATAAGTTTACTGTATAAAGATCCCTATAAAGTTCTAATACTTGTTTTTTTCTTCAAGAGTTTACATAATCCGCTTTTATACATTCGTTTTTATATTATTTTCTTTCTCTTTACACTGTAATATTTATCTACACTTTAAGAGGAGTTAACGCATTTATAATGAGCTTCTTCGATCACTTTGAGTATACTTAGGTCCATGATGCTTTATATATATATATATATATATTCTAAACGAAAACACTTAAATATACCTATACTTTTATAACTTGTTAGAATGCCCAGAAGGTGAGAGTTTCATTAGCAGAAATGACTTGAAAATCTTGATTGATCACATTGCAAAAGATACGTTTAAGTTTCAAGAGAGCTTAATGGATTACTTTAAGAAAGCAATGGATGTGAACGGTCAATATCAAGAATTGTTTGGAGAAGACACAAAACAAATCAAACATCTTCTGGAACAAATAGAACTTGACCACCTGAACTTAGAGTCCTTAGTGCAAGAAACCATAAAAAAGTCGAAGGAAGCAGATGGGTATGAAAAACAATTGTCTAGGGTCAATAGCCGCTCCCAAAAACTGTTTACCGACATTGACAGTTTTGTAAAAACTTGTGCCACCCATACTGGAAACCAAAAATTAGTTAAAAGTAAGTACGTTTCTTTTCATTGTTTCATGATTAAAGGTAATTTACCACTACTGCAGATTCATTTACATCTACAACAATGAAATTGGTGCCGATTCTATTGTACACTCACTAAACTAAAACCTGACTCAATTTCTTCATATGAAATCAACCTTGTCGTCTTCGTAACAAGATACTGGCATCTATTTCTCAGCGACACTAAATTTCACTAAAACCTGTCAACGTATACTCAACTTTATTTCCACGCAGTGAGAGTCCCCATTTTTGCAAATGCCGTTTAATTACCACGCAGCGATAGTCCCCAGTTATTCAAATGCCGTATAAAAATCTCCCCACTCACCCCACTCTTCCCACTCGCCCCACTCTTCCACTCTCCCTCCCTTGATTCTCTACTCCCACTCGCCCCACTTTTCCACTCTCCCTCCCTTTATTCTCTACTCCCACTTTCCCCACTCTTCCACTCTCCCTCCCTTAATTCCCTACTCCCACTCTCCCCACTCGCCACACTCGCCCCACTCTCCCCACTCTCCCACTCACCCAATCTCCCCACTCGCCCCACTCTTCCACTCTCCCTCCCTTGATTCTCTACTCCCACTCGCCACCCTCGCCCCACTCTCCCCACTCGCCCCACTCTCCCCACTCGCCCCACTCGCCCTACTCTCCCCACTCTCCCCACTCGCCCCACTCTCCCTCCACCTCTTCCGACCTCCCTCCCTCCCTCTTTATGTCTCTCTGATGCTGTACTTGTAAATATAAGAAACTCACCTCCGTCTTAAGAATTTTCGATCTCGTCATAAAAATATATGTTTTTTTTAAATATATTACACTCGGACACATTGTCCATATATTTTCGATCAGGGTCCACGTGACCCTGAAGTCTGACGCGAGTTTAAAATTTTTTACCCATCTTAAAAAGTGCCCAGCGCCGCTAAAAAAGTTTTCACTTCAAAAATCGTTATTGTGATTCTTATATTTAGCGGTTAGAAAGTTGACTTTGTCGTAAATCGATGATGTATATGAACTGGAAAGTTAAGTTTGTCTTTCGGAAAAGACGGGGAAACATCTTTGAGAACTGATTCCCGAGATGGACGTTTGAATTTGAATAAAACAATTTGAAAAAAAATTATCTACATAAAAGTTTGTTTGCTTACGAAACCCTCCATCCGGTTTTTTTATTTAACAATCATACTTATTGCAGGAAGTGGACATAGAAAAAATAAAATATCCATAAATGAACATATTTCTTCAAAAGGAGCCTGTGGGTCTTTAAAAGATGTTTACGGTTTCATTACCGAACAGCTTAATCAATTCCAGCATGAATACCTTAAAGAAGTATTAGATTTAATTGAAAATATAATCAATCTTAATCAACCAGCCGTGGCATCTAAAAATGATCAACTGAAGAAAAAAGCAATGATACAAAATGAAATGGTTATCGATGTTATTATTAAATTGCAAGATGATTACTTACATTTAAAAAGTAATATAAGCGCTTTTAACATTACACAAATATTACAAGATATAAACAATAATTTAGAAAGCAGTGAACAGCTGTTGATTGAGCTAGAAAAGACTGTGCAAGAGTATTTCAAGCAATGTTTGATTAATAATAACAACGTCAAAGACAAAACATGGGTTAGGCGCGGTAAGTATGCCATTATATATCCTTACAGAGTAATTTATAAAACGTGTGTGAATAGCCAACTTTAGTTATCAATATAGAAATTTATAAAAAACCTTGCATCCGTTATGTGTCAACGACTAATTCGATTAAAATTAATTACTTAATAAGTTAAAATACAAGATCACCAAACTGTTGAAAAACATCCCTCACACCTACAGAAGACCATCGTTAATAATTGTTTTCTTTTTGTGGTAGTGATTGTTTGTGTTTAAAAACCAACCAACCAACTTATCGGTATGACGATACAGCCAAACATTATAAACGGTTAGAAACTCTAGCGTGTCAACAACATCAACATTATCGTCTTTCTTATGAAGCTCAAGCAATTCAAGTCGCCAGTAGATACAATACTACACAGGGGTTTAAGTGGTCACCTCGGAACGCATTCCATATTTATTTATTTGAGTCACAGATACTCTTAATGGTTATCTTAATCCGTAGTGCAGTTTTGTTAGATGCAGGTACTTTTGCAGTTGAGGTCTGTACCTGCTGCACTCACCCGTCACGTGAATACGTATAAACACGTTTAAATTTGTTTTCATAATACCTTTTAAATTGAACAGATGTAATTGTTTACAATATTTTTTCAGACTCTTCGATTTCAAAGATATTGAAAAATAATATAAAACGCGATGGCAACAGTTTTGAATTAATAGACCAGTTGGTTGAAACGAAAATTAAAGACATCAGAAATGAAATTAATAGAAATGTAACGGACATTTTTAAGGAAATGGACGAGCGTGTGCATGATCCCAATATGTTTGTATTATACTTAGAGAAACTGTTGCCCAAACCAGAGGAGTTGGATGTTATTCAAAAGACACAAGAAAGTCTCAACAATTTGAAAACAAATTTAGACCAATCGTCTATTGGAAAAATTCAGGAGCAATGGAAAATATCACATGAAATGCTGCAGAATATAGAAAAGGCAAAAGCAGATCTTAATTTAAGTTTCTACAATGAAGCTAAACCACAAACTTAACTTGTGTTAATTTTGTAAATAGGAACATTATTGCGTAAAATTTTTATTCCGAGTGTTCTATTTTAAGATATTCTTTGTTTCATTCATTATCAGATTAACCAATAGGTAAAGTTAAAGTGTAGGAACAAAACTTATATTCAATTTTAAAGAACTCACAGCATATGATAGAATACAAAATTAAATCCTTTTATTCAAATATTTTTATCGTTAACAATATGGGATTTGTGTAGAAAACTAGGTACCTATTAAGAATGTATTCTTGAAAACAATATCTCTGATCAGGCTGTAAAAATATACATAGTTTTTATATATTCTTAGGTAAAAAGGTAAATAAAATACTATTAAAATACATTAATAGTCATTTCATTTCGGTTCAATAGTAATGTAGTAGTAAGTAATTGGAAAACATATTTTTTTTTCTCTAAAAGTTTCCAAAGAAAAGAGTATTTCTTTTTAAATCTAATTCTACATACACACATCAAAAGCGTCTAGGGATCAAGTACATTTCAACTCTAAAATATTATCCAATTAATCTGGCTTTATACTTTAATTCCTAATGTTTCCTAAAGTTAACAACATATATTATATTGTAAAAATTAAGAAAAATTGCATTTTTTGCAAATTGTGGGCAATTAACCTAAGTCCATACTAATGTCGTCAATTAAATGGCAAAGAAGGCAAAAAAATTGGATCTTTTAATTTTTTACTGTAAATATAAAAAATAATAATAATCTGTTGCCACCATTGACACGAATCACACAATCACAGCGATTTGGCATGCTTAAAATAAAAATCAATCAAAAAATCAATGAACTTCTTGACAAAATTTCACTCTCGAGTACGTCTTGTATCCGGCCTCATACACAAACGAGATTCATTGGAAAGGCAAACACTACGCCAGTCTACTTCCTCCCAATTTCTGTGTTCGCGAGCCCATTGTAAATGGGCTATATACGATTGCGGGGTGCTATAGGTGGAACTCTCAGCAGCCTTCGGGAACGCAGATCCACTTCCCATAAACGATTTCGGATGATTTGGTCGCTTATCAGCAAGCCTGAAGAGCTGTGGAGCCTCGTAACCAACATCATAGCGGTCATGGTACGATTCCATCGAGCAGTATTTTGGATGTACCGGTCCTGTCTGCGAGTGGTGATGCGAGATCGTCCTCCATGTCGCTGGGCCACGCTGCTCTTGATACGATAGCGTGTCCAGAGGCGGCTTATGACGCTCTGTGTAGTGCCAAGAGCGACAGCCACAGTACGTTGCCTGGAACCAGCTTGCAACATTTCGACGGCTCTCATCATCTCTTCTCGTGTCAAATGATGTCGTCGCTCCGTATCGATGCAATTTTCAAGAAAAAGTTATACCACGATTGGTATAGATGCCTTTCTATAATAATTACTATTAGAAATATCATTTAATACTCAAAATAATTACTTTGGTAATTTTTCATGTTCTTTCCATTTTTTCATTGCGTTGTTTATTTTAGGCTACTATATTTTTTTATACCCAATGACCAACCTAAATATTCAGTAATTACCTACCTAACTTAAGAAGAGAAGACTGTCGATTTGTATGTTTGTATATTTTTAACACTTAAAAATTAAAATAACAATAAGGTTGCAAAATCAACATGGATTAAGTTCATATTTGACATTGTAAGTCCAAAATTTACCTGAACGTTCGGAATGTTCGTTCATGCCACTATGGAAGGTCAGAAACTGTCGTTAACGCTGTCGCGTGTACCCACATTTTGTTTCCAAAAAGAGAGGTAGGTAGAGGTAAAGAGGTAAAACCTATTTGTATATGGCACCGAATGATTGTGAATATCATTATTATAATCATACAAGCCACATTATAAATTGACGAACATAATAGACATATATATGGACACAATTAATTAATCCTGAAGCTGCAGTCAAAACATTTCGAGAGGACAAGAGACCTTTACAGAAGACTGAAATTAAAATACCTCTAAAGGAGAGTGAACTGTAGTGTGTAATAAAAAATTAAGAAATAAAGTAGGCAGCCTTCATTACAATTAAGCCTACCTACTAAATTATTTATTGTGCTTTTAAAATTTAAAAAAATAAATATTTACATATTGTGGAGCTAACTACAATATCCTACATGACTTGGGTATGTGATGTTCAATAGATACAGGCAGTTGAAGAAACCACTGGAAAATTATCTTAGAAAATAGAAAACTGATTACCAACTCATAAGCCAGTTCGCTGTAGGTATGTATGATTAACTCGAAGAACTATTATATGATATTATAAAAGTTGCCGATAGACATTCTTTGTAAGAGCCGTATCCATATACCTAGATAAAACAAACAAGAGGTCTGATGATACGAGAAACACTATGACACCAATGTACATGTGTTAGTGGTTTTTGTAAGGGTGATCTAACAGAACTCCGACTGAACCTTGTATTAAGTATTGTTTATCAGATTTTTGTCGAAATTAACAACTCTGCAGACAGCTCCTAAATAACTCTGCGAGGAATAGTGTTGTAATTCTGCCGTTGAGTGGTGTCTGGAGCCCTGAGGCTAAGAAAGTTTTCAGTTCGCGAGAGATTACACAAAACCTAAATGCACACGAGTGTTCGCTCACCATTCAGAGGCCAGTGCACTTGTAGCTAATTTTTAATAAAATTGTCGTTTCAGATTGTACAAAACTTGTACTTAATTTAATGAAGTAAAATCAGCTTGAGACAAACGGAAAGACCGAAAGGTTAATCGAGATTTATTTGATGAAGGTAGTCGAGTATCACTTGACCGTTCTTTTGAGCCTCGTACTTACAGTTTAATTTTAAGTTTTTAATTTACAGATGGTGCGACTTGAATTTTCAAGTTAATGAGTTATAGTAATGACAAATCGTATTTTTTACATTGACAGCGGTTTACTTTCACAATACATAGTTTGTATTTTTAAACAATTACTCGAATAAGTTTTTTTCCTTTCCAAAATATGTACGTCAATTGACAGTGTATTAATAATGAAGGGTTAGCGACCGGACGGATAGCCGATTACCGATTCAGCTCTTCAATAAATTCTGAATAGGTATTGTGCACGAGCGCATACAAAAGTGTTGTTACTTACTGTGAATTAAATTTGTGAAGCGAGGGTTAAGGAAGGCATTGACATCAATTTACAGGACGTGTTATGTTTGCCACACGACTGACGCGCGCCGCACGTGCCCCTGCGCACCTAAACTCAGATACCTTTTGAACTTGTTATCTCATAAAAGTGCTAACATATGTTCACGACTTTCCTTGCGTGAATACAATTCGAAAAACTATTATTGTATTGAGTTACTCAAGAAAGTAATTAAGGCTAAGTAATTTTATAGTTAATAAAATCATGGTACAATTATATTTCTGAATGAAAGGTATTCTATGACCTTTTCTGTATCACGTAACGTGTAAGCATATTTTAATGATGGTCCGATGAACGGTACGGCAGCGCATAAAATAATAACAATAATAACTCCACACATCTCACACACAGCTGTTCAGCTGATCCCAAACTAGGCAGAGCCTGCACTGTGGTAACCAGACTTCTGATAACCATACTTATATATTTCTAAATACGTACATATTATAGATAAATTACACCCAGACACAGAACAAATTGTCATGCTTATCACACAATTATTTGTCCTGGGTATATACAAACAAACATACATTGAATTCATTGTTTAAAAAAATATATCAAAATACGTACGTGTAAATGAATACAACGTTGTGTAAAAATTTCAAATTTGTCGGTAAAGAACTTTAGGAGATTTGCGACTTGAACAAATGAACATCACATTTATATATATATGTATATATATTTATATATATTTATAAATGTGATGTTTATTTGTTCAAATTGTAAATCTAAAGTTCTTTACCGTCCAAGTTATTAAAATATGTATATTAATATAATATATATAAATAATATTATATTATAATTAAATATTTTTGGCTATGTATATATGTTCTAGATTAATACTATGTTCAATTAAATTAAATTCTTTATTATGCATTCCAATTTGTCTACAAAGGTGTAAAAAACTTAAAAATAGAATAGTCTCAATTGTGGACCCTGACGGGCACAGCGTATGCATAAATCAATAATTATTTTAATAAATATTTACTCTAATATAAAAAAGAGTTTTCAGCTATGAAACAGAAGAAAACTCTTTGGCGGTTAACTTTACTCGCTACACCTATGCACAATCTGTAAAACCTCCACATAATGGTCTTCTGCTATTATTCAATTTTTATTCTAAATTCACCAAGCTTTATGTTTTCCCAAGTGTCTATATTGTTAAGTTTCATTTGGTAATGCAGCTTTTGCACGTCATGGGGTACAATGTGTACTTACACCTGCGGGTTCAGGTTAAAACCATTAGATACCGACTGACATGTATTATTCATTCTGACGAATATTAATTGTAAAATACATGCGTCAACAAGGAGTAGGTACAATGTTGTGTACGATTTACAAATTTAAAATTTTAGAAATATTTAAGAGGCCCTGGGTCCGATTCAAAATTCAAATTGTTATTAGCTTGTTTTGAACTGTTAATTGCACTACCTGCAATTAATATCAATGACCTTGAAGGCAAAATAATGATATCTATAAGGTAGAGACTATAGCACTTGCTTACTCTAACAAAATTAGTGGTCTTTTGTCAAAATATTTTTAGATGTTAGCGTTTTCTAAATATTAGGTTGCAACATACTTATACGTATACATGTTTAGTTTAGTTTCGTACTCGGTGATGAGTTGATGACATTGACATTGTTCATAAAAAGTATTTTTTTTTGTTTTTCGTTTGACTCATTCGCTCGACAGTATCAAAATATGACAAACGCAAATAAAAGAATTAAAGGAGTTACGACAAAGAATCACAACACTGATACCAATGAAGAAACAATTATACAGGTTGGCGATTATTTTTCTTTTATAGAAAACTAACAGTCGAGTAACTAAACGAACCCAGGGGCAGCAAATCAGTAAAGTATTTTTTTTTTAAGTTTTTTTGCAGCCTCTAGTAACTAACTGCTCTGTTCGTGGCCTGTAAGGAGTACTGTTTAACCCACTATACTCTATCAGAGTAAAATGTAGAAAATTACCAAAAAATATATAAGTGGTAATATAAAAGTAAATGGAGCCTACAGAAATAAATAGAAATAGAAAGATAAGCTGATATATATGCGGATCCAATTTCATTCCCTCCCGGGTGCGGTCCACCAATTGCTAAAATATAGGATAACTAAGTACCCCCTACATATCTGAATCAGACAATTGAGTCTGACACAGACAGGTAGCGACGGAACATCCCATTAATCAATACAAAATATTCAATGTTAAAAATTTAAAATGGAGTAGTCTGCGTTCAATATTAAAACTACAATTGTTTCATCCAAATTATGTTTTTGAACGAGATTAAAGGCATGTTGAACTCAAAATCAGTGCAGTTTCAATTTAAGATTTGGTATGAAATAAGAAAAACAAGAGTTTTCCCGTCCCGACTGGACATGTAAGTCAAAAACATTATTAAAATGCAGCATCACGGTGCGCCAATGTTGGGGCCGAGAGGGGAGATGAAACGGTGAGGCAGGGTAGGGGCCGATGCAATGCCATACGCGAGGTAACTTAGTAGGACAACTTACATATTTTTCTACAAACATCCTTATATGAACGTGAAGGAATGATGGTCGAAAGGCCTTTTGGCACGCCCACAAGGAAAAACTTACTTACAAAGCTATGTTAGTCAATATTAGCTTGACTACCGCAATGAATATTTTAAGGAATGCTTACAGAGCATTAAAGTAAAGTAGTTCAATTTTTGCTTTTTGTTGTAGAAATAATTTTGCATTTACAACACAACAATGCTATTTTTGGTGTTTTTTCTACAAGTTTTTTCTTAGTGTACTGCGTACGTTAAAAAAAAAAACAAACAAGTGCATGTCTGGCCACGCGCAGTGTAGAGACCCGTAGTTGAAAACTTCACCTAAACATTTTTATATGTTGATCGAATATTACTCGTTAACTTGTACAGCCTACCTAGATGTGATAGTTTTCCTTCTAACTTCGTTATTGTATATACCTACTACTGTCAATCATTTATTTATATTATATATATTACTAGCTGCACCCGGCATGCATTGCAGTGCCTTTTTTATTTTAAGAAAAATGGGGGTTGGGAGCAGGAGGGTGAAAAATACTTTACGATCTATTCTCATACATACCAAATATACAAAAATAAAAAATTAAAATGGGTCGAGCCGTTTCGGCGGAGGTCGACCACAAACACCGTGACACGAGATTTTTATATATTAGAGATATTTCTGAGATACACGAAATATGCAAATTTATATGCAAGAATTGTTCGTTTAAATTATTTATTAGGTAACCTAGTGTTCAGCATTGAAGAAAAATAAAGGTATTCAAACATCAGGCCACTAAAGTGTCTTGTTTACGATAGGTATGTATTTATTCTATTAGAATAGTTATCTGGTAATTAAATCGATTTCTTATTGTTAAATTCAGACAAAAAACTATTTATACATCCATTTGGGTTTTGTGTCATAAGTATTACAGTGTACCTATTAAAAGTATAATTAGATTAGAAAGTATCTTATCTCTTATTATTTTTAACCGAGTTCAAAAAAGGAGAAGGTTCTATGTTCAGCTGTATATTTTTTTTGCATGTTCACTGATATTTCCGTCATCTGTGGACCGATTTTAAAAATTCTTCTTGGTTTCAAAGGGTATGCCAAGGATGTCCCATTGTCACCAAGTCCGGATCTGATGATGGTACCTAAGGGAAAACCAAACCCTTCAAAATTAAGGGAACATGTTGTTGATTTTTCTTGAAATTAAGTAACTTTTATTTAAAAAAAAAAAAACTGACGTATAAAGTGAGGAATATTATCGTTATTAACAGTCTTCGAAAAAGAAGGTGGTTCTAGGTTCCGCTGTAAGTATATTTTTTTATAACTTAACCATGTAAAGTTGCTAGACGTACTAAAAATCTATATAAATCCATATCTAAATAAAGTATCGAGCTTATTAAACTAAACTTAATATGAACTAACGTGCTGCTGTTCGGTAACTTACATCACAGTAAGTAAAGTAAGTAATGTGTGTTAAGTAATGTATCTAATCAAAAATGGAACAATAAACACTTAAGATAAAGTTAAATCGACTTCAAGGATCACTTACAAACGGCACTGAAAACTAAAAAATAATTTATTACAAAATTAATTGAAAATACAATACCTACATGTGAAAACTTAAAAAAAAATGTAGGTAACAATATAAAGGCACAAGGTACCCACTTGTCTGTTGAAGACGAAATTTCAAGACGTATCGATTTAATTCACATGCAGCCATCAAATTACAATAATACATTTAAAAAGAAAATTTTTCAAGTTTGTTTTTGATAGTGTTTGTTAGTTGAATAGATATACTTGTGTGGTTTGATTTTTAACCAACTTAAAAAAATGGAGGTTCTCAATTTGGATCTTTATATATATTTTTTTTGTATGTTAATTTTTTGGGCATAACTTCGTCATATATAGACGGATTAGCAAAATTCTTTTTTTTGTTCGAAAGAGGTTTATTCCAAAATAGTTCCATTTAAATTTCGTAAACATCTGATGATGAGTTTTTTTTATTATGATTTAGACGCATTGAAGTCGATTATATACATTTTTTAAGTTAATTATTTTAATACTTATTAGTTAAGATATACGGTTTTACACACGTGTATATTTCGGGGATGCGCGACTAGTTTCGTGCCCGACGGGGGCCCTTCATCAAGGGGTGAGGCGTCCTGTCGCGTCGGTTACAGGTGCCAGGTGAGTAAAACCGTATATCTTAACTAATATGAATACCACTCACGAAAGTTTTAATTCGAATAATACTTATTTTATAATAATTTACTTTTGTTGTTTCGGCTGGGTGGTTTCGTAATGGTGGCCTTTCTTACCGGCTGAATGTACTCATGGGACATGGCTGCTTCGTTAAGTGACCTATGTCCTATAGGACACCCATTCACCAAGACGAGTCCACCTATTATTCGATAGTTCTTCGAGCGTAGAGGGAGTTCTTGTTTAGGTTATACTGGGACTCCCAAAACCACAGACACCTATGACGGAAGACCATATAGTTATAGTTGATTTGATTCCTACAGACAGGAGGTCATAAGTGTAATAATATATTAATACGATTTATCATTCATTCGGGTTTTAGTAGTTTTACCTTATGGGTGAAATAAAATATTGTCCATTTCGACGTATATACTTCTGCTAATACTTATTTGACACCGCATCAGAGAAATATTAATGTTCGTGTACCTACTAACTTTTAAAATTTCGCGTTCCATGATATAGTTATAAATTTACACGGGAATTAACGCGATCAAGGAATAGGTACTAAATACCTGTGAATTGCCTGACGTTTCGACCAGGTTGCACTGGCCGTGGTCCAGACTGATTGACCACGCTGAATGTTTCAATATTTATCTGCTGATGTGGAGCGTTAAGTGCATGTGAAGGCGTACAATTTATAAAGAATGATTATATGTATATTAATATGTGAACAGAATTATTAACTCCTTGTTGAGCAAATTTCGTGCACGGAGGATTTTTAAACACCCACGAAAATTTGCAATACATAAAGCGTATATGTAAAAAAAGGGAAAATGCTAAAATGTTTAAACAATATGTGTTATAGCTTAAAAACTTAGGTGAAAACGGCTACATCAAGCTACAGTCCGGATACGTATATGTTGACCTGTCGTGCTGCGGAGTCTATACAATGACAGTTCAACTTATACTGGAAATAAATAGCTTGATTTATATTACAAATAGGTCAATTAAATAAAATAAAACATTTATTATTTAATTAATTACGGTCGATTTTCGATCACAATCTCCAGTTTTTGTAATGGAGAACTTTACAATTTTACATAATTAATCCTTTCAAGAATAAAATATTTTTTGCACATGTAATTAATACAGAGTTGTACTTCTTTATAATCTGCGGTACCTGCGACAGGGTGCATGCACCGCACGTCGGCAAGGGCATAGGGGGCGCTGCAAGCGATGCGCCCTCGCGCCCGCGTCGACCCGTTCGACCTCCGCACGTCGCCGCTGCGGTGCTGCAGCTCAATGTTCAAAATGACAAGATACTTGCTTTTTCAATAAAATATTTCCAAGTAAAACTGAATTATATATTTACAGACTGTATAGTATGGCCGAAGTAAAGAGGTTTAAGACGTATCGATTAACTTAACAGAAAATAAAAATATGGTAGTGGCATTAAATTAAAAAAAAAACCATTTCAAGACAAGTCAGAATTTATGAAAGGTTTAATTGACTGTTACTGTATTATAATATTTTAACGTACCACAATGTGGATTTTGTTTTGTTTAGGTAATTTATTTTTATGCGGCCACGGCCATTTTACTTGTTTTTAACACTCACCCGATACTATTTAACCACACCTAAAAATTAAAATGTTGAGCCTTTTCATACCATTGTGGTTCAAACAATGCTGTTCAAATTGCTGTGACATTTTGTTTCAGCATTATGAATATAGATAAAAAAAAATATTTTCATAATACTTACTACTACTATTACTTAGATCTTGTCTAATATGTACATAATATATTTCAATTACTTTTTCTGGTAGACCAGTAGCAATGACATCATTCGCATATACAAAAAACTGTTGGTCGAAATTACCCGATGTTTCGATCGAATTTCACCGATCGTGGTCACGAGTCACGAATGGACTCCAAGTGGAACCAAGAGGTATTGTACCTTTTAAATATTATCGCGATTAAGTCCCGAGTTACACATTTAATATGTATTATATCTTAATCACTCACAGAAATGTAATATTAAGATAAATATTGGTAATTTCAAGTACCTTTATCATTATTATATTAACGCTATGTAACTAAGAGGTTCCTGAATTAGATCTGCCTTGGAAACCGATTACTACCAAACAGGCCCTATGTATGTTTATACAGCTTAAGAAACAATCAGTACTGGCACATACACTACGTTTACATTATTTAATCCTTTGAACCTTTCTATAAGGTGACCTTAATAATTCAGTTATGTTCAAAAATAATGAACGTCATTATTGAATGAGTTTTCGAGGGGCTCGTGGCTTAGCACATTACAATGTAAGTAATACTAGCCAGGTCAGTCTTAGGATGGGTGACCATTCTTAACACATTAAGACCCCTCCGTGCCTCGGTAAGCACTTTAAACCGTCGGTCCCGGATGCCATACATACGAATATCTGTGCCATTAGTTGTGGGTAGTTGGAGCCCTAAAAAGTCCGACAGTCGCGTAGTACTTGGGTTGTGGAGGTCTGATGGCAGTCGCTCCACGTAAAATATCAAAGTTCGGCCGTATCGTAGTTAGACTGAAATCCGACCCCAACTTAGTTGGGTAAAGGCGCGGAGGATGATGATTTTTAAAAGAGTTTTATAGTTTTGATAGTGGTTGTTAATACATTATATATTTATAAAGTATTTACAGATAGAGAGACTTCAAAAAAGTATCTAACGATTAAATGTGTTGTTGGTTGATGCAGTTGCGAGGTGACGCCGCAATGACAACGGACGCCGCCGCCCGTGTCGTTGTCGAGGTTCTCCATCACCGTACTTTGTTGATTATGAGCACGAGTCGACCGTCTGTTGCACTCAGTTACATTGCGCACTTTTTTGCAACAATGCAGCTGACATTCAGTCTTTTTATAAATCGAATGACACTCGGTCTACCCAATACCTACCTAAAACTAACAAAACAATAATATTTGTGTTGTTTTGTTCTGTTTCAACTTAGGCAAGTTTTACACACAGTGCAACTCAATATAGTTTGGTAATCTGATATTGTAGATTCATACATAAATTAGTCAATTACCTACCTACTTTAAATAACGGACCACTCTTTTTTTTTCTTTGACTTGAAGTTAAATAGTTTTTGTTGGTTATTGGTACAGTAGAGATGAATGATTTTGATATTAAAAGAATATAAGTTACCTTTATTTAATATGAATTTTAAACGTTTTCGTAGTCATATAATTATATCAATATTGGCATCGGTTCCACAGTATTGTTAAATCATTATTGTCAAAGGAAGTGTCTCATACAAAGTGTACCTGTTTTCATAAACAGGTTAGTGTTTACTGGTTTAATCATTTAAACCAGTAAACACTAACAGTGACATCAAATATATCAATGAATTACTAGGTACAGGAAGTTTTACACTTTTAACGAAAGTCGTAGTAAGCCGTAAAACTAATAATAATCCTACTAATATTATAAATGTGAAAGTTCGTGAGAATGTATGGATGTTTGTTACTCTTTCGGCTTTTTATTCCGTATTTTATCTCATATTCCCATGGCAACGGGACTTATGCAGGTGAAGCCACGGGGTGCAGTTGCTATTAAAAAAAAAAAAATTCTCACGCTATATCGATTTCATAAATGGTCATCATCATCAATTGTCTTCTATGTAATAAAAACGTCAAAGATAAAGTTGAAATCCTATGAATGAATTTGAATTATCATCGTCACTCATCGAACATTCCTATTAAGAGCTTATACATTGCAATTATTTATATTATTTATTCATCTTTTATATATGTGTGTTTTCACTCTTCGTTTCGTGTTCTCCTCTGAGAACAGATTAAAAAATCTTCAGAGGTTTTCTCTGAAGATTTTTCAATCTGTCCTCAGAGGAAAACCCTCTGGAAATTACGATGGCATAGCTAGCCGCGCGCCGCGACTGTGATACGGCTCCACGACGAAGATGTAGCGCCGCGACGGCGATACCGCGCCGCGACGGCGATACCGCGCCGCGACACAGATTTGGCTCAGCGAAGGCTATGGAGTTCCGCAACGCTGCCGGGACGAAGAACAAGCGACGCGACAATGATATAGCGCCGCGATGAAGATGTAGCAACCCGACGGCGAAGTAGCGCCGCGGCGATGGTATAACGCCGCGACGGTGATACGTACTTAGATGAGTCACCAACAGATCCTGAATAATTTAAGATGAACATTTTGTATCCTTTTGATAGTGTGATACATCACCCTATCAAAGCTCAAAATTGCAATTGCAAGCTCGAAAGCTAGAAAGACAAGGTGAAGGCCATCTAGGCTATTCATTTAATTAATAATGGAATAAAGGAAGTAAGTTAAGAAAGATGTTAAGATTGTGTGTAGCACAAATGTGCAAGTCAAATTAATAAATAAAATAAATAAGTAGGTTATCCATTAGATATTAATTTTCATCTAACTCTTAGCACGTTCATTAATTGTTTAAAGGTCTTAACGGAGTTACTACTCGACATATAGGTACGGTAACAACCAATCATTTAACCTCACATTTTCTAAAAGCTGAAGATTTAATCCTCACTTCCAAAAAGAAGTCGAAGCGCTGGAACGATATGTGTTTTTCAAAACAGTGTTACTCAAAGCTAAATCAGAGCAAAACTCATTCCGTCTTATTCTAAACTATTTATTGTCCGCGACTTCGTTCACGTGGAAATTTTGGTTAAATCTATCCCACGGGATCCTTACATTTTTTGGATAAAAAGTAGCCTAGAGGCCATCCATAAATTACGTCACACGAATTTCATGATTTTTGGACCCCCTCCCCCCCTAGTTCATGTAACAGATGGTCATATATTTGTGGGACCCCCCTCCCTGGTGTGAGGTCACATATTTTTCAATTTTACAAATAAAGGCCTAAATAAAGGTGTAACATTTAAATACCTACTAATAAGTAACAATGTACATCAACCTGTAGATAAAGATTTTCGTCACTAACAAGCAGAATCAATCACGTGTGCTTATTGCAGACAAAAGTTTATTGTTGTATTCATTCGGTTTTGGCTTCAATGTCATGGTTAGGTCGGTGCAATGTCAACCATTATATTTTAATCATTTTAGTAGACTCACTTTAACGAATGAGTATTAAATTCGACCTTTTTTGTAAAGAAGTAAAATTGATTTGTCATACACTTGTTAAATTTGGTATATCATATTTGTATTTAGGTACATACATTCCAGCTGAGCTGCAGCACCAAAAAATAGCCAGGAGTAGACAGGAAGGCAAATCTATGAATAAAGTTTAAATATTGTTATTTCATACAGACGTTAATTTCTGGACGAACTATTCCTACATCAAACTATGCAAGCTTTCACAGATAATTCCAATCAATGAAAAAATGTTATATACATTTATATAAATAAAGAAGCCTGTGAACGCCCCAGGAGGCTTCTGTGCTTCTGGAAGGAGCTGGGTTGGTTTAACTAGTCAGCTTATCTGAACGAATAATGGACCGCCTATGCGTCTAAATGCGGAAACAGAGCCCTTTACCAATACTTGTAAACGGTTAGTTTTTTTTTCGAAAATTCTTTTGTTACTGCGTGCTCGAGCCATGTGCCTTTTAAGTGATTTAAGTAAGTGGTCCATTCTCAGATATACCCTGTATACAACTTTTCAAAATCAACTGTTAGGTCGCTGAACATCAGAACTGTCTAGATTGGACTCAAGTTCCTTTTTTTTACTGCGAAACATTACAGCTAGTTCTTTCAAAATACTGATATTTGACCATGTTTAATATAAAATTATTAATGACCATTGAAAAACATGAACAGTGTAACTGCAGCAGCGTATATTCTTTAAGAAGATAGATTAACAAACGGAGATTTTTCAAACCTATCGTGTAGAAGCTTTAGGAAGTTTAACTGGTCTATCAAAGTAAAGAAGATTTTTCAAACATATTATGTAGTGTACACATCAATGAAAATCTCATTAAGACTGCATAGATTGGTTATACGGAGAAAGGAAAGTTATCTGTGATTGAGAAAATGACTTACATCTACTTTGTTAATGATACGTATAAAAATAATAACGATATAAAAAAATTACCAAGGCTCTGTTAAAAGAGGTCACGTACTGACCACCAAGTGTAGCTCCTACAAGGTTTGTGTTTTAACGTGCATCCGGACACCGGTGTTGATTTTCACGCGGCACCGAACAAACAGGACTTCTATCTTAGTGCTTCAACAATATACTTCCTTCGACCGTGTAGTATTTGTTTTTATTATCTCTTGATTTATAAAGGTATGAAACCATGTTGAATAATGCAACGATAAAGTTTTCTTTGTGTCAAAGACTTACATTACGTAAACTAGACTGCAAAAAAAAAAAGAATTAAGTTGCAAGTCACTTTTGAAAGCCGTCTGTAAAGAGTATACAAACACTACGTTAGATGTCTGGAGAAGCTACTCGATTACACGGATGACATATTGTTTGTCTTCACCTCGCCGTGAGTGCCGTTGGTTGGAAAACTATTGCTGTGGTTTACAGATAGGCAAAAACTTTTCAAACAAATAATTAAAAAAGGGGAAAAGGGGGAGGGACTATTTCAGATATGGTTGTGGACAAGTGTGTAAGTTGTCTTAAAAAGATGTTACTGTGTGATTGTGTAATCCTTAATCAGATCAGATCAGAACATAAATGCGAATCACATTCATATTCATGTTTTTGTCTGATTTTAAACATTTTTGTTCGTCTAAATATGTGATTTCAGTTTAAGGCATCGGACACTGTTATAGCATTTCTCTGTATTTCTGCTGGAATCAATTTTCGTTGAACTGCTTGATGCTGATCATCCTAATTTCAGTTCTCTTCAAGCTGTGCCTATTATATTTCAAATAATTAATGTTTTTCAGTTGCCGAATAGTTATGGATTTCTTAGTTTTTGTAAAAAAGAATACTGGATAACTAAATACAGGTAAGCTCTTTCAACTAAATTAAAGCGCTTTCATCATAGAATTTCCATCGTATAGGTACAGCTTTTAGTCATAACTTAACTAGTTTATGCCATAATTATGTTGTATATTGTATGAGTCGGAGTGGATGTGAATCCACATGCAGGTATCAGATGTTAAATAATATGCCGAATTTTACAGTTGAATAACCTTACATAATGATTTTGCATGTTCATCTATTTTAGATTAAACTTGCAATGAAAACTCCGAGAATAGCGATTCAAATTCTAATAATTTTACAAAAATGGAAACGGAATTTAAACAAGCATACCACATTTGATCAAGGCCTACAGCGCACGTAATGTACCTACCCAACAAGGGAGTCAAAAGAAATGTTGGCAGTGATAATAAATATTGTTAGTCACATATGTTTCAAAATTAAGAAGCTCCGTCTCTTGAATTAGGTCAAACCTGTATCT
This sequence comes from Euplagia quadripunctaria, assembly GCA_963859945.1. NCBI lineage: Eukaryota > Metazoa > Arthropoda > Insecta > Lepidoptera > Erebidae > Euplagia > Euplagia quadripunctaria. The sequence goes on from OY982574.1 coordinate 9,776,224, forward strand.
AATTAAACGATGTCTACAGAAGTAAACAATATGCTTATGCATCATATTCCACTGTTACTTAGAGTTTAAAGGTTGAACCGAATGTCATAAATCATAAATCAGTTACGCCGTTTCAGTGCGTGAAGGAGTAACTTACATACCTACTGCCTATATTTGATCGAAGACTGGTACTATTATATTACTAAAACTACACGGATGGCACAATGGTTTAAGTGCTCACCTTGCCACTACGCCGCACCCAGTGTGGATGGTTCAAATCCCACACTTGACAAAAATTTGTGTGATCCACAAATAGTTGTCCCGAGTCTATTCTTTTTGTCCGTTGTTTGAATGTTTGTGAAGGCCCCTGCGACACAGGAATATTCCTAATGCGGGAGTTGTCTTTTAAAAAAAGAAAAGAAAAAATAAATTAATATAGTAAGTATAGTAACAGACACATATGCCCACGAAATTGGGTGTGTTTGTGTATATTTTACGATCACTAATGTAGCGAGGAAACTGTGACGGGTATGCGACACCATAAATATTCAAAGTTAAAAAAAAAAAACTGTTAAAGAAAAAATCTATTAAAGAGTTTTACGAATTGTTTTATAATCAAGTCAATTTTATTGTCACATAATACGTACTAAATTGCTATCACAGTATTTATAATCAGACATCGTGATTTTCTACTCTGATCTTTTTTCTCAATATCATCCAAAGTATGTACTAATGTCCAAAAAGGTTTAAATAAATAAATAATGTTTTGCCGAACAAAGGACAAATCTCCAATTAAATTCTTCTCCATTTTTACATACTTACCTATTAAATTCGATTTAGTTTTTCTTGTACGCAATATTTAAAGTGAATAGGTCATAATTAGACTATAGGAGAACACGTCACTTCGTATATGAATAATTGTGCATAACAAAGTAGGTATGTCAAAGGTAATAACTTCTACGTCCGTCCTTGTATTACTGAAAGTCAATCACCGTCGAAAAACAAGTACGTACCTATTCAATCAGTTTCAAGGTAGGTATTACCATTTACCTGGAAAATATTTACTTAGACACTTATCGATAATGCAGGAAGTTATTTGTGTACGATTTATTACTTTGTAAGATTTGTTCCGCTGTATCCTGTTGCACTATGAATATATGTACAAATATTACTATTCACTAGCTGTTACCCGCGACTTCGTACGCTTAAAATACTTACTAACGCGGCGGTAAAACATGTTCCAAAATAAAGACTATGTTGATTCGGCAATCATTCTGCCGATAGTCATATCAGCCCATGGGTTGATTGCGAAGATCCTCGACCAATAACTTCAGAGGCTCACGTTAGGCAGCTGGATTAAGGGCCTGATGCAGAAGCAGTCCTTCTCAATACGGCACGCATAGTGAGGAGGTTTCTGTCTCTGGAACCCTAACCACCGGTAGCTTGGTCCCTGTACCCGATACCGGTGGGACACTATTTTTTATATTTTTAAATATATTTTTTTTATAATAATGTATTTAAAAATGTAATTTATATGTATTTAAATGTAAACGAAGAACTTCCACAATAAAGTTGCTTGATGGAAGAAGGCACGTGCCCAGCAATGAACAGTTTTTAAACGGGCCTATATCGTTTATTATCATTACTAAATAAAGTTTCAAATTCCATTTTCAGCTTGATGCCGATGTACCGAAAATTTAATCAGTCCCTGCGGGTGTAATTTTGCCGAAACATAATAGAATAATTAGGAAAAGTTTAATCATTGATAAATCATTATATATAATTTCCAAAAATGCGAAGGGCACACTCCTCCTCCTCAAAACTTATTTAATTCTTGGACGCCATATTTGCCATCCATCAGAGTTCTCGATGTCGTCTTGATAATAATAATTTCCTTGGAGAGTAAGCCTAATTGTATTATATTCAATAAACCTAAAAGATAAGTTAATTTTCGCTTAGTTCAGTGTATATGTAATATAAGTGAGTAATTCGTATTGGCAAAAAATAAAATGATATACGTGCATAACAACAATTTATCCGACCGTCAAATACATATTTTATATGCCCTCCACAACGATGGGCAATAATAAATCGAGGTTTTTTATTGCCCAATATAATCATGCACGAAATGCATTACAAGTTGCAAGCTTTATCAAATATGCACAGTAATATTTTCAAAAGCGTCTTTAACAATTTTGTGAGTCTGCATGCGCCGGGCACTGACCTCGGGTTTCACAATTTGTCCACAAACATTCACCGACATGAAACGAACATTATTATAATGATAAGCTTGAATTGTCATAACACCTACAATGTCTGTTAATATTTGACAATTTACTTATTCAGGAATGTGTATATGTTTTCAAGAGTGTGGTATTCTTTATTTCGATCCCCAAATAGAGAAATATGTATTCAGAAAAAGTACAATATTATTACAGAATTTATAAATGTGAATGTTTATTGTTCTAGATCATTTAATAAAGAAGTGTGTGGTGATATAAATGTATAGTAGATATAGTTTCTTTACAAAATAATAAAAAAACACTTTATACCGTTTTACTTACTCATTTAATTCGGGGAAACTCACAAGTTGCAGCCTAGAAAATGAACCAACGTCTCGGTCTCTCGGTCTCGGTCTGTGCTACTGAATCAATACCGCTAGCAATTGCTTTGCTTCATATAAAAGATCAAAGTCATCTAACGCTACGCTAGGTGCTTATCTACACGCATAGAACCTACATAACCGAGCTCTTGTCACTAGGCAGACAAAAGGACAATGGGCAAGTGATATATTCTGGAGCACCAACTAACGATGGAATAGAAATATTCTCTAGTGTCGACCACAGATTAACGGAAGACGTCCCTCAATTATGTGCACGCACGAACTTAACGTAATGGCAGGGAGCCGTCGATGTAGACGATGCAACATTGCTATTTCTGAAGGTCCTACTTTCAAAAGTAGACATAAACGTGCGTTTTGCCCGAGAGCACTTAGGAATTAAATCGTCTATCGATAAGTTACTACTTTCTGGGTACAGCATTTTAAGTTGTAGCAATATACCCTCCCAAAAGATACAATACTGTAGAAGCCACGAACGAACTAGGCAATGAAAATAAAACACGCTATCTACCAAGCACCTGTTAAGGCTGGTTCCTGTCGGAGTGATTTATATAGTGCGCTATTACACTAAATTGTTAAGAGTAAAACTGGCACCATTTTCTTACTACCGTCTTTGATGTCGTATATATACTATTTTTCTCTCTTATTCTATATATTTTAGTACCCAAATATATATAAAAACTAACCTAACTAAACTAAAGACACTATGAAATGAGATTATAATTATGTTTTAAAAAAAGTATCTCCGACTTCAATGCGCCTCAAAATACAGAAATCGCTTCAAGTGTGCCTATAAAATTTGAAGAGTTCCCTCGATATTTCCAGGATCAGGGATCAGATCCTGACCTGATGACCAGGGGGTTCTCCTTGGAAGTATACCCTTTCAAACAAAACACGAATTTTCCAAATCGGTCTAGGCGTCTTTGAGGAATTGGTGAATATACATAAAAAAATATAAATATACAGTGGAACCTCCTCCTTTTTTGAATTCGGTTAAAAACTATCCTACCTCTCAAGTTGGAAACTACACAGTGTGCACAATTTCATTAAAATCGGTATGTTATTTTAGGAGTTCATCGCGAACAAACAACGTAAACCGACATTTTTATATGTAAAGAAAGAAAGAGAAGATACGACAAGTATCTTTTAGCTCTTGGCTAAAATCACGACTGCGGTTGGCACATTGTGACATGTCACTTACCAAATATACAGGTTTTTGAGCTTTAAGCTCCTTAATTACTGTATTTCTTCCACAATGGATTGCTTTCCACTTAACACATCCCATTTGGGGAAGGAGTGCTTTATTAGACAAGCAATATGTGCAAATTTTTAAGCATCATATTTATAATCGTTATTATGTTTCTTTCTCCCCACATACAAGACCTTTGGCATGTTTTTTGGGGCATGGGCCCAAAATCATTAGACATTCGAACCAAAGCACTAGGTACTGCGCTTTATAGACATACTTGCAACCCGTCCCGGCTTCGCACGGGTAACAGAGACATCTTCAACATTCATCATCATATTTCAACCAATTTACACAAAACCTTCACAAATTAAATACCTAAACCTTCCTCATGAATCGCTCTACCTATTGGTGAAAACCTCATGAAAATCCGTTCAGTATTTTTTAAGTTTATCACGAACAGACAGATAGAGAGACGCGGCGGGGACTTTGACTTTGGAGCGAGATCCTCAAAACTGATTAGGTTTAGTGTTTATGATGTGACAAACGAGCATAACCTTTATTCCCCAATATTTTATTTGATTAATTGTCCAAAATGTGTTTGAACTTCAACGTTCGTTTAGTAACATTCGTCAATTATCTACGCGATTTGGTAGTAATAAAGTAGCAAAATTTCTAATGCTAAAAGTAGCTGAGTGCTACGAAGTCCAAAGAAGGTTGACGAGAAAGGAAAGTGTTCCTTCGTGATTGAACATTATCTTTACCGTTAACAAAATCGTGAATCAATACAATGATGAATTACCTTTTGAGCATAATAATTCTACATGTCCATTGAATAACGTAATGTAAAGATTTTGTAAGTGCTGGTGAAATCGGTGGCAATGGCCAACGGGAGCGGCGGGCGACGCCCTGGGTGCATTGTACACTGTGGTGCAGCGAATGCAATGTGCAACTGACCTCTCCCCGCACACCCCGTGCATCGCCCCTCTCACCCCACACTTGGTACATCAATTCACTCTTCGCGAATAATCCGTGCATTGACGTCGCACTCATAATCTTAAAGTTTGTACATCGACGTACAATATGCACTCGACGGCAATATTCACAACATGCACGAGGGGAAGTAAAATGACGTTGACCACCTCATTTGCAGCTTTTATGAGCTCTAAAACGAAATAACGAGATATATCTGGATGAATTTCTAAAAATAAAATAAGCGGAGAAGTGTGAGAATTAGCGTAACAAATATGTAGTTGTTGAAATACCAATGTATATCTAGCGTAATGGTGTCGTAATATCGCTCCACGATATAGTTATACTATTTTTTTTTAAGAACGACTCTATTTGGAAGAAATAATTACTAAACTATAATTTATGTCGTAAGATGTTTTGTAGGTTCCTAAATATTGAAAATGAGAAAATAAACATGAGTTTTATAACTCATGTTTATTTTCCCAGGTAAATTTTATGATCTCATTTTTAATGTTGAGATGAACACGCACTGACAACTTGTTTAAAGCGATTTGTCAACATACAGTAAAAAATTAATAGAGATGATGTGACGCCGCCGAAAAAATAAAGGCCCCCGCTGCGTCTGTCTGTCTGTTCGCGATAAACTGAAAAACTACTGAACGAATTTTCATGGGATTTTCACTAATAGACAGAGTGATTCATGAGGAAGGTTTAGGTATATAATTTCTTGAAATTTTGTGTAAATTGATTGAAATGTGATGAAGATTGTTGAAGATGTCTCTTCTATCCGTGGGAAGCCGTGGCGGGTTGCTAGTATATGTATAAGTTATGAAACTATTAATTTTTTAATCCTAGATTATTGAGTACTTACAATCAATTGTATCATCACCTATTTTATTGTTGAACCGATGTACAGCATACATTTCACAAAGACATCATTATGTACAATTATCATAACTTTAAATACATGTACGAAAGTATAATGTCTGATAATTGTAAGACTTAAATTCAATTGTTATAATATGATAATATATACAGTTAACTTTACAATATCTACTAAACCTCTCTACTGATTTTTATTCCACAATACATTTTGTTCTTTTGTTAACTAACATAGTAGATTTTTTCAAGTTTCATAGTTTGTCTAGAACTAACTATATCATTGCGCATTGGTGACAGGAGTTAGACATTCACGTATGTAACAAAAAAAGCAAAATTTCTATTGCGTCTGTTGTTCGATGCGAGTCTAAAACGTCCCACTACCTACACCGACGCTTGTAATTAATAAGCAAATTTGGATTTAACTTTTAAAACTAAAACAAAATCGTACAACTAAAACTAATTTTAAGTAATTTTGCATGTTTTCTTTTTTGCTGTACATTAAAGTATAGTCTGTTACATAAGTGAAACAAATGAAATAGTTTACGGTCGGTTTATTTCTGTGCTTGTGTGTCACTACAACCAATCGTATTATTATAGACTGTTAAATTCGCAACTGCTATCATACTACTTATAGTATTAGATGTGTACTACGTGACGTGAGCAAGCATTCATGCGTGCGTCACGTTCGCGACCAGAGCCTTGGTTGCAGACGACGCGACAGCCAACTACACTTCTGGCCTATAGCCTGTCGCAATTGTAACCTGCCCGAGACTGGTTTCCATGCAACTTTTATTCACCTTATACACTTTTTAAATGTCGATATGATATTTAACGTTTCTTACTTTTGTACTGTAACACAGTTTTCATATCCAAATCGAGTTAATAATAGACGGTAGCATTATGTTTATAAACGACTCAAGAGTTTTGTGAATTAATTCGTGGTTGAAACTAAAACGTTAATAGTTCTCATACATAATTTAAAGTCTATGAATAACAAATTCTGTAGTGTATATATTTTTCAATTGATACCGGACCAGTTACTTCTACTACTGTTACTGTTACTGACATCAGCACAGTAGTGATGAAAGGTAGATAAAAGTGAGAGCAGAAGAGATTCCGCAAGGTCAATGTTAATTTGAAATGGCAGTTATTCACAGAAATACCTGCCCTTACAAATTAACACTTTGAAACGAATTTGTGGATGTTTGGAACTGAAGATTGAAATGAGCCGTATATCTATTAAGTAATTAAATCAGAAATCTGTCCTATTAAAGAAAATATAAGAATCAATGTGGACTCATATATTTTTAAACTACTTCATAAACTATTTGTAGAAGAGACTAGTAATCTAAGAGATTCATCATATAACCTACCGATAATAAATGTAAGAATGTTCACATTTCTTTGTTCGTGGTGATGCATAAGTGCTAGCTTTCCCTACTAGATGTGGTAGAAATAAACCGTCGCCTGTCGGGGAATACACTCTTAAAACCCGACTGTATAAAGACAGGCAGCTCATGCCGTATGTAGTAGTATGATAGTAAAGGGCTGTCGATGTTTTGGGACCACTTTATTTTTAGGGTTCCGTTCTTCAAAAGGAAAAAATTAACCCTTATATGATATAGGATGACTTTGATGTCCGGCTGTCTGTATGTCTATCAAATTTAGAAATGAACATCAGATATTTATGACTAGGGTCCTATGAAGCAGTAGAAAAATCCGGCTTCTAAGTCAACGCAATCAAAAGATATGGTGTTTTAAGCCCTGTCTATTTTAACATTTCGCAGGTAAATCACAACCTATATGGTCCTTACCATTGACCTACAAGCACGAAATTTGGCAAGAAGCAAGGTCTCACTGCACAAATAATCTAAAAAATCCGAAGGTCGTTAATAATAATAATAATAATTTATTTCTGGTTGTTCTTGCCACTGGTGAATATTTGCACAGACACAACCTAGTGGCCGGGATTGTACATCAACATCTAGCCCTTAAATACAACCTTGTGAATTCAGAGGTGCCATATTACAGGTATCTGCCCGACCCAGTTCTCGAAAATGGTCGAGCCACATTGTATTGGGATCGATCTATCATCACTGACAGAACTATTGTTGCCAATAAACCTGATATAGTGGTGATAGACCGATTAGAGCGCCGTGCAATGATCATCGATATCGCTGTTCCTCATGACGAGAATCTCGTGAAAGTCGAAAAAGATAAACAAATCAAATATTTGGATTTCTCTCACGAGATTGTCGATATGTGGAATGTCGAATCGGCGATCATTGTTCCGATTGTCATATCTGCTCATGGATTAATAGCCAAGAGCCTCGATCAACACCTCAAGAGGCTCGCGTTAGACGGTTGGATCAAGGGACTGATGCAGAAGGCAGTTCTTCTCGACACGGCCCGTATAGTGAGGAGGTTCCTTCCTGTCTTTTGAGCCCTAACCACCGGTATCTTGGTCCCTGTACCCGATGTCGGTGGTGTACTATTATTTATATTTTTAAATATATATTTTTTATGTACATATTTAAAAATGTAATTTATATGATAAAAGATGAATAAAGAGTCTGATCCCAAAATAAGCAGAACCTGTACTATGGTAACCAGACTGCTGATAAACATACTTATATCTTTCTAAATACATACATATCACTACATATTATAAAACAAAGTCCCCCGCCGCGTCTGTCTGTCTGTCTGTTCGCGATAAACTGAAAAACTACTGAACGGATATTCATGCGGTTTTCACTAATAGACAGAGCGATTCATGAGGAAGGTTTAAGTAAAGTTTGTTAAGATTTTGTGTAAATGGATAGAAATATGTTAATGATTGTTGAAGATGTCTCTGCTACCCGTGCGAAGCCGGGGCGGTTTGCTAGTTATAGATAAATTACACCCAGACACAGAACAAATGATCATGCTCATCACACAATTATTTGTCCTGGGTGGGAATCTAACCCACGACCTCTGGCTCAGCAATCAGGGTCACTAACCACTAGACCAACAGGCCATAGTTATTTCACATTAAAAAACGATTTTTTTGCGATTACAAACTTATATTTTTCGCTTGGAAAATTTATTGTGCCGTATATCGATAAATTATGTGTTTCAAAAATGTTCGAGAATCGATTCCCGATGATGGAAGAACTATCTACATACAGGTTTTTACGGAACTCTCGGCAATCTTGCACCTTATGCCCCTTGCACCTTGTCTATAATAATAATGTTTGAAAATTCTAATCACTGACAGAAACTACCACTCTGCTTTAAATAAGCTCTAACGTAAAAATGTGTATAAATCTTGTTAATCCAGTAAACATTTTTCAAGTGAGAAAATGTATTGAAATGTTTACAAAGATATAACAATAAACCATCCGTCAATTGTTTATTTACAAAGTTATGTTTCCAACAAAAGTTGTATACAAAAATATCTACAAAAAAGTATCGAGGTATTCCAAAAATCATTTTTTTTTATGTAAATAAAATTTTGTATTGTGTAAAAAGTGAGAAGGCAACGGTGAGGGTTTTTACTTCATTCTTATATTTAATTACTGATAAATATATGAAGAAAGATTGTAAATGACATAATTATGTATATGACAAGTAGGTAACAAGAGAAAAAGTGTATACTTTTAAAAACAACAAAAAAAATTCCTTAGCCGATAAATATTTTTACTATTTTATATCTGATTAAAAGTACCTAAAACATACGTAAGTTTTTTGATAATTCATGTACAAATATGTTTTGTTAAGTAGTTTAATGTTAATGTTAACGCTTAAATAAATCGTAATTTTGTTTCCAAAATCATATTCCTATTTAAATTTTAGCCTTCGTACTACTAAGAGCGTTTTCACATTATTCGATCCGATATCGGTATCGGACGCCGATACGATATCGGGGGAAGTAACAATAAAATATTTGAAATAACATGTACCTGCCTTTCATATTGTCCGCTCCGATATCGGATATCGGATCCAACACCGATATGTTCACCACCATCGGACGCCCGTGGGCTGTCGGAGAATAATGTTTGTATGTGTGCCATACGTGTATCTGCATTATCTCTGTGTGCGCAGAATCGGCTTGGTTGTGAACATGGCTTCGTCATCATTTATACGACATACTTAAATGTTCGTTCCGATTCATTAATGAATCGGAACGAATACTTATCGGAAATATGCGAAGATACCACATGGTATCGGATATCGGCTATCGGTGTCCGATATCGATATCGGATCGGACAATGTGGAAACGCTCTAAATACTAACTAACGCACTGTAGTATAATACTTACAAGCCAAATAATGTACAGAATATAATTATTAACATTCCACATTATCAAATTAACTTTTTTGCACAATAACTATATAATAGCTACCCAAACTACGTAAAGTTTTTTAAAATAAATAATCGGAAATAAAAATTACCTTGTTTAAAATAATTATAATAAGCAATTGTGAGTAACAATCAGAAGAATGTTCAAACCAAACTAAATTTCAAATTCAACATAACTCAACTTACAACATTCAACAAATCTCAAATTACGTACAGCTTTTTAAATAAATAATCGAAAATATAACACCTATGTATTAAAAGAAACGTGCGTTGTAATAGGTCTTTACCTATGAAATTGCCCTTCTGCAGTACTGGTTATTTCAAATTATTTTTTTTTGACTAAAAATTCTAATTTCAAATTAATTTTATTAAAAAAAATTGATTTCTTTCTTTCTCAAAAGTAGTCGTTTGTTTATTGATTAGTGTTATATTTTCATCGCATTTGAATCTTTTTCGTCATCATGGATACGTTAAAAATTCGAGTAATTATGGAATATGAAGCTTACGGAGAAATGAAGAATGAAGAAAAGGAAGCTTACGGAGCTAACACTACAAACAAATGCACCTCCTGTTATTGGTTTGCTCGCTTCTGTTCTGGAAATTTGACCTAAAAAATGAACCTCGTAGTCGTCCGAAAACTTCTGTCGACCATGACGAATTAAAAGCGGTTGTGGAAGCTAATGACACTGAATCTACGGCTGAATTAGCAGCAGCGTTCAATGTTAGCGTCAAAACAATATTGGTCCATTTGCGTTAAATTGGCAAGGTAAAAAAGCTTGACAAATAGGTGCCCCACGAACTCAATGATCAACACACACTCAACAGGCACACAAACGAAGGAATTTTGAACCGCATTGTTACCTGTGACGAAAAATGGATTCTGTTTAACAGTCGCAAGCGCTCAGCAAGTTGGTTAAATCTTGGTTCAGCACCTAAATAATGCCCTAAAAGAAAACTTACCCCTAGAAATGTGATGGTCACTGTTTGGTGGTCTAGCACCGGTGTGCTTCTTACCAAACGTGATGAGCATTACTACAGATGTGTAATGTCAAGAACTGAACACAATGATGGAGAAGCTCGCACATTTCCAACCAGCTTTGGTCAATCGTTCGTCTCCGCTGCTTCTGCACGACAACGCGCGACCTCATACTGCACAGTAAACGGTCTCCAAGTTGCAAGAGCTGGGGTTGGAAGCTCTCCGTCATCAGCCGTACTCACCAGACCTTGCGCCTACAGACTTCTACTTTATCCAGAATTTGGATAAAGGCGGGACTTCTTGGCGGGAAAAAATTTAATACCCGAGAGGCACTACAAAATGCCTTTGAAGAATTCCCCCTCCTAAAAGTGCACAACGTCCATAAAGAAGTTTTCGCTTTAAAAAAAAAATAAGCGGTGGTGTAGGCGTGAACGGTATGTCGTAACTGATGTAGGTAGGTAACCATAATACCTTATAAATTATAATTAATAAACCGTGAACCGTGTTTTTCATTAACACAATCCTTTTCTACTACTCATTGCAAGAGTAAATAGGCATTACAAAGTAACAAAAAACGAAAGTAATAAAACTTTATAACACAAAAAACTTAACTATTGGACAATAACAAAAAACAAATTTGTCAAATTTGCAGTGAAAATGTATGTATTCGGAAAATAAGTCCATTTAAAGTAATTAAAGACATTTTAATTACTTTGTAGACACATTTAAATGAATATGTATTTTAATAAATCATTTAATTTATATACTGTATTAATTTAAATTATTATTTTTTAAACATAAAATATGTCTTTTTTAAATTACGTAATTTTGATTTTAGTGCTGTCAGTACTTTTTTGACAACTCTTAAGTGAAGTTGATGCGTCCGCGATTATCTTCTCATTTGAAACGCATAGTACCTACCTGGACGCTTGGAGTAGGTGAGTCATTTATGTTATTTTTAGTTTCTTGGACTATTTTATGCGAAAATTACTATTTTATGTAGGTATTATTTAGATTTAATTTAATATAGTAAACGATATTGTTTTCGATACCTTGGAATACTGAGGCATCTCTCATTTCAGTGTACCTAGGTACGTAAATTATATACAAGAGGGCATTTATTTAAACAAGAAAATGTAACAACAAGGCTGAAGAGCACTGAAAAACTGATGTCCAAAAACAAAAAAACCGAAATGAATTTGTCCTCGTCACCCAGATCGTAATATAATGTAAGTATTATAGCTTATAAGGTTTCAGTGACTAATTTTAAATTCTACAGGAAAAATACTGTTGAGCTCAGAAGTATAATATTTCTTTATTTTTCGCATTAGTTAGATAAATATTTTGCTTACAATTTATAAATTAAATTATCTTATATAATATATGTATACATATAATTAAAATATAAAATCCATAGTATGTTACGCCTACATTGTAAAATACAAAAAATTGAAACTAGAGGGTCACGTCAATTTAAGCCAGACGATAATGATAGCATTATATAAATTATCTCACAAATAGCTTTGTCCATTGTCAGCGCTTTAATAATTTTTTTCATAACAAGCATAACATAATTCAAATAATCGCAATTACTTTAATAGTATTACCCTATGCTGAACAAAGTGGTGGACCGCTATTTGAGCCGGTTCCGCTGTGCAAACTCGCACGTAACTTGGCTTTATGACAGCCGAGTGAAGCGTGCGTCGTGTCTCATGGTGACGCATCAATAAATCCGTGTCGAGACTTGAGACAAGGTCGGGGCGAGGGCGCGGGCCTAGTTCGCACCGTGGTCGCTGCCGATAGCGCCAAACAACGGCCAGACAGGCGCGTGAGTCAGCGTCGTGTCGCTGGCTACCAACGACGCACGTCAGCACCGCACAGTGTTTATGTGATCGCCTGCGCCTTAACACTGCGATTGATTATAGTATCTTTGGTTGCCAGAAAATTACCTCACTGCACGTTATAAAATAATTAAAAACTAAGAACGCCAGTTGCCTATACTAAAGTGTGGCTAATATTTTTTGTGTTTTAGTCATTATTACATAAAATAAATAATTTATTAGTAGGTTAAGTTGTAGAAGAGCTTCTTTACTTTATCTGGCATCAGGGGCTTCGATAAACGACAGTTAACCCCATTCTGAATGTAATAAGTATAAGTCTAGTTTACATCGTCATTAGAATTGAAGGAATCCGCAATTAGAAAAAAAAATGGAGTAATTTCATTAGCCTCTGCAGCTGGATAGCTTAGGTTCTTAGTGTAGTTTGTGGCTATTTACCTTGAGATGAATCTTCAGTGTTTCTTTAGTTATGACACAGCACTTATGGGTTGCCGGTTACGCTAAACAGCATGAGAAGATTGCTCGTAGTTCCGTAATGGTGAATAATTAGTACCAGCAACCGGTCTCTAGTCCGTTGTCCCCTGAACCCCATAAAGATTTCTTGTGGACCAATGCAAATACTCAGTTGATTTTTATAATTATTTTCTGCGAAATCTAGGGAATGTTATTCTTGGCAGAGATTTATTAAGGCACACACTATAGGCCTCGGCCTCGCTACTTCTTTCGCGATCGCAATCATAATCATTCTGCATATAAAAAGATTATGATAGCGTGCCTATCAGTGACATTTGGTAACGCCGAGATAGTCTATTCTTAGACCAGTATGTAGTTTATGTATTACTAGCTGTGTCCGCGACTTCGTTCGCGTCTATGTTGGGAAAAAACAATATGTCGCTTATAATAGGCATAGCACCTCTTTTTGAAAGGGGGGATTCTTCTAGACAGGATTTTTTACAATGAAACAATCTGGAGTGTACAAAACAATATTTTTTTGATTGTTTACACGCGAAATAACGACATAAGTGGGAAAAGCACCCATTTTTTTTCGTGTGGAATTTCACCTCACCGGGCTACTGGTGAGGCCGGCCGTATATCAGACTTAAACCGAAGAAAACCAAATGATGTGCCTCACAGCGCCTGTAAGGTGTAGATCGTCGGTACTGCGACGTTAGGCCTCCAATGGTCCACCCAGTATTAGCCCGCGCTTGGCAAGCGGGCTCCGTCTAGTAACTGGGCGATGTCCAGACGCACACTTCACGGAAGATTATGCTGCGGGTGAACTACATAAAACCCGTCTCATCTACCCCCGGCCACTGTTAAACCGATCCGCCTGGAGGTCTTTCTACCGGATCCACTCCGACACCTTCTTGAGCCACAAGTTCTCCTCTCAGTACATCGTAGTCGCGATAAAACAACTGTGGCGACCTAACGTCTCAATTCGTACTAATTGGAAGACTTGCTGTAGTTAGTAAGTCAGTGCCGCTTCCTAGAAACTATGCGCCTGGGCCTAAGGCCGTCACCAACAAGTCATCCACCGGTATACCTAACAGATTACTCCCAGTCAATACTAAGGTCCATCCCCACAACAAATAAATATTTGGCTCTGAGCTTTGTTTATAGTCACGGGGCAACATAAGATTTCACACTAATGTAACCGAATGGAAAATGAAATGTTTAGAACTGTAAAAGAACTTTAACGGCTATGTTTCAATCTTTCAGTGTGTGTCGTGTGAGATCTTCTTGTTTTATAACCGTTTTATAATCTATTTATAAATGTTTGTATATTCCTTACAACACCCTGAAACATATTTGTAAATTTATTGCTTTCGTTAGGTGGCTGTGAGGAGGCAAAATAGCTTGTTGGCATAGCCAAGGACCGTCACTACCGGTTACTCTGGGATCGCCAAACAATAAAAAAACCTTGCTGTTTCCACAATTACCACAGTAAGGCACCAGAATACCTCCCACCGGTCGGTTCTCATATTGCGCTGTGTGTCCCCATGCACTGGGTTTAAGACTTGCTTGATGGTGCGTGGTACTCTCACTCAGTGAACCTCACTTCGCGTTTGTCAACACTTTCTTGAGAGTGCAAAGTCCCTATCCGAATACTCTATGTGTGACCTAGGTGTGACTTCCTTTTCAAAGAAGAATGTAACTAATGCGCGTGTTCTATGCTAATAATTAATATCTAAAAAAATAAATGACCATTTAACGTTAGAGTATAGTAAGTATTACTTGGGCCCAACAGATGTTGTTACATGTTGTATAATTATTTTTTTAAAACTTTGAGTTCTTTTTTCTATGGATAGAGATAACTTGTGAATTACACACAATACATGCGCGTAATACGTTTCCGCGTTTATTTTGTACTTCTTAGGTGAAGCAACCAAACAGACAAACTCCATCTCTACAAATTTATTATACATCTATATATCTTTATATATATAAAAATGAATCCCTATTTCCTTTGGTCACGACATCACACGTGAACGGCTGGACCGATTTCACTAATTCTTTTTTTTCGTGTTTGCTATTGTCAGGAGAAGGTTTTTATGAAAGAAAAAATTAAGAAGGTTGCGCGTTAATTAGAAAATTTAAGAAAACTTAACGACCACATTAACTTTTCTAATGTAACCTTAGCGCTTTTGACATAACTGTTAGTCAATATTCATAGTTAAGACAGGACCACGTCTATCGGGTCAGCTAGTATAGATATAGAAGAAAGAAGATTACGTGGCTATCTTCAAAGTACCTCCATTCCAACAAGAAAAGAACGATTGCAATCAGACTGCGTGTTAATAAATTACAACTAAATACACCTTTTGACTTTCATCCCCCCTCAGTTAAACCGCCCTGAATTTCGGGATAAAAAGTAGTATGAACTCAAATCATTTGAATCTGTTCAGTAGTTTCAGACAGACAGACAGAAAGAAAATATTATTTACAAAGATTACTGGAGAACCCTAAAATATGTCATACCCTTCTGTAACATTTTCATATACCTACCTATAATAGTTAAGCGCGAATCTAGGTTCGCGTTTTTGAACCGTATCCTCTTGGGTTATGAAACTGAAACACTTTTAAAAAGGAATTAGGTTACACTATACTATGGAAAAATTCTATAATTTCCTTGGTTAAAACCAGATTACAGTCATCTATTTCTAATAATTTAGAAATAAAATGACACATAATTAATAGGCATAAAACAAATTAACAAATCCACAATTACTATTAACTAGCTTAAAAAAGCTAGCTTAAAATTAATTCTACTAGACCCACTTGATCTAGTAGAATTATTTTTTAATTCTAATTTAGTTTATTGAATTAATTTACTTTATTGTTATTTTACTCTTCTCTAAAAATACTTAGTGTTTTTCTTTTTAACACTACTTAGGATAGTAAACAAGTATTCGCACCGCAGCAGTTCTGAAGTCTAGAAGCGCTCGCAACACCAGTGGCCTCAATTCACGCCCAGGTTAATCTTTGGTGTTAGTCAATAATAACTTCTAGGCTGTAATTATATTCCTATCCTTACCCTAATTTCCAGGGTATGTGTAATAAGTCCCTGGCCCCCTTTTTTTTTTTTTTTTTTGTTGACGGCGTGGAAAATCCCTTCGGATCTCCCGCTCCTCGGGGACGCAGGAGCCAGGAGTATGTGGTGTTTCCACTAAAAACCACCCCGACAGCCGGTCTCAGGCGCCCTGTTCCAGCGAGGACCTGGACCATGTTATTTCAGGTCCCCCCCGGATCGACGCCGCGCCTATCTAAGCCCTATCCCGGGGAAAGCAGGCTTCCCCACGCCTATCGGCCTAATCAATATGTGTTGCGGCCCGATCGCAGAAAGCGATCGGCCGCCATCCTATCGCCTACCGCAGCAATTAATCTGCCACCAGAGGTCCCCACTCTCTGGCAGCCTGCGGCCCCGTCGACGGCTGATATCGCCGCCGACGTCCTTTACGCTCGGGATCGGCCCTCTCCCGATCCCGTTCAGCGGTCTCTTTCTGGAGCATTACAGCTTCACAGAAAGAGACCACTGCGCCCCAGCCCTCCTCATCCGCCAGCATGGCAGCAATGATTGCTGGCGGGGACAGGTCTCGTCCGATTTGGTCAACCAGGACCTCGCGTTCAGACGCCCACGCGGGGCAGTCTTCCAGCGTATGCTGGGCGGAGTCCCAGTCGGCTGCGCAGTGCTGGCATTGTGCCGTCTCCTCGCGTCCAATCCGATTCAGGTACTCACCGAATCAACCATGCCCAGTGAGTACCTGAAGTCCCTTGCCCCTTCACACTTCGTCATCTCTGTAATCACTCTCGTTCTGGGCAGGTTATTTCAAGCCTCTCTATTCAATTTATGTTGCTTTTATGTGATTTGCTACTACCCATGACGATAATAAATATAAAATGAATACTTACGTAATTTCTTACTAAATTATGATATAAAACTAGACGACATGTTTCCTACCAGACATGATAAGTGTGATGAATTTATTGGTTGATAGGCGATTATCTTTCGTGATTGTAGGTACTACACTACCACTGTTATCTGTAAAAGCGCCGATAGCACTTGATACGCTTCGTTTACACAATGTTTCAGCTTGTCTGGGCAAATGTTTGTTGAGAAATGATATGCTCTGTCTACGCGCTAATGAGGTCAACATCAGTTTTGTAACAGTTAGCGGTATTTTTCCATTGTTAGGTCTCCACGATCATAAATCCCATTAAAAGGATGCTAGAAGAGTGACATGATGTGGGCCGAGTTTCTTTAATTTCAAGTCTGCCTGCGTGAAACTTGCTTAGATTTCAATTTATCTAGGCAGTTAATAGGTACGATAATCATTATCAGAATTTGAATATGCATTTATATCAATTTGATTGAATCTTTTACAATAATAATAAATTTCAAACTTATTTTATAATTTCTACAACAAATGTACGATTTATTGACGTCATTATCCACGTCATACTTACGTATGCATGCATAACACATACGATATTGAATAATGACGAGAAAGACAAAATAAATTAGCAAGAGTAGGTTTTTACATTATTCGTACCAGGATTTCGTAATGGAAGGGTTAGTGCCATTTTTTAATCGAGTTAGGAACTCGAATCAACAGAACCTGTCGGAGTTAGTGAGGTACTTAAGTACTTTATTTGGTTCGACTTTGAAATGGTGTTTATAGTAACCACGTGAAACATCATTTCGATCGCTTCGAGATTTATCGGTCCGTAGCGTAGCGAGGTGAGGATCTTATTCGAAACGTAGTCACTAAGGTGGTAGCTGTAATCAGGGAGAGTTTGGGAACCATTAAATTGATTGTTTTCGCGTCATTTGATTTTTCTTTGAATACGTTTTGTTCACAATATGGAAAACTTAAAATATCGCGTTATTTACGAATACAAATTCCGCCGTGTCAATAGCGCTGCCGGAACAGCTGGAAGGATTTCTGATGTGTATGGGGAAGGTACTGTAAAGAAAACGTAGTACCATGTGGTACCAACTTTTTGGTTCTGAATTTTTTTACGTATAGAACAAACCTCGTGGACGGCCGGATACAATAGTTGACAATGAAGAATTAAAAGGGATCGTAAAAGCGGATCCATCGCAAACCACTACAGAATTAGCGGCTTCGGTGTAAGTGTTAAAATAATTTTAATTCACTTACTTCAATTTGA
Organism: Euplagia quadripunctaria; assembly: GCA_963859945.1. Lineage (NCBI taxonomy): Eukaryota > Metazoa > Arthropoda > Insecta > Lepidoptera > Erebidae > Euplagia > Euplagia quadripunctaria. The sequence continues at coordinate 9,794,691 of OY982574.1, forward strand.
TGAAAAAGCTAGAAAAATGGGTCCCGCATGAATTGAGTGAAGCATTCCTACGAGCACGGGTTGAGTGCTGCGTTACATTACTCAACCGTCACAATAACGAGGGCATTTTGAATCGTATTGTTACTTGTGTTGAAAAATGGATCCTGCACGACAATCAAACACGCTGACCACAATGGTCAAACCTAGAAGAACCGGCCAAATCTTGCCCCACCTGAAAGTTGACTCAAAAAATGGTACTGATGAGTGTTTGGTAAACCAGTGCTGGTGTTGTTTACTATAGCATCCTAAAATCTGGCCAGACAATTACGGCAGAACTGTGTTGTCAACAATCGAAAACAGTGATGGAAAAGCTAGCCGTTAAACAACAGAGACTAGTCGAAACCACAGATGGCGTAAAAAAAAAACTAATCCACTTGCGGTCAGCATTTTTCGTTGCGCTAACACTTTTTTCCGGCTAAGTATATAGAAATTATGCAATTTGACATCCATGCACAGGTTAAAATAAATGCATATTTTATCTGTGCAGTGACTATTATTCGTCGGCCTGTCTCGTCACTATTCCTTTGTCTATGACAGCAAAGGAAAGGACGCTTATGGCGAGCCGAGTGATTGAAATTACGTACTGATAACAACTATTTAATGCAAGATAAAGAAATGTTACATGTATCGTTCGAAATCTTAAAACATTACTATGGTATATATATATATTTGGTGCAAAGTGTTTAAATGTTTTTGTTCCAAAAATTCGCTTTACTCTTTCCATATAAAACCCCAATTTCATATGTAAAGACCTAATAGCTTTCCGATTACTCTCTCCGAATACTCTCGGTATTCCGCGTTTTGTCAAGTCTGTTGAAAATAAACAATTGATTGCAAAGCATAGTTCATCAATTTGATGTTAACCAGCCCAATACCACAGTTTTATTATGTTCATTGTAAATATTTAAATGAATTGATGCAGAAATTTCAATATCTGGAAAGAAAATTAACTAACTAGTATGGATAACAGGTCATCTCCCACTCGGTTTGGTTTACCTATCTGTTTATCATTACACTAAATTTGTGACGTAGCGAGCATGCTAGCATTGAATACAACACGTAATTTTGTAGTACTGCTATCCTCACGCAAAACTCTATGGTGAGGGTATATCCTTCGGATTTAGATTTGTATAAATTAAAGCTGATGGATCATTCAGACATGTGACCCAGGGAAATATACTCTGACATAAACTCTATGTAGGTATATTCTACGAAACACGGTTTTTTTATCTCTTCTTTATTTATATTACCAAATCAAAATCCGATGACTTATAAAAACCAGTATCATCTAGGTTGAAATTTATAGGTATGTTTAAAGAATTGATATTCACTCAACGACGGGGAATATTATCCGTGATATCTAATAAGACATACCATAATAGACTGCGTGAAGTGAAAAGTCTTCACTCAATGAACGCATCTCGCTATGACTAACTTGAGATGTATGAGTCTGTGTATTATTTATGCCAAACTAGCTGTTACCCGCGACTTCGTTCGCGTGGAAATTTTAGTTAAATCTATAATTTTTCTGGGATAAAAAGTAGCCTATTCCAGACTACTCTACTAGAGATAAATTACTCTGTGCCAATTTTCACAGCATATTATGTTTGTTCAGTTTGCAGTGTCCAGGACTCTAGTTACTGCACAGGTTTTGTATCTTTTGAGCTCTAGAAGTTCTTTTGATAATTTGTTATCAAAAGAACATCTGGAGCTCAAAAGATATTAGAGTCCTTTGAATTACTACATTCGATTAATTTTTAACCTTCGTAAATTTGACCATGTTTCCTCCTTTCGTCTTAAGTTAAATTGGCTTCCGATTCGTCAGCGCCGTCACGTGTGCGCTCTAACCACCCTTTATTATACTCTCAACTCATCTACTTCTCCTACATACTTGACATCCTTCTTCCAGTTCCTGTGTTCCAATCGTAACAGAACTCTCCGTTCTACAAATAATTTTCTTCTGTTATGTCCCTACCATACTTCTGCATGTGTCCATTCTTCCTTCTTTATTCAATCTGTTCTCCCCTGGAACACTCTTCCTCAGGCAATCAGAATAGCACCCAGTCGCCTTTCGTTCAAAGCGAAGATACGAGCTGTCCTCTCGCAAAATTTAGCAGGATCATCATAACATCAATACTTTATATATTATAATGTGTATGTAAATATGTATGTAAATGTGTAAATATTTATATATGTACATATTTTACTCCTCGTTTCTTTTTGTTTTGGTATTTATTTTTCTTTCATTTGTTCTAAAGTTTATTATAAAAATTTAGTGCACATACTTCACCCATTTCTGAACCACCAGCAGCATTCTCTACCAGTCTACCCTAGGAAGACTGGTAGAGAATGCCTAAGGCATTAAGTCCGCCATTGTACATTTTTTGTGCATAAAGTTTTAATAAATAAATAAAATAGTGCTGCTGGCATTATATGCGTTTGACTAAACTTGTCTTGACTAGGGCAGTAGAAAGCAAAACGACCTGATCAGTCTCTAAAGGTGCATGCATGAATGTGGTGAACGCAAAGCTGGCAGGCGGTGACACCATAAAAGGATTTGCCTTTTTAATCGACGAAAAAAAAAAGGAGGTTCTCAATTCGACCGTATATATATGTATATATATATTTTTTTAATGTTTGTTCAGCCCTCTCTCCGTTATTTATTAACCGATTTTGATTATTCTTTTTTTTGTTAGATAGGGTATACCTCAAGGGTGGTCCCATGTCAAGGAAGTCAGGATCTGATGATGGCATTCTGATAAAATTGAGAGAAACCCTCGAAAATTGGAGGAACGAATAGTGTTTCTGTTTACTTTTCATTACTTTATCAGGTATTTGCGTTCAGAAATCATCATATCATGTAGCTGAGCTGATGATGAAAAAAATCATAAAATAAAAATCTTTTTAACAAAAATTAAACCGACGAAATAACTAAAAAGCAATAAATAAATAAACCTCTTAAGTATTGAGCTTATTTACATAAACTATCAAATTTTATATAAACTTATTTTGAGTCGGCGCCAAACGCCAAAGAATTATCAATTTTACACCCTCTTTTCAAACTTTTGCATAGGCAAGACAGTGTTGTTCTACCGCCAGAAGGGTGACCTACAATCCCAAGTGCGGTATTAGGTTTAATGTTGTTAATAATATCGTATAAAATCCTTTAGGTGTCAATATGAGAATAGAAAAAAATTACCTCGATCCTCTTTCCAGGACTACGAAGTGCCCATGTGAAAGCATGCTGCGTTTGTCCTCACTCCTACGTTGCGGATAGTGGGCAATTGTCAAGTGTCCCGGGGAAGGGTTGGTCATTTTTAAGAAATTTTCTTTCCCGCTGGCGAGGAGCTCCCACTTTCAAAGCTAATTATCGTATATGCTACCATCGTGAAGCAGTTGCCAAGATATAGGAACTTGTTTAATAACAAGATTACTGGTTGAAGGGCCATACCAAAAGTACGTACGATTGTGTTACTATATTTTTAACTACTTTTTTATGGTATAGGGGGCAAACTAGCAGACGGGTCGCCTGATGGTAAATGACTACCGCCGCCCATGGGCACCTGCAACTCAAGAGTCACAAGTGCGTTGCCAGCCTTTAAGGTGGGAGTAGGGGAAGGGGAGAATAAGGGGCAAGGAGGGGAGAGGGAAGGGTTTGGGCCTCCGGCAACCTCACTCACTAGGCGAAAAGTAATGCAAGCAATGCTTCAGTGCCAGTTTTCTGTGAGGCCATGGTATCATTCCGGTCGAGCCGGCCCATACGTGCCGAAGCATGGCTCTCCCGCGAAAAATTACATTACACTCCAAGTATTTTACTATATAAAAGGTTATTATTAGACATTGATTTTATAACTAGCCTTACAGTACGGCCTACTGTCTACATAGCGTCTTCCATACGCAAGCTTTAGCGTTGTACGCTTGCTGCAGCTTGCATATAAACAAACGCAGCTCTGTCCACGAAGCTGCAAAGTCGCATTTGCGTAGAGGTAAGCAAGCGTCATGCAGCCTGAGCAGCAACATGTCATTACTCTAGCGTACTGAACGACGCATTGGCTATGTGCAAGCTCCATGGCCCCCTTTCTTGCAACAACAAACATTTTATTCTTTTCGATGTGTGGATAATGCCGTTACATTATATGTCTGATTCGTCGTCTTCTTATACTTTTATGTATATTTTTCATCATCATTTTTCAGAAATTTTCATTAAATAACATTTTACCAATGAAAAAACGTGCTCTCGTAATGCTAAACTTCAAAGAAATTACATTGAAGCATGAAGCTTGCGTGACTATACGTGGATAATACTGAGATGCAAAGTACGCCTGGCTTACAAAGTAACTATTATCTTATCTGTGGTCTGGCTTGATTTGCAGCTTGCATGCAACCTACAAATGAAGCTGTCGTGTTCAGTAAGTCTTACTTTTATTGTCTACATACTTAGGATCCCAGTATTATATTATGGCAACGTAACTAAACTAAGCATATGTAATGAAATTATAGTCTTCTATGGTTAGTTAGGTACATCATTCATGTGTCAACTGTACCGTATGTAGGTAAGTTGTTCAGGACGGCCGGCAGCGTGGCGGGCGGCGGCAACGGGGAGAGAAATTCTGGCGGCCTTCCTGAAGTGCCTTCAGGTGACGCGACGGGTCGTCTAGACGTCTGGCGCCTACTATGTGTCGTAAGTCGCATATTCGTTTTCACGTGACTTAATTGTCACGTCACTGTTGATCTCGATTTCGAATCGACATTTGTTTTGTAAATGGACTCTGATTTACATTCCATAGTTTTTTTTATTACAGAGATTGTTTTTGATGTATTGTTTACAGTAATAGAAATAGAAACGACCGACCCAGGAGGTGTATATATACAGTGGCGTAACAATAGGGTGGCAGAGCGGGCAAAATTCCACGGGCCCATGGCCCTAGGAGGCCCCCGGCCCATACCTAAAGGCCTTCAGCACACGAGGCACTAAGAGTGAACTTGTGCCCCATCCGATAAATTAGCCACGGGCCTCAGATGGTAGTTACGCCACTGTATATATATAATCCTTGCTAGCTTGTGTTCCATCACCCAGTTAGAGACACAAGTGTACATTTGGGTACATTGTAAATGTACAAATGCAAGACTATGTAATTACTTGGTGATTAAAAGGTGCACACCAACCAGTGTCTGTGTGTGTGTGTGTGTGTGTGAAAGTTTTGAACCCGATGTATACTTAAAATTGGCAAGTTATTGTTAATTCTAAGTTTAGTCACTATAATTGATTACTGTCACTATAATGGCTGTTCAGACACATTACAATGGACCTATGTTGGTACTTTGTGCACACTGTAAACATATTTGCATTGTCTTGAGATATTGCGCAATGTTGTGATCACGTGACCACGCGCACTGTTACCTTCAAGTTTGTAAAAATGACGCGCTCGCGCGATATCAGTTGAACAGTGCGGTGTATGCGGGAAAGGGACAGAATAATATAAATTAAAGTGGTTGTAGCGGCAGATATTTTATTTTATTATATATTATAATTTTATGACTGACGCAATGTAAGCATGTTCTTGGAGATAGACATGTGTTGTTTTAGAATAATTATGTGTGTTTGTTTTTATCTGTGTTTTGATAACTTGAACTTATCTTTAAGTTATTTAAATGCACACCACGCCATATGCTATTGTTTTTTAAATATTTAAGTTCTATGTTACGGTTTTGGCCTTAGCTTTTCGCTCTGTGCGTCACTTGGGGTTAATACGGAAGGCCAGCGCTGTTGTGGCCTGCGTCACAACCAGCATTAAGCTGAGTATTAACCTCGTTGCCACACCTGCGGGCGTGCAATGGCAATGCCACGTATTTGTGTGTAACTGTGTTCCTACATTTAAGTGACATTTTATTTTGATTGCGCATAGCGCGACTGTATTGTGAGGCAATAAATGGTTCTTTCTTTCTTCTTTCTTCTTCTTTTTCCTATACTTCTTTTGCATGCAATGATCAGATATTTTTGTTTAACTAAATAAGTTATTTGTTTATTTTCATTTCATTATTAGTAGTCTGAATGTTCTTTCCTATATTGGTTTTCACTAAATCAAGTCTGCGTTTTATTACAAAACTAGCAGTGCCCGCGGTTTCACCCGCGTAAGTACCGATCCCGTGGGAATATCGCGATAAAAAGTAGCCTATGCGTTAATCCAGGTATCCAGCTATCTACATACCAAGTTTCACCGCAATCGGTTCAGTGGTTTTTTGCGTGAAAGAGTAACAAACATCCATCCATCCAAACTTTCACATTTATAATATTAGTGGGATGTTTACTTTCATTACATTTGTTTAACTAAACGTAAAAACTTACAACATTGCAAGTTAAATAAAAGCTTTATAAATGTTATTTTATTTCATTATTATGCTACGTTATAACCGGAAAAATTTAAACAATTTTCTGTTTATCTAGAAAATGAAGTCACAAAATTGTAGACACCTTTTTATTTTAGTTCATAGGGTAATAATTTATTTATAGTGTACCGCTATTGGGCGTAAAAAGTACAGCCTTTTGGCGATAGCTGAATCATAGACGTGATTTAACATTGTAGAAAGTAAAACACTCTCAGTGCTAGAACATATAAAACTCATTGGATCATTAAAATCATCAAAACTTAAAATTGATCCAAAGTTTCCTGTATTTTGATTACAATTTTAATATTGGACCTAAATAATTATAGTTTAAACAACTAAAAAACACGCTTTTATAGAAAATTCAACTAAAAAATTGAAAAATTAATCGAATTATTGCATTGTCATCGGTCTTTGACAGGTGTGCAAAATTTGAATGAAATCTGGCCGTTTAAAGTGGGTCAAAATCGTGCCCAAAGGAGTCGGTTACAAACATACAAATAAACATACATACAAGTGAAGCTAATATAAAGAGTGTAAAAAGGGCATTGTTAAGACTGTTCTTATTTTATTCTTATTTATTAATAAATTACTTAAAACTGAACCTATATAAAATATAAAGGCTCACCGGAAGCAAAGACACAACATATCGACAAAACAGCTTTATATAATTTATAAGGAGAACTTTGGCGTGTAGAAACCCTAAGGGGTAATCACAAGTAGTATGTCGGAATCGAACCGGCTGTAACCTGTAAAACCGACTGAAAACCACACAGTGTTCCGTGATAGCTGGATCTATGGCAAGGGCCCGGATATAACCTTAGAGGTAAGTCTAGGTATCTTACCTGATTTTATTGTTCAAAGTATCAGTTACTATTTTTGGTAGATCTGCTATTTACATTAATAGGTACATAATATATGTATATAATTTATTACATTATGTATTCAGGTAGCTCTTTTTTTAAGTAAAGATAACCTGTTGGTAATACTCAAATTTATTTGACTGTAAAGTCATTAACTTACTGTGACTATTATGCTGGTAGACATATTTTTCTCAGGCAGCCAAGCGTATCGTCTGGCTAGATTCTCTACACTATGCGGGGGCGAAAGCGGATGCGGCATTGAATGTTCTATAGTGTCTACAGGAAGTAGATTATTTAGACAAAGGTGGGATTGAACTACTGTTTTATTGCGGCCTGTATTCAAATTTAGAGCGTAATTTGATTTAATCTTAACTTCAAAGTTTTGGAGTAAGCTTACCTAATTAACTAAATAAATGTTTTCCCGTCAAGATACGATTCCTAGTTTAAAATAGTTTTGTAGATCCGTCTTCTTATTTACCTATCACGAATCTAAGGACTTTGATAGTGTTCCGTAAAAGGTATTTGTATATACTTAAAATTAAAAAAAATATTTTAGGTATTACAAGATTAGAAGATAAAATTACTAACTATATAACTTTAAACTAAAAATACTTAGTTTTTATATATTTTTCTTTTTAATAAGTAGTAACTAGCATAGTAATAATATAAATATAATATCTACGCCGAGTGTGTAGGTAGACACATTAGAAAAGTTGGACTTTGTTCTACGAATACCGCGTATAATCATTATAAACCCCTCGAAGTCAGTGGGTATCTCTTCATGAAACCAAAAAAAGAAAAAAATACTGTAGTACTGTGCCCAACTGTTGAAGAATCAGGTAGCATATTCGCTTAAATGACACCAATAAAAATGTACACAAACTTTGGGAGTTATAATATATTTTTATTCAAATACTAGCAACCCGTCCCGGCTTCGCACGGGTAGCAGAAACATCTTCAACAATCATCAATATGTATGTATATTCAGTTAGGGTCCAGAACGGGGATAACAATAAGTACTTAGATATTTTTAATAAATTTATTGCTAAAAACACCAGACCTAAATAGACATATTTGTTTGTATAAATGTTTGAGGATGAACTTGCAAGTCATGGTTGGAACTTGCTTAGACCTTGCCCTGTTAATTAAACTATATATTGTAGTCTAATCATTGTTTTTTACACACAATTATGCTAGCAATGCTTGCGGATTTCAATGGTTTTCCATCATCAAAATTTCCTTTACCTGTGTGGTGATAAGCGGTTTTTAAACCTATAGACGCGTTTGTTTTAAAAAATATAAAGGGAATATCTCAGAGATTCATGTAGTGTTACATTACTAAGTAATCATGTTTTAGTTCAGTGTTTTTTATTCTTAAGGGCCGTTCTACATTCTTACTACTTAATGTGACGATTTGAAATCAATTAAACCAGTCTACCCGTACATTCTCCAACGGCTAAGAGCTGTAATTTTTATAAGTTATGTAATAAATACTAGTAGTGTGGTGTTATTTATTTATTTACATTGAAATTAATATTTCATATTTTTATTTTTCATTATTGCTATCTCTCTACCGTCATTGACCTATGCTATCTAAACACAGCTTAGATTGAGGTCCGTCACGAAAATATACTCTTCTAAGTATGTTTTGCCCACCCCACACACCGTTCGGTTTAAAGTAGGTGCTGATAAAAATATAATACGAGTAGGTATATATCAATTTATTTTGTTTTGTTATCTAGTGTTATCTGAACATTCTAAACGTGAATGAATGTGCTTGTAGCGTTATGTCGGCCAGGGCCGATTATGTTTCATTAGGTACCTATTTACCAAATTGTCACAAGATTCGACGGTCATGACACTACAAAATAAGACAACGATTCGTGTACTCGACATCAGCACACTGCATATAGTTTTTGTCACAAATGTCAAATGGGCTATCCTCACCTTGATGTATATGAGGGCTTACAGGGGAAATGGTAATGGATTATACATAATTACAGGGTAAATGATAAATGGATCACACTATGCTTCCAGCTCACCAAAGAATTCCAACTTACAAAAGGTTGATGTTGATAAAATCTTAAAATATTTGGCCGAAAATATATCCAAGTATCATTATATCAATCCATGTCTACAAAGTCTTAAGAATGTATATGTCTTTCCTTTTCCGGGTCTATATTAGCCTTTATTTTCATAAATTCTCGGTCATTTCGAACCCAGACAGTGGTTTAATACCATCTTTTGTCTTGCGATACACGGTGTCTATTTTAAAAAGTGCATCTCCTAAATGGGTAAGCCACTGAAATCTCGCTACGATCCGTGGTAGAGGAATAGTAATTGGTAAAACCGGTAATATGGTGTTATTGAACTTCATCGATAATTATGTTGTGGTGGCTTGTCTTCGCTCTCACCACCGTTTGGTCACGTTTTGACCTTGCCACTAAATCTCGCCTAAATAATTAAAAACTTGTCTATCAGTGTAAAAAAACTGTAGGCTACCCTGAATTATATCCGTACAAAGATTTTCTGGGAGAAATCTTATCGAGCGATAAGACCGTCGGTTGATATACTTAAATGTTTACATTATGTTTGAAATTTTGTATTGTATTTCACTTAAAAGGTGTGCACTAAAGAGATAAATAAATAAACTTAGATACAGAGTACAGACTTTAATTCAAAACAAATGTTTTACAAATAAAATAGACTGCATAGCAAAAGAAGAATGAACTAGAGAAGAAGTGTATGTATCAAAACATAGCAATTGAAGCTGTGAAAACAGATAAGTGGGAGCTGTAGGATTATTAAAAAGAGAATAAAGAGTAGTCAAAGCCTAGGCTACGTCGTTGACGTATAGGTAGCCATGAAAGTTGGATTTAAAATTCGTTATGAAAATGCCAACGGTAGCCAGTAATAAAAAATATTAACTGGCAAAGCAGTTCGTGACCGATGAAATGGCAGTGGAATATGGGCATATTGTTCTTAGGATTCCACCATACCGTTGGCAATACAATGCTATTAAGCTAAACGGGCACAAATTAAAGGACATGAAACAAAAAATAATTTACATATAACATTTACAGTAAGAAAAATGGTAGAATCAATAAAGAACGAATATGGTCATGTTAGTTCTAAAAGCTGGTCGATACTGGTCTGTTGTAGGGAGGACGAAAAAACAATAATGTTTCATTGGTTTAGTAAAATACATAAACTTTATTACTACAGTTTAGTATATTTTATGTAGTTCCATGAGAATTCATTATTAATGTCAGGAGGACTCAAGTGACAAATTTTGTGTTTCATCTTTCATTTCTTCGTTAAAACTTGAATATCAACATTTTGATATTAGTTATTGCAAATAAATACAATTAAATTAAACCTAACTAATAGAGTGTTGATATCGCGTGAATTCGAAGAAGAATGCATTGTAATGCACAGCCTTGTATCATAAATGCTATTTCACGGCGACGTCGGATCGTCTAGACAGATGTGCCGGTTTCTTCGGGCCGATCACCACGACTCGCGAAGCAAGGTAATGTGAATGTTAAATTGACCGCAACGCATTATTAATGTAAAGAGCACCTCGTTTGTCTCTAATTGTGCAATCATTTATTCTAACTGCCTACAAATGTGTTATAGTAACTTAGTACATGTATGTAATATGTATGCATGTAAGTAGCGGAACGATACCTGTGTGCATGATATGGATTTGATAAATGCTTCTTTTTATGATTTACTGTTCAATTAATTTGTTGTTGGTAATTTAAGTTTTACTATCGTTTTCAACGAGTCTAGTTCATACGTGCAGACTGTAATGAATAATTAAAACAAACTTTATAAGGAAAAGATTTATTGAATTTGAACACAATAGCATTAAGGGGGAAGAGAGGCACACAGGTCACCCTTGACCTGTACAAAACAACGCAGTACAAAACATTTATTGCTAAAGACAACACGTCAACGATTCATTAATCATTTATTAGCATTATGTAAAAGTGTATGAACGTAAAGAGGTACCATAATATTTTTGAGTAAGTATACTGTAATATTTATGAGGTGACTGCTTGAAAGTTATTTTAATAAAACATTCCTATACATATATGCATATTTGTATACACATAGTTCTTATCTTTACCCGATTTTTTTTTAGTAAATCTGTGTGATAATCTGTGTTTTAAGTACTCTGCAACTCGCTACTAAACGACACACCACCCCCCATAAGATCTGCAAATCTGAACAACAAAAACAGTCTTAAAACTAAATTAAAGAAATACCTACAAAACTAAACCTACAAAAAAGTACACCTTAAACAATTACAACTTACATGGAACTCCAGGTCAGATGTGTATGAGTATAAATGCTTGCCAAACGCACAGTCACGGGTGAAGATCATTCTGTAGCTGTATGGGTGATCTGGTCATCATATTGATGTGGAATGCACACGTACTGGGCACATGTACAGTAAGTTAGAGCTTATTTATTACAATTCCCTTTAGCACAAAATATATTTAACAAGTTTTTGGCATTCTGTATGTGTTTTACGCTGTAAATTTTATGTATTTTATAATATTTATAATATATGTATGCTTTATAGATATTTATTTAGAGGTTCCAGTTGAAAATCAGCGCCAGATTCTCATCTGGCATTAAGCTGAACTGGACATCTATTTTTGGTGCAAACGCGAGACATGTTATTGTTCTTCCACTGTTTCCTTTAATATACCTTATATTTTTTGTATGTCGATTTTTTGTATTTAGTTTTTTTATAGATATACTTACATTATTAGAATAATTAATTTTTGTCTTGTGTCATATCACTGAAATAAATGCGTTTTTCTTTCTTTCTTTTCTTTCGATATATTGTAAAACACTGCTGTCCAAACTTTCTACATGAACAAAACGTAAATTATTAATGTTTTCGGTTTTTTATCGTCTTACTAACACGTTTATAAACACGAACCCCTCAATTGAATAAAATATAGAAGAAAGGAAAACATAGATTAGGCACATAAACAAGATTTATTATAGTATCACGCATGGTAGTAGGTAGGGGGAGTCTGAGAGACTTCACCAGGTAGCACGACACATATTTATATTTAGGATATAAGTATTTTCCTAGTTAACTTGTTCAAAACATTAAATAAGTACTTATACACGCACTTTCATTGATATTCGGAGATTACAAACCTGTTTGGTTTGTCACCAATAAATTGTTCTGTTTGTTTTCGTGCTTTATTTTAATTAATCTTCGAGTGAGATGGAAGCTGAATTACAATCGTGTAATAAAAAACCCGTGTATATGCCTTTAAAATATGCAAATTATTTACGATTTAACTAAAACTTGTAAAGAAAGAAAAACTAAATTAACAACTATTAAGGCTAGATACAAGTCGATTGAAAAAATCCGTGACAGTTATATCGAATTGTGTGAAATTAAATCCTAAATATGTTATTGATAATTATAATCTCACATTGTTGTCGTTTGATGAGTTAGTTGAGTTCGTCGACTCACTCACCACAAGCACTGACGCCCAGTTAGAACCGTGTCTCAGGTAACTCTTTTAAGTTTTCTGTGAAGCTACCTAAATGGCAGATTCTGAAGTTTGATGGACATATCGAAAACTGGCAGACTTTTGACAGACACCACTTGTTCATAATAATACCTCATTATCTGACATAGAAAAATTCCATTATTTAATTCCATGTTTATCGGGCAGCGCCTTGTCGCTTGCTAACATCACTTGTCGAATTATGTCCTTGTTTACAATTCGTTACTAGATAGGTACGATAATAAGCGTATCCTCGCGACAACTTATTTAGAAAAATCCGATTCAAAAACCCACTTTATGTAATTTATCTAAATTAATAAATACTTTGTATGAAAATGTCAATGCACTCCCCGTATTAAACAGGCGATTTAAGTGAATTTATTTTATTTTATATTGCTTCTCGACCTCTTGACCTTGAAACGAGTCGAAGATTCGATTTAGAAAATAAGGATGAACTTCCGATGTTTAATAATTTTCTTACATGTTTACAAAATTACATAAAGATGTTAGAAGTTAGTCAGCCACACCTCAGCCACTCCTTCACACATTTTGAGTTCGAATAAACCTAATGTTCGTACAAATAAGTTTGAAAAGAATGTTCGTCATCAGAGAACGTCTTTAATTTCTTTAAATATTAATTCCGTTTAAAATAACAATAAGTTAAATCAAATTTCGTGCGCTTGTTGTAATGAGGGCCATTCTATTTATAGATGTGGTAAGATGCATTCGATGGCTATTGACCAGCGTCAGAAATTAGTAAAAGATTTACAATTATGTGTCAACTGTTTACGTCCTGGTCATGGTAGTGATAACTGTAAATCGAAATCGTCTCGTTACATTTGTCACGCGAAACATAATACTATGTTGCATCAAGTTGCATGTCGAACGTAAAAGTTTATCAACTCATTCGAGTGATTCAAACTTGTCCGGGAGAGCGGGTTCAAGTACCACACTTACCTGTACGACTAAAACAGCTGACCCTAGCGCATGTTCGAAAATCATAGGTACCGCGGTAGTGCGCTTACGTCATTCGGATGGTTCTATGCAACATGTTCGCGCTCTTATCGATAGCGGGTCGATGGATTATTTTATTACTAATGAGTGCGCTCGCAGATTAGGTTTGTGCGTTAAGAAATGTAATTTGAGCGTAACAGGGCTCGGTCAAAACTTAGTTTGTAAAATTAAAGGTTACACTGTCGGTTCGATAATACTTCGCTCGAGTGAATCGCTACAGTTTGATTTATCATTAGTAGGTTTGCCAAAAATTACTTCAATGATGCCTTCGTCATCACTTCCGATGCATGTCAAGGAAAATTTTATACATCTTGATCTCGCCGACTCCGATTTCTATAAATCGGGCCCCATCGATCTTTTATTAGCAGTTGAGTGTTTTGACTGGCTCGCGTTACACTCCCGGTCCCGGGTTACCCTGCGCCTTGTCCAGTGTATTCGGCTGGATGATAACCGTAACCCATAAAAATCGTAAGAAGCTTAGTCGAACGACAACAGTTTATTGGTTAACAAATGTAGCATTCAAGACACCATCTGTAAAAATATTTATTTATTTATCTCTTTATTGTACACCAAGGGAGACACAATCCAAACATAATCTAAACATTTAGGTATGTCAATAGGCGGTCTTATCGCTCACGGTGATCTCTTCCAGACAACCTTTGTACAGATATTATCAAATATATTTCAGGGTAGTCTGTGGTTTACTGATATAGGTTAATATTGATTATAATATGTACTTAATATACTTATTTCATTGAAATCTTTCCATCCGTTTAGGAGGAGTTCAGTAACATACACACGCGCAGAAGAAATATATATATAAATATATATATCCAGGTATATAAAATAAGATATCCGCTTATAATGACATGTAATAGTCCTTGACTAGTTTTTTGAATAATGAAAAAATGCGTGCAAAGTTTTGGCTTGTCGAATTGACACAGGTAAGTTATTTTATAGCCTAACCGCTTGCACCGAAAAGGACTTGTCAGTAAATTGTGTGGCATGTTTAATACTGTTTTTGACAAACCTTTTTTACCCTTCTAAAAAAACGACATCTCTCTCTTATTTCTTTTGTGACAAACTAATCTTATTTACTTCTTGTTTTTTTACTGCTCTGCTCTAGTAAAAATAAGTCAGTGTTTCGATAAAATAAATAAATATACATGAATATTCAAACATTACACGGTTATTAAGATATGCGCCAAGAATAATATTAAACAAATAGAATGAGATAAATATTTTAAGAATAAAACAGTATATTTATTTGTTTTCGTAATAAGATAACCGGATTAAAAATCTACATAATTACACGTTTAGGTGTGGCAGTCAGTTCAATAGTAGGAGCAGAATTTTCCACAGTATTTTGTAAACAAGTTTGTAAACCTCAAGTACTTCATTTTGTAAATATTATTACACCAAGTAGATTGTTATTGTCTGCGTTTATTTTGCGTTTTTAGTGTTCCGTTCCTCACAAGGAAGAAACGGAACCCTTATAGGATCACTTTGTTGTCCATCTGTCTGTATGTTGGTCTGGGGCATCAAGTTTGTATTAATACTAAGTACTTATGTGTGCGGTCCCTTGAAGCTGTAAAAAAATCGAGCTTCTAAGTCAACACAATCAAAAGCTACGGCCATTTAAGCCGGAGATTTGACCGAATTTGAACATTTCACAGGTAAATCAAAACCACTACCATCATTATACATATTTGACATTTACATATTTGTATCCAAGAACATAAATCACTTCACAAAAGTAAGAGATAATCACAATTTAAAGAAACGCCAGAGACAGACTATACCTACCACCATCAAGAATTAAAATGCTAAACCAGAGTCCCTACTAGGTACATGGCTGTAAAAATATACAACAAATTACCTATGTATATAAAAACTGAAACTAAGGTTACACTATTCATTAAAAAACTAAAAGCATTCTTAATTGAAAAATGTTTCTATTCAGTTAAAGAATACATAAACAACACAACAAATAAACAAATTACATATCTTTTACACAAATAAGAGAATTAATATACCTAAACAATAAGTTAACAAAAATACATAAAAAGAAAAAGAGGTTTTGATACACACTAATAGGACAGTAGAAGAATAAATGTGTCGATGTAAAATGTCATAAATGCCTTAGTATTTTGCACGATTAAATACTGTTCAATTATTTATATTTTGTATTTTGTATGTATTTAATAACTTATTTTATCTTTTTCTCTCAAATTTGCAATGCCTGGAAAAGGCTACTAAGTTGAGACAAATGAATTTGTTATAATAATACCATTTATGTACACTTCACTATGGCACTTCACTATGACACATGTTCACTATGGCAAAAAAAGATTGATTAAATTTGATTTGAACCTATAAGGTAATTCCCGTTGACCTAGAATCATGAAATTTGGTAAGAAGCAAGGTCTGACAGCACTAGTATATGAAAAAATCCGAAAGTCTTAACGACTTTCGGATTTGATGACTTAAATGACATAAAAAAATAGATTTTGTGATTACAAACTTATATTTTGCAGTTGGAAAGTTAACTTTGATAAAAACAAATATATGGAATAGTATTTTTAAAACTGCAAAGTTAAGTTTGTCTTTCGGAAAAGACGGGCAAAAAATCTTCGAGAATTGATTTCCGAAATGGCAGTACTGTCTACATACAAGTTTGTTTACTTACGGAACCCTCGGTACGCGCGTCAGATGCGTACTTGTCCGGTTTTTTTTTTGCCACTTCCTGTCCTAAACAGTCCTGCTAGCACAGTGTTATGTTGTGCCACTGATGAGCATTGTTGCCAGCACTCCATAAAGAGCATTTAAATTCACCGGTAATTCTTTTCTATGCAATAAATGAAAATCAACCTTCCCAAGATAGAAATAAAGAATAGCACCATCATATTCGAAGTTAGACTAAGAGTAAGATTATTGAAGTGAAAACTTCTTTAGCGGCGTTGTGCACTTTTTGGGATGGGTAAAAAATGTTAAACTCGGGTCAGGACACGTGACCTGATCGAAAATTCGTAAGACGGAGCCGAGTTTCTTATATTTAAAAATATATAACATTCGAAATTCAAACATTTATGAGCCGCCAGGAGCGCAGAACTTCCAGTGTACCCTATGTATACATTTAGATATGTTATTACCTACTTTTTATTTTTAACCTAATTATATATATACAGATGTGTGTGTGTGTATGTATATGCAAATACATTGTGAAGTTATGTTTTCACTTCTGACGTGCAGTCCTACGACTGTTTTTTTTTATTCCTTACCGCTTGCAAGAGCCATCGTTTCTGTTCAGAAGCAGCAGCTATATATGTTTATCTCGTTGGGGTGGAGTAACACGTCTACTATAGAAATGCCGTTTCATATTTCGATGAGGTAATAAAAATACTGACAGATATAATCTAATATTATGAAGCTGAAGCGTTAGTATTTTTGTTAAGACGCCGCTAATCTGAAGTGTTGAATGAATATTTTATGAATAGTTAGTTACGTACCTACGTAAGTACGTTGATTAATTGCCCGTTCATTAAGTTATAGACAATATAATATCATGCTACGGCTCATAGCAGCTGAGTAGTAACCACACAAACTTCCTGCAGGTAGAACTGCGGGGCATAGTTGCTATTGTAATATTTGTGACTTTCGGCCAGACTCTATAGATGAATTTTTATTACCTGTCAATTTTAACACAATGAAATCAACTTGATGCAATTTAATCCAATCAGCTATCCTTCTTTCATTCTATGATGGACATTTTAAATGTTAACAAAGTAACGGGTATTTAAATGGGCAGACGAATTTTCTGACAACGTCGGATATTTTTGCAACTTAACTTTTTATATGGAATGATGTCAATAGATCGGATGCGTTGGTAGCTGTGTGCATATTTTTTGCAATGTTCGACACAACCGCATTTTTACAGTGGATTCCTCCGTGAGAATTGCTATTAAAATCTCGTTTGTTCGTATTCTTACTTATGTTTGAAATTTGAACGGAAAATAATTGAGCTCATCATAATCGTCATACATACTCAGACAGTTTTATCTGCACTATCATCATGCTCTAGTCAACTATATTATTATAAGCTAGACATTATAAAAAGGATGTTACTTATTACTTATAGATATTTAAAGTTAAAGTTGCATAAACTTTAACTTTAAATATCTATAAGTACCTAACATAAATTTACTTTAATAAAGATGCGTTACGGCAGTGTTTAGTCTCTCTGAGTCTCTCATAGTTTTGGACTGTAAGTAAAAAACGGAAAACGGAAAGAGGGAGCGCAGGTGCGGTTCATAAATCATCCCTATAACATTACTACTTTAATACTTTTGCTAAACTACTACTTTGAAAATGTATTAAGTAAAAGTAAAAAGTTATATATATAGTTTTCATTTACTCATTTTTTGTACCTATTTAATATTAAAATATTTACAAACTTTTGTGACCTCATTTTTCAGTCAGTGTAAAATGAGAAATTTACACATAATCTAGACAACGCTATTTACAGTATGTACATATTATTGAAAGAATCCGAGACGCACAAACAAAGAAAAATAACAGTAGGCATCAGGTTCAGCTCAAGTAAAACTTGCAATAGTAAAATAACATAACGCCTGTAATAATATAATAATATGATTAATTTTGGCGATTAATAAGATTTGTGACGTCTGCTTTTCGAAATTTGAATGACACTGGGTCACAATTATTTAGTTACCAGATCAATGACGCATGTCATTTATCCGCTTAGTAATTCTCAATTTAAATTAGTTTGTTTCTACATACTATGGCAAGCCGTCTGTTATAAAATAACTATATATTGTAATTTGTAACTATACTACTACTAAACTATAATAGTGTAAACTTAATCTTAGCAATTATGAAACTATCAAGGGGACAGCGCGTGGGGCTGTAATCCCTCACTCCACGACAACAACGATCGACGCGCGCGCATTAAAGTTCTCCAACATTGTGCTGTCTTAAGAATTATATTGTTATACAGTCCACTCTTCTTATCTTTCATTATTCAAAGAAGAAGCCTAAACGCTTTAGATTATATTAAATAATATTATTACAGATAATTGAGGCCAAATAGTATGACTAAATTATTCTGTACCATTGTCATTAAAAAGTGAGCTTTATCATTTTTAATAATATAATCTGTACAGATTTCTCCCGTGAAGGTTGTATCTGGATATCGCCCAATTAGTAGACGGAGCCCGCTTGCCAGCCGCGGGCTGGTGCTGGGTAGACCATTGAAGGCAGAACGTCGCAGTTTGAACGGTTCACTCATTACAGGCGCTGTAAGGCACACCGTGTGGTTTTCGTCGGGTTCGTTTAAGTCTGATATACGGCCTCACAGGTTGCCCGGTGTGGTGAAATTCCACACGGCAAAAATATGTGCTTTTGGTCATGTCGTCATTTCGCGTGTAACCAATTAAAACAATGTTGTTTTGTACGCTCCAGGTTGTTTCACCGCCTGTACATTATAAAAAAACCTGCCTGGAGGATTCCCCCTTTCAGGTAGAGCTGCTACGCCTATTATAAGCGACAATTTGTTGTTTTCCGACATAGACGGAACGCGAAAGTCGCGGGCACAGCTAGTTACTAATAATTGTAAATTTCTGTCGACGTCTGCACAACCAGCCGCTGACCCTGGTATCGGAAGGGGGACACCCTCTTTTATTAACATGGTCCTTTTACGGACCCGTATCCCATTTACTCTTAACACAAACACAACACTGTGTTTAATACATAGCTCATTTGATCCCAGACTATAAATAGGTAAGTAGAAAAGTTAGACAGAAATGCGATAGATCAATCAAAAATTACTTTTGTCTGGAGGGATTATCTGTTCATTCACTATTTATTTGACACATCAAGAATCCCATCCATCATCCGTTATCTAAATCGATTGTAGTTGTATTAATTTTAAATTAAAGTAGATTTTTTTTTTTAATAACTGAGGCAAACCTAAGCTTAAACGTTCACAAAGTATATTAAAGAAAAATAAAAATATACTTAAATTAACCAAAACAATATCATGACTATTAACTGTCTATTAAAGCCAAGATCACCGTCTGTATAATTACCGATTTTCTAATAATAAAACACTTCATCGATACAACACAATAAATATCAACGTCAATTATATTTTATTACTTATTTCACTATTTTTCTCCTAAGCGCTTTTTTTAAGATTTGTGAAATATGCACTAACTATAAATATAAAATGAAATGACTTTTTTTAATACGTGTAGATAGTAATCTCAAAAAAAAAATTTCACGTAACAAGTTCACGCTTTTTATGTGCAATCGTAACCTCTAATTTTATAACACTAACTGCATAATGCAGTTAGTGTTGTAAAATTAGCAAGAGACAAGCATATATCAGGCTTAACATCAAGGTTAATTTTATTAGATTTGTCTTATGTTCCTTTTTAGGGATCTGTTCCTTAAAAAGAAAAAAGGAACCCTTAAGGGATCACCTCGTTGTCCGTGTGTCTGTCTGTCAAGACGCTTTTTCTCAGGCCTCTGGACCTCTTTGAAATTAACATCAAATTCTTATGTATGCGGTCGTTTGAACCTGTAAGAAAATCAAGCTTCTAAGTCAACGCAATCAACGGATACGGTAATTTAAGCCATATATTTTAAACAATTTTAACACTTCGAACCTAGAATCATGAAATTGATTTAATTTGTTGTAGCTTATTTTGCTGCTATTGTTTATGAATAATGTTTATACAATCAAAAAAAGGTTATAACTGTATACAGCGTGCGATCTTTCTCTGCGTTATGCCTCAAAGGTTGGCTCTCTCCCTTTGAAGTCTTCCACGTCTTTGGTAACAGTCTATTTTATAGGACCAGCTTCCATCCTTACTCTTGCCCTAGTTATTGTCCGGCATGACCAAAGCCTTTTTTCAACATAATTATCAGACGATTACCTGTCCAATCCTACTAAAGCGGTTTTAGCTGTTTATGCACTGTTAACACTTTAGAATAATCTTCTATTGTATTAATTTCATTCTTCATTGCGTCTCATCCCTCCTGCTACCTACCTTAGTATCTCCCCCAATCTAAAGTTTTCTTGCTGTGTCATATTCCTGATTATTGTGTGTCATAAGCTGCTTATAAGCACCGACTTCTAACAATGACATGGTAATATAAGACATTAACAAAATTAAAAAATTGCAACATCTATTTGACAGTACTATATTGTCATTGCACTATGCACTTTAAACCGAACATCGGTTAGACCTCAATCAGCGTATGTGCTGTAAAATAGCTGATTGTTAGACATTGTGAAAGTAGAAAGAAATTGGTAAGGATCACCTCACATCATCGTAATAAAACAACTTTCAAGAGAAACTCGATACCAAATTGCTGCAACGTAACAAATATGGTTGACTTACTTTTGTATATGGCTTACCCTAGTTAGAATAACCATTATATTTAAACAAATTACGACCGGCCAGTTGGTCTAGTGGTTAGTGATCCTGACTGCTAAGCCAGAGGTCATGGGTTCGATTCCCACCCAGGGCAAATAATTGTGTGATGAGCAATAATGTGTCTGGATGTAATTTATCTATAATATGTATGTATTTACAAATATATGTTATATATATGTTTATCAGCAGTCTGGTTACCATAGTACAGGCTCTGCCTAGTTTGAAATCAGAGATGTGTCAAGTTATTATTCAAATCAAATCATTTAATCTTACTTGTTAGTACATAAATTATCTATCACCATGTCCCACCTTCAAGCGGCATGCAGCTTCTTTTGGTACACATATTCATTTAGATTTGTCATTAATAAATATCCCACATGCAGTTAAAAAGAAATACAATACAAGATAATATTATACATTTAGTTTACACACAAAGTAAAGTAAATAATGTTTCATACATGTCAATAAATATTCAATGTCAAGTCATATTCTGTCTGTAATTAGATTCTTACAAAGATACACTATTTATTTATTTTATATATTTTAGTATCAAAATGTTATTGTTAAATAATTATATTTTGTCATTTCAATATTCATTGACTGAGTAATAACATTTTTGTAAAAGAAGAATCTCAGCTTCTTTTTTAAATAAATGTATGTCAGAAATGCCATGAATGGATTTAGGTAGGTGGTTGTATAGGCGTGAGGCTATGCAAAATACACTTTTGTTGAATTGTACTGTACTGTTTCTAGGTACACATATACTGAAATGATGTCTTTTACTTTTTATGGTCTCATACAGATGTATATTTTTTCTGACAAATAATACGACTTCTATTGTAGTATTAGAATGTTCACATATTGATGATGATTACAATATTTAAAAAAAAATAGCTTTAGTTAACAATTCATTTTGTAAATTGACATTCACAAACGCTTTTACACGTCAATTTCTTCTGGTAAAACTAGATAGAGCCTTCATTTTGTATGACTAGTCTTGAGAAAACAAATACCTATAGCAATACCTATAGTTCACATATTCGTTATTATTCCATTTTCAAGACTTCACGCAGAGAAAAGTTGTAAGTGCAATTTAGCATTAAAAAGAATTCCAGTCTATGACTTGAGTTAACTATAGAGGGCCTGGTCAGACAGTCGACAATGGATCGGTGGATTAATATTAGGCATATTATTATTTATTTACAATATCTGAGTATGCTCTACTATAATTATCATGCAATCTGTTTCCATAATTTTTATCAATCTTTTCAATACAAGGATACCTTGACCTATATATACCCTATTATTATTGTAAAGCAAATCTTTTGTAAATGGGAAACTGATCTACAAGTCAAATACTAGAAACATACTATTTTAAACTAGATCTAGTACACGTTTCAGGTCACAGAGCGCATTTGTTATGAAATTTACGGTGGCTTTGCTGTTGCAAATAATTGTCTCTTGGCATACACAACAAGTAGTCCAGAAGTGGACGGCAATAGGCTGATGATTGATTGATACACAACCATATTACTTACGTAGGTATATCCTCTTCCAAGGGTAGGCACATACTTTGTTGCCTATATTGCATTGCTACTTAAGCTAACTACTGAATAAGCAAAGCAAGTGAATTAACAAAAAATCGGACATACATACATATATTAAGTATGATACAGGAGGACAGGTTCATACAACTAAAAGAAATTATATTCAGTCGATTGCTTACCTCAAAGCTTTTGATAAAGTGTAGGTACTCTTAAGAAGTGTACTATTAAAATTGCAGCTGTTCGAACAATATTTGAGTCATAACTATACGTGGAGTTGGAGGATGAAAACGAAAAAATATGACGGAACCTAATCCAAACATATGGGAAGATGAAAATTCCATTTCTGTAAAAGATTAGGGCAGTCAATTTTTATCCGATAATATTGCCTATGCAGTTATTGTGTCTTCCTGTCATATACACACATACAGAAGATTAATTTTGTACTGTCCAAAAAAGTTTGAATTAATAAGATTCATTATCGGATGTTGAACGCTTAATATAACTGACATCGAATTTTTCAGTCTTATATTAAACAATATTTAACTGTATCATAAATGTGTTACTGGATAATCAGGGGATTGTGTGTTATGTGTAGAGATGATGTACCATACATACTTAATGTTTATCAGCAGTCTGGTTACCATGGTACAGGCTCTGCCTGGTTTGGGATCAGGCGGCCGTTGTGAAGTATCAGTTATTATTATTATTTGGAAGAATGCAAAAACTCTTTCCTGTTTAACACTGGCGCAAGGTTTTTAATGACAAGCAACGGGCTGCCATTCCCGTCACCACAAATTTAGGTATTCTTAAAAACAATAATAATAATATATCTCTTTATTGTACACCAAAATAATCTGAAAGAGTAGAAGCACAGCAATGTTGGGTGGCTTATACTATTGGCGGCCTTATCGCACTGAGGCAATCTCTTACAGGCAACCATGGGATGGAGCGAACATAGGAAATGGATTTAAGGGCAGTATGGTGTACGCTCAGTAGGTATATTATACAAGTTAAATAAAGATAAATTACATATTAGAAGAATATACATATAAGAGAGCAATAGACAAATCAATACATAAGCAAATATAGGTATAGTGATACACATATAAATCAAACAAATCACACAAATATATACTGTACTATATTGACTAAAATAAAAAGGCCAATAGGGAATTATGATATGTTGATATCACCCAGGTACTGTTCCTTTACCAGTTGCTTAAAAGCATATTAATCACCACCGGGTTTCTGAATTTTTTTTTTAACAGGATTTCTTCTTCGGAGCCCAACGAACATTGTTTCTTTCAATAGCCGACCAGAGATACGAGTACTTTTAGTTATAGTTCTATTGTATTTAGTTCCGATCTGGCATAAACAGATCGGACAGCAGAAGTGTCACTTTCAAGCTCGTGGAAGAAACATGTCTAAAAATTACTCAAATGATCAGCTGAAGGCAAGCGTCAATGTCGATTTTTTTTTTCAGAACGCCATTTAAATAATTTATTACAAAAGGTTATTTATAGCTAATATTTTAATTTTATTTAAATTTAATCGTAGGTATGTTTGTTTTGCGTAAAAAATTAATGAAAAAAAATAGTTACCTACTTCATTATAATACTTCAGTTTTATTAAATTTTCGGTGACAAATGCTTGTAACACATTTATTGTTATCGACTACGTGCGCGGATATTTTAGTCTGTTCATGTGGGTACATATTCCGTCAAGATAAGGCTTCAACCAGATAAGCGCCATATATTTCCTACTTGATATCACTGCTCTATATTGCATGGACTGTATCTAGATCGAGGTGACTATCTAACTAATGAAGTGCATGGTTCTATTTTCAGGCCAGGTAAAGTATTATCTAGTGATAGACATGTTAAAATAGATGCCAGTTTGTATATTGACTATAATGGCCCTTGTGACATTTTAATGAACATGTTGATCTTTGCAACTGGAGATTCGTAAAAAATACATGTACCAACAGATTCGTAAAGACAGGTGGAACCAATTAGCCCTTCTTTTTACACAACCATCAAGATAGGACTTGTAAATGAGTGAATGTAAATCATCAATCAATAATAAAAAAACGCTCCAAGGATAAAGTAATGCAAAGGCACATATTATTGCTTGTAAACCTGTATAAGATAAATATTTAATGAGAAATCAGTTTTCTAACCTTATACTACTGAAATATTATACAATTTTTTCTAAGAATAGAAAATAGATTTGAGTTTTCGGTGTCTCTAAAGCATGTTGTCACATATGTTACCTACGCGTTGACAACCCTATGTCTCTCGTCTACAGAGCTCTGTTAACCCTACTTAATATACGTAATAGAAACGTACAACATAACGCTGGACAAAAATGCTGTTGGCGGAGCTGCTTCCTTAGTCAGGCGGATCCAATTTCAACGCTTGCTCTGTTTCCATTAGTTTAAGCAGTGTATATACGTACACTATTATTAGTATATCAACCTTAGCTCTTTAGAATGTAATAGAAAGCTGTAATAGAAAATAAGTTCTCGTGTTACGGGCGTATTGATTTGATACTTAATCAGGCCTGTCCGTCTTCGCCTGCAAAATCAAATATTTATTCATCAACGACCTGTAGCTGAGAGATGGAAGAAATTCCAATCACGTGTTCATGAAACATATTCTTTTGGTCTTTTAATATTTGTGTCTCATTTCTTTTTATGCATTCGCGTAGTGACAACCTCAGTAAACGAAGCAATTTGATGATTGATCAAAGTAAAAGAACATCTCGACAGTGGCAACAAGACATATTAGACTACGAGGGGCATACTAAATTGCACTTTATTCTTTAGTTTTGAGAGTAGCTATTTCTTTAAACGTCGCTACATAATAACTCTTTTCTAGAGACTACTGTAGGTGGAGTAATCCACCTAAGCCAAAGATAGTGTAGTAGGTATGATTTGAACTCAAACTCGATCGCCAGTCCGACACTTAAGCCGAGTATTCTACGGCAATTTTCATATAAACAATTTGCTCCAGCTTATATTCTTTTGTATTCTCCATGATATGTTTTTTATACAACGACACTCCCGACGGGTGCTTTCCATCCTTTTTATTTAAAAGGAGAGCAAGCAGTCTACCCCACCACAGGGTCACCAGTAGTGTTGGCCAAGATCTTAAAGATGTGATGTGGTGCCGCAACCTGGGTATACCTCCTCTCTCAGTGTGATCACCGTGTGACATCAGTGGTTTGTAGTACCCTCGTTAGAGTGTAATCCGAACATAGACTAAAAACAGGACATGTGCGAGTTTGACTCGCGCACCAAGCGTTCCGTAAGCAAACAAACTTGTACGTGGATAGTACGTCCATCTCGGGAATCAATTCCCGAAAAATTTTGCCCGTCTTTTCCGAAAGACAAACTTTTGCGGTTCTAAAAATACTGTCCCATACATCGATGTACGACAAAGTTATCTTTCCAACCGCAAAATATAAGTTTGTCACAAAAACAATTTTTAGGTTTCCGTTCTAAAAAGATCACTTTATTGTAAGCTTCAAGGGACCGCTGAGAAAAGTATTTGATGTTAATTTCAACTTGATGCCTCTACGGGTTCCTGAGGAAGAAGACCCTTGTCTTGACAGACAGGCAGATGGACAACAAAGTGATCCTATAAGAGTTACTTTTTTTTTGCTTTTGTGGAACGGAACCCTTAAAATAGATAGCCTGTCCACTATTGTAAATTTTGTGCATGTAGTGTAAATATTATATATTTTAGAGGTTTAATATAATCGATTAATGTTCCTAGAAGCGCACACGCTCCCGAGACACCCTCTTTTTACGATTATACTGGGTATAATGGTAGGTACGCACTGAACAGACTAACTTTAATGTTTAGTGACGATTCAAAGAGCACAGCTCAGTGAATTTACATCGAGTTACCTGTTCAATGTAAATTTACATTCATTGAGCATTCTATGAAGGGAATACTAATATTATGCCTATTACGTGTTTTATGCTCAATAAAGTGTATTAAAAGGGTCTTTCACATAGTTAATTAGCATGTTTTGTGCGCTCTTTGATGGATGTATCATTTGCTATATTGTTCAGCATAATTGACGGGGGATTTGTTACTGTAAGAGTACCAATTAGTAACTAATACTCTTATAATTTTTAGTCTGGTTATTTTTCAAAGTTTAATAATTTCGTATGCCTCTATGCGTTGAAATTAACCTTCGTATATTCGCTTGTTAGAGTTTACCTTGCTTAAGTACTCGTGTCTAAGACTTCTATGCATACTGTAATGTCAAGTTTTCTCTAATCATCGACCAACTCATGATTGTGATCAATCACACATCAGCTCGGCCTGAAGGTACCAAAAACCTCATATGTTTCTGAGGTACGCAAATGTTCTGGATCACAGGCACTCAAACTTTGAGACTAAGATATATGTATATACTTTATTTTTATTTATCTCCTTTGGAAAGATTTTTAAGAGATTAGTTGCCTATCTGATGTATCGTTCACCACTTTAGATATGTAATATAAGAAACAGAATATGTATGTCAATAAAAAAATAGACCTTTGTTATTCTGTAACTTTCATTAAAATAAACTAACAAGTGTATGAAATTTTTTAATCATAACTGTCGTTATTACCTATTTAATATTAAAAATGTTGTAAAAATCTCCAACTCTAGCTGTGTGGTTGCTGCGTAGTGTCTGGCTGCTACTTAGACGGAAGAAATATCCTCTTCTCACAAGGACCGTAGGTGCAGTATCCTGTGCTTAGGCGCTGATGAGGCCGTAGGGATAATTTTATATACAGATACAGTTTTGCATTTTAAGTTCAACTGCATAGTTGTATTTTCTGTAAAAATGCAATTTTACAAAAAAGAAAGGTAAGGTCTCCCAGATACTATATACTAATCGACGCGAGAACTTTTCATTAGATACAGTTCAGCTCGTCGTCGCTAGACGATGTTGAAAAAAGCTTTTTCCTTATATGGAAGCCGCCATACCAGCTAACAATTACTTTATAAGTCTGAATAAAAAGTATCAGACTACCTACTGTCTGCGGCATTAGCTACTTATTGTCCGGGTTTACAAATGGAACGTGAAATGAGGGTACATTATTGATTTGCGCCGTTATCAGGTTAGTTAAGTGTTTAGATAGTTTTTTACAGCTATACTGCACCTTTGAGTACTGATTTGAGATCAGCCAATATTAAAAAGTTCGCGAATTTTTCATTTAAGTTCATACTCCACAAACAAAAATTTTGACGTTATGTCTATGTTTCCTATGCTTAATTCGTAACTATTCTTTGTATATTCAAGTATTTACTTATCTGTGGTTCATATAACTAGTCATATTACAGTGTCTCGATAGATAGACACTTTGCCAATAACACTTTTACTAACAATCAGTAATTTTAACCGTAAAGGATAATATAATGAGGACCTAAGAATAAATCTATGTAGCCTATAGAGCTATAAACGTGACTACAACACCAGTGACAACACATTCCTCGAACCCTTTTTATGCTGTAGAATAACGCCATAATGTATTCATGTGGTGTAATTACGAGTACAACCTTAAACCATCTTCATATAAAACTTATCTAAACGTCAAATAAAACGCAATACAAACGTTTATCGTCTAATTAAATCATGTCATGTATGCTTACATACCCATTAAGTTTATTAAAGTAACGTTTTAGTGATTTTTTTCATTGGGCCCGGCGGCCAAACAGGGGCGGTAAAAAAATATATACGAAAATTCAAAATAACGTTCTTCAAGTTAACTCTCGAAGAATTCACCTGTTAATGCTTAATGTCTCTAAAGCATTGCAGGTGTCAAATTCATTCATTCATTGATTCATTGAAAAATCTTTATTAGTTGTGCTGATAGACATAACGAATCTCACACTAGTAGAAAGATTTGAAATAATTTGTTACGGTCTTAAGAACTTTAGATAAATATGTTGATAGATAGAATTTTCTTTATTGTACACTACTAATAAAGTACAGTTGAAGGGTGTACCACAACTTCCTTTAAACAGATATATTTTTCATCCCACGAAATTACCTTATATTTCCACCAAATTTATTTTTAAATTAATCTAAAGACTTTTAAAGATTCGGAGATATAGTAGGGAAGTACACTTGAATATTTAAACCTATCTCGAAAGTGGTTGTCAATTCAATATTGTAAAATAATAAAATATTATTTTAAGAAATAATTATAGACGCGAATTAATACATAGATAGAATTATCTATATATTAATATGCGAAGGGAATTCTTAGCATTTTAAGAAAATTTCGGGCAGAGCGTCATTAATTTGGAATAGTTAGAGTTTAAACGTAGAAGTGCAAAAAGCTAAAAATTTTAAACAATATGTGACAACGGCTACATCGACCTACAACGTCCAGTATATGTTGACTGGTTATTGTACGGGAAGCTATACAATGATAGTTCAAGTCATACTGGACAATAAAATAAATAATAAATAGTAATGAATTATGGTCCACTGCGATTCGACCATCAGGCTATCTCTAATATGTTGAATGTTTTCAAAACAGACTAAAATGTGAATTGTTTAGCTTTAGCTTTAAAAAAAAGTGCAAACGACTTCAAGGCCAAGTGAAAGTATTATTAGGTATTTTGCCAGCCTTGTGAAGGAATTTTTTATTATTTAGTAAGCATGAACCTATTTGAATATATATTTGTATCTACATCGGTAGCAACGGTCCACAGCAGCACCTAACTCAATAACTACAAGTCTCATATGACCTGATTGAAAGATTGATGGCACACCTGCATTCTACGGTGCGTGTCACCAAGGATGCATTGTATGGCAACCGAGGGCACGGGATGTGGTTTAACGGCGGTTGTGGGCCGATCAGGGTGACTGGTGACCGCTTCGGCTTGCGGGTGCCATATTCGGTCAGTGTACATTGTTGTTTACCGGCGCGGTATCGCGAGGCCGTGTGACGTAGCGTCTAGACGGGCGCCTGCCCCGTGCCCCGCAGCCCGCACCTCCCCAACGCCCCACGTCTGCCACCCGACAGCTATGCACTGTTTCGATCACCAGCTTATCTTTTCCAACGGTAATGCTGCACTGTACCGATGCACTCCACGATAACAGCCAACGGTGACCATAGATAGTCCAACTATGTATATGACACCGACTGTCTGTCTTCTGTCGCTTCATTTTAATTTGTCTTGTTTTGGTGAGAGTGTTTCCTTATTTATGTTAATACGGGTGGGGTAGGGTCAAAAGGGCAACAATTACTTTTACTATTTAACGAGGTTGATTAACTGGTTGACATTGGCGCCAACAATGGACAGGCGCTTTACTTAGTACCTACATACAATAATGATGCTTTTTACACGTATGTGTTTGACTTTTATTAATCGGACAAGTAATTTAGATGGTAGTCTTTAAGTGGTTAGTATAAAAATATAAATTTAAAATAATAAATAAATTTTGTTGTATTTAAAATGTATGTCATGTACCTAGTTGATATTAGATTAATTACTTGAAGCAACCATTTTACATGTTTGTTAATCAGTCACTGTCACATAGCAATTTTAGGTCACGACAAAATGAAGTGAGATGTCGGAAAAAGAAATGACTTAACATCCAACAGCGTTTTATTAACGTCATTGTTGTATTAACCAAATGAGCTTTTAAAAACTAAAATATGCAAAATCACGTCTCCCAATTTTTACAACGATAATAACGGTAATCAAAACGAAGGAGTTATATAGGTAAAGATTATTTATAGTTTAATTTAATAATTAATATTATTTGGTGCAGGATTGTTTTGTTGTTTGTTACCACAAAATCACATGGTGAAATATACAAAACCACTTTAATTCTATATAACTAGATAGATCTTAGTAATTTATTTGAGAAGTTCGTAAGTACCCGTGTTTTTCATTGGTGTTTATAAATGTTGATAATTTATTGACATATTTTTCTCACTTAATTCAGGTATCTTTCATTCTAGAATTCTAAATTAAATTCTTAATTTGAATCAGTTATTCATTTGTTGACCGACCTTCTGTTCGATTTTATGTGATATCGCAGTTTATTGGAAATCAAAACTTCGCGTTATCTTCAAATACTAGTTACCTTTATGGCACCAACGCTATACAAACGGCACACATAAGAACCTATTTGGACCAAATAGGTACCACTAATTAATGCTCAGTGCGTATTTGGTTTTTTTAGCGTTTTAAGGCTCCTGCAGTAGGTTCTACATGTGGACCTTTTTTCTTCGATGTTTGCAAAGAGTGACAGCTGTCAGTGTTAGAGATACGTCACGGTTTCTTTCGCAACTAAAGCTCCTATGGGATCTAGTCCAGTGTAATTAGGTTTATACCTCAGAACCCAGCTATAGTGAATGGATCTTAATAATTTTCTTTTGTTCTATTTCTAATGCCTTGTACTGAAAAGTTTACTAATTGAAACTTTCCGCTAACGATTTTTTATTTGTAGACAACAGTTTAGTATCGTATTTGTGTCCACATAGAACGTTATTTTAAATATTTTTGGCAGTATTTGTTGACATTTTCGAAATATTGTTATTAAATGAGGGTTAGAGACTTTAAAACAAGCTTCGGAGAAGAGAAACGATAGATTATTAATATTAATAATCCGACGTCGTCTGTCGGCAGAAGTATATTAATAAAAAATATATTAAAACTCCCTTTTACCTGTACCTGTACCTTTTTTGTTTTTTTTTTGTTTTTTTTTTTTTATCGTGTGGAAACCCCCACGGGTCATCACCTCACCGGAGCTAACGGTAAAGTGGTATGTCGGAATCGAACCGACTAAAACCACACGGTGTTCCGTCACAAGTGGGTCTATTGCAGGGGAACCCGGGTATACCCTAGGAAGGAGTCCTCCGGGAACCCCTGCAGACCTTGGCCGCCTTTAGCAGGCGACCACATCATGGGGTACGGGGGGCCTAACCCCCCTCCAGATCAGAGAGGTGCGCGTGGAACACGTACCTACAATACCTACTTTTCAAGGTTGTTTGTTGTCCTTTCGTGTATTTTACATAAAGGTAAATGATTCTCAATTTCAGTATTGACATTACTGGTAAAGGTATTGTGCTAAACTAAAAATGACGTCATGTTTAATAAGGTATTCTCAAAAAAAAAACCTTAGTTGAAAGTTTCAATGTATACACGTTTTAGTTTATGACATCAGCAATTCAATAAAAAAGAATTATTAAAATCCATTCACTATCGCTTTCGTAATTTTTTATATTAGACACCTAATTGCAGTATGCACTATTAGGAGGTTCATTACATCTGCAGTCCGAGTCGACATTGGAACAAACATTGAGACCCGTGCTTCTGCTATCTCAGCTTAAGAAATGCAAATTTTATTAAAATCCAACCAATAGTTTTTGCGTCCACTCTGGCATACATTCGTTACTTTTTTATTACATGTCTATAGACAAGGAGGTATAGAATCGGATTTAGCATAGTAGCTGTGTAATAGTTATGATACTGTAGAGTTTGAATAACGTAGGTACAGTCTCAAATATAAAAATATCAAACTGGTAGTTGCAAACCCAATAATTGGCTTGGCCAATAAAAAATATTGTATGTATGGGACATGGGTTTCCATAAATAAATGGTGTTCAAAGGTTTTAATGTATTCAATATCAGAATTCTTTTAAATTGCTATTTTGTAAATATTTACTTCAAAATTACTTTATACATATTTATATGTATGAAAAATAATTTGAGTAAGTTAACTTCACAGTCAACAGTGATTCTACTGGATGGTGCCCGCTTTCAGGCTAAAAAAGAACTTTTCTAAATGAGATTGTGTGTGTGATATTTATAGAATTATTGCGATTAATCACCCACATATAGGAAACCTAGAAGTCACGTGAGTAATCATTAATCACATAAGTGACTAATACTAATTACGCGTACTTACATTTATTGTATTGTCGACAATTTTTTGCCCCCTTACTTAAAAAATACGCTGGGATGAACTAAAAAATAACAGTTAATGGCCGTGCAGGTTCCTTCGTTGCAGTCAGTGTAAATAATTATCAATTTATTCTGCTTCTAGTCAACACTAACCCAAAATAACCAAAGCTTGTAGGTACATCTACTGGTTATATAACATTCGTAAACATGCTTAAAGACATTTTTTTATATCTAATATTATGCATAGACATATTTATTTTTGCAAATTTACACATTAAATATTAATACACACAAAAATAGCACCTACGCGGGAATGCACCCGTCATACTTAGCATTGCACTCGAATGCTCAACTGTAGCGCGAAATAGGAAATAGAATTTTAATTCTAATTCTATTTGTACCCGATGCGCCCAAATATCAGGGGTCCTTAAATGTAATGAACTTGCGTACGGGCGCGTGCTCAACTATTTCCAAGGGAAGTAGGCTCCGTCTTAAGTTGCATCGTCACCTGATATCACGTGAGACTGTGATCAAAATCTAAGTGGTTCTAGAAGATGAAAATGAATATTGTGACCTAATTACATATTGGCAAACGGGCGACGGTCATTAATCCTATTCTCTTGATCCATTGCTCAATGTACTTACGTATCATCGCACTCTTTTAGACGACGACAGCGGAATCAATATCTTGTCTTGTCAAGTGACTAGCAATACAGTAGAAAGATAAAATAGATATTTTAATAAATTATGTCAAACTTATACCAAAATATTTTTAAAGTTACAAATACATAACATAGATCGTAAATATATTATGAAGTATTGTAACCGCAACTTGCATATGTTTTATTACGCGAATTCATATTATGTTTTTTTTATTTATAAACTATACCAGTGCAGACTAAGTAGAGGTCTTGTATACAATTTTTTTTTATCTCTTGGTCTACTAATTCCGACCGTGTCGTATGATCGACAACGAAGGCATGATGTTGCTCGAGATAAAGAGTTTGATAGTTTTTTTTATTCTACTACAGTATTTGCCTGAAAGGATACAAGGTAGGTAGGTATACCTTGTATCCTTTCAGGCAAATATGATCTTGTACTCTTTTAAGGATAGGATCTTATTTCAAGGACAACATTTCATTTTAAGAATACAAAAATCAGAAAACTACCTACACATAATTAAACATCTCCTAATTAGAGCAGTTTTAGTCTATTATGCCTAGACGAACTTATCCTATAAAAGGCTAAAGCATTGCTCAACAATTAGTTAAAATCCGAAAAAATATATAATTGCAGAACGCGGTGCACTTTGTGCTAAAATAGTAGCTATTTACACAATAACATAGCAATAGGATGCGTACCCAGCAACACAGGCGTTTCCCGAGGAGTACATATGACTGTAAGCTTTACTTCCAATCTAGCCGCTCTCATAGCCGCTCACAACACAAAGACCTAAACCTAGACCTATTTAAAATGAGTGGAATCCATAAGCTACATAGTGACCCCTTACGCGTACGTACGTACGTAGGGCGCATTAAATTTCTGTACTTGCGAGACAGTAGACAACTTTAATATAGCCTTCCTGATGGTGTATTCAGGTGGTCAGAGCTCCAAGAGATAAAGACAGGATCGGCAAAGCCATTGGCCAAACCATGTATTTGTGATGTTGCAAGCAAATGTTGAAAGTAAAACTTGCTCAAACTTTTGTTATTTCTTAAAAAATTAAGTAACTGTCAATATTAGGCCCACGCTGAAAATGAACTGTCAAAAACTAGTCAAAAAATAAAGACCTACATATCACACGGCATGCAAAAGTGTTTA
Organism: Euplagia quadripunctaria; assembly: GCA_963859945.1. Classification (NCBI taxonomy): domain Eukaryota; kingdom Metazoa; phylum Arthropoda; class Insecta; order Lepidoptera; family Erebidae; genus Euplagia; species Euplagia quadripunctaria. Next base: position 9,829,306 of record OY982574.1, read on the forward strand.
TACATGGTACATTATTATGTGACGTTGTTTTCAATATGATGTTGTTGCTCTGAATATGCAGCATAGATAAGTACATACGTAGGTTGGAAGCGAAAACAATTCGTACGTAGACGTACCTACAACGCGCATATTATTTTAGTTCTCATTGTACAAACGAACAAATGACCTAGACAGTGTTATCACGTCTGTCTGGCGCATAATTGTCTGCTATGTAATTAAACTGTCTATGAAACTCTAACTACCTAATTTTGAGCCGTGTCTCCGAGTTTGCGCTCACTGCCGCTTTCCACTGCGGGATCCTATTCATTAATGTGGACATGGGTATTTGAGATAGGTATCTTCATATATTTTAAATGTATTACGGTCTCTTAAAATATTTTTATAAAATAACTGGCAACCCGCCCCGGCTGCGCACGGGTAGCAGAGTATCTACGGTATGTCTACATTATTTCGTTATTATGTGTTAACCTTAGAAGATAGACATATAGCTTTCTTATATTGTAATAGCTATTATTATGAGTAATAACTCCGTAATACATTGTTTTCATACAACTCTATTGGTTTACTCGGCGAACGCCAGTAAAGTTTCCAGTCGGCATGATTTTTAGGGTTTCGTACCCAAAGGGTAAAACGGGACCCTATTACTAAGACTCCGCTGTCCGTGTGTCACCAGGCTGCATTTCATGATCCGTAATATGTAGACAGTTGAAATTTTCACAGAATGTGTATATTTGTTGCCGCTATAACAACAAATAGGGTCCATATTGACTCACATAAAATTTTTAATCCTACTCTTTTTCTTACTACCGATTTGTGTTCATAATCATCACTCTTCATAATTTTATTTTTCATACTTTTTTTATTCATACATTTTTATTACTATCATCGGAACTCATGACAGTTAGTGATTATAATTTTTTTATTAATACTGTTACTACCAAGAACCAGCTTAAATCCATTTTTTTTTCAGATCTTTTTTCTTCAAAACATTCTATTATCATATATTCTGTCTACTTTTCTAACAATAATTAGTTTCTGGCGCTTCGCCGGCCGCTGCCGCGGCACGCTCGCTTCGCTCGCTCGGCTCGCGCGTTGTTGTGGTCACAGTTCTAACCTAACCTAACCTACTTGTCTGGTAGCATTTCGTTTCTATTAGCAATTTGATTCTGTCTACTTTTCTAACAAAAATTAGTTTCTTTATTTATTCGAATGATTATGAGTTTCGATCATTAGTATGAACAAATATATTGAAACAAATATTAGTAAAAACTAAGTGTATAATTTGTGATATTATGAATTTAAATGATTATGTTATTTAATATTTAGTTTTAATTTTTTTTATGAATAACGATCATTTTAATTTTAAATGGTATGAGAAACATTTTCGGACCTCCGATGATAGGAGTTGAAAAGTTATGTAATACAATAATAAAAATTAAAGGAGGCTCCCCTACTAGAGACGTATTTTTTTGGCTCATAGTCTTAAATCTTGTTGTACGATGTCTTGTGCGGAACCCTTCATGCGCGAGTCCAACTCGCACTTGACCGATTTTCTTCCGAAAACTTCAACTCACAATGTTATATTTTTATTTATATGAATGTAATATATACATTTGAATATTTGGTTTATGAACAACACTACATGCATATATTCACGCCTATGTCCCCGAATGTGTGTACAGATACTTATTAAAAAAATGTTTTAGAGGGCTCGGACTCCCGGGCAATAGCCAGTTCGACAGGTATGCAATCCTGGCCTGCTCATCCATTTTCTTCCATTGCCTTCCTTTCTTTACCACCTTGCCCTTTAAAATATAGTCCCAGTTTCTCCATCTATAATCCCCGAAGCGCCCGGCGGACGGAATAGACTTGACCCCTAATACGTGAGCAGAACCGTATTATAGTTGGTAAAATGTGGCTGTATAATCTGCCTCTGCCTACAATGATACAGACGTGTTCAATACCAAGTTTTAATAGAATTTTTATAACCACAACACGTAATACAAACTCAATCTATTTTTTCGTATGTTTGTAATAAAAAATAGACGGATTTGTATCAAACATTCAATATGTGGAAACAATTCGTCTAGACGAGATTGTTTAGATATACTACAGCTACCGTAGCCAAGCAATACCTACTGTTACTAGATGTGGGTTTCTGTGTGAGTAAATTCGCCAACTTTCAGCAACCAACGCGGCACTTCTAGTGTTAAATATTTACAACCACCACCGGTTAAGAGTAACTTACCATTATTAGGTAAATGCATAATAATAAAAATAAGATCTTGACTCAAAGCATCTAGAGTGATGGTAATTTTTTTTATTTTTTTTATACTTTATGCACAAGATATACAGACGCGGCCTTATACCGAAGGCATTCTACACCAGCCTCTACATGCAAAAATAAATGAAGTAGATGCACTAAAAAGTCATAACTGGTAATTTAGTATTTTTAGGGTTCCATTCCTCAAAAAGGAAAATAAGGAACCCTTATAGGATCACTTTGTTGTCCGTCTGTCTGTCTGTCTGTGTCTCAAGACCTTTTTCTCAGGAACCCGTGGACACATCAAGTTAAAATTAATACTAAATACATAAGTCTGCGGTTCCTTGAAGCTGGAAAATATCAAGCTTCTAAGTCAACGCAATCAAAAGATACGGCCACTTAAGCCTAATATTTGAATAAATTTGAACATTTCGCAGATAAATAAAAACCTATAAGATACTTCTCATTGACTTAGGATCATGAAATTTGGTAAGAAGCAAGGTCTTATAGCACAAATAAAGGGAAAAATCCGAAAGTTGTTAATTTATTGTTATATCTGTCTGACTGTCTGTGTGTCTGTCAAGACCCTTTTTCTTAATAACCCGAGAAAGCATCAAGTTGAAATTAACAACAAATACTTCAGTGATCTCTTGAAGCTGTAAAAAAATCACGCTTCTAAGTCAATGCAATCAAAAGATACGGATAAGTTTTATTGTAGGAAACTTCCTTGTCATACACCTTAAGAAAAGTAAGTGATAACGCGTCTTCTCTTTTTCTTTTAGAAAGGGAAGCATTGCTGATTCACCTTTTACAAAGTCAAAAATCAGCATTCGTTAGATCACTAAATCAGTTTACAAGAATAGTCCCGTCACACATTTCCGTCGATGTATTGTCATAAATGAGAGGAGTCTAGAGTCTAGTCAACAAGTCTAACATTGTGGTAATAAATCAATCTAAGCTCCCCATAATTATTGTTCGCACCACAATCGATTACGATATGAGCAACCCTTTAGGTATACTCAAGAAAATACAAAGTATAATTCTATACAATAAAACTCCCAAAAGAAAATAATACCAGCTACTTTGTATTCATTTAGGAATCGCAAATTCGGAATCCAGTAGTAATTATGTAAATTAATGTATTACGTTATGTAATAATGTAATGTAAATTATGTAACTTGTAAACCTAACTATATGTAATACTCATTGTACAATTGTTGAGTTTCCTAAATAAAGAAATAAAATAAATAAACTTCGTAGAAGAAATTCAGTGTGTGAAATAATAATTTGGTAATGAAATTATTTAGGAATCGCAAATTCGGAATCCAGTAGTAATTATGTAAATTAATGTATTATGTTATGTAATAATGTAATGTAAATTATGTAACTTGTAAACCTAACTATATGTGATACTCTATGTACAATTGTTGAGTTTCCTAAATAAAGAAATAAAATAAATAAACTTCGTAGAAGAAATTCAGTGTGTGAAATAATTATTTGGTAATGAAATTATTATCATTTTCAATTTCAGTATCACATGTGTGTATATAATTCATTTTACTTGCTTACGAAATGTTTGGATAATGTGTGTGATGGAAGTTGATTGTCTAAATTTCAACAATTCACAATATCCGGCCGATGTATACCTACAATATACACCCACAATGACGTTACATGAAATATTCAACAATGAAGTAATGTGCATGTTTGCAGACATTCAAATCAATGATGAAATAAAGTGTAATTATGTTATGAAAATCCTTGCTTGGGTGCACCAACAGCTGTAATTTTAAAAAAGGTTTTGAATTTTGTCTTTTCTTACAAAGAACTGTCGTAGTCTCAGCTTATTTTAAGACACAGCACTTATACTGTATTATACTCAGTAATAAAGTCTAATTTAAAAAAGCTCATTGCACAACGAACTGTCGAATTAAGCACTGAATGGGAATAGGGTCCATTGTACTGTGAAGTCTACATAATTTTTATTTTTTAATGTTATAGCAACTGACATATGAAAATTTCAAAATCATCCAATCCATCAACCAACAATACTATATTACCCACTATTTGAAATTTTCATATGTCTACCTATTACAGTTTAAGAGTTACAGCTTTATTTTTGAAGTGAAAACTTCTTAAGCGGCGTTGGGCACTTTTTGATATGGGTAAAAAATGTTAAACTCGCGTCGGTCGGTCGGTCGGTCGGTCGGTCGCCCCTGACTGCAGAGCCAGAGTGGTGGGTTTGATTCCCACCTAGGACAAATAATTGTGTTATGAGTCATTTGTTCTGTGTCTGGGTGTAATATGTGTGTATTTAGAAATATATAAATATGTTTATCAGCAGTCAGGTTACCATAGCATAGGCTCTGCCTAGTTTGGGACCAGACGGCCGTGTGTGAGATGTGTCAAGTTATTAGTACTATTTAAAAAAAGTCTTAAACAAATAAATGATACTGCCCTTCCTATTCTACCATCTATTTAGCAACCAGAGTCAAAAATTAAAAAAAGAATGTGGGCCTCCGGTCAAAAACTTACATTTTTGGTTGGGCAATGAACGTGTTAATCCGCGAAGAGAATTCTTTGTACCCCTTTTTAAGCAAATTTCGCGAACGGAGGAATGTGAAATACTTAAAGTTTTTATATGTCGTAAAAGTGTAGGAAGCTAAAATTTATAAGGAATTTTAGAAATTTATAAACTTTCAAAAATATGGGATAACGGCTACTTCACGCGGCTACACGTGTCCAGTCTCTTTGAAAACACGAGAATCGATTCCCGAGATGGACTATGGTGCTTACGGTACTCACAAATGTAACCAGACTGCCAGTAACGTGTGTCACGGCAAGGCGTCGTTCGTAACGTTGGATAGTCTGCCACAGACCATCATCCGGCTCAAATCGTAATCCTGAGGGAACAGCTGTTTGCGTCGGTAAGATGTTGGTTGGCCGAAATGGCGACGGTTGGCGGCATAGCGTAAAATCATGCCTCATAGCTTTACTACTGCTGCCCTTAGAGACGATATCGAGAGCGGTATACTGTCATTAATTTCTGTATATTTAGACATTTCTGCCACACATATTAATTGAATCATCATAATTGCTCCTCACCAGAGGCTGTTACACTTAGTTTGACTTCGATCTTCTGTATATTGCCCTTCTCGGGTGGTACCTTTTGAAACTGAAATTCTGAGGTGTCTTGGGTCAGTAGTCAAACTTGAATATACTGACCATAAATGTGACCTGTATTACTTCCCTGGCACTAATGCTCTTCTAATCAGCGCCAACCAACTTCGTACTGATGCACACAGCTTCCTCTCCATAGTAAATAAATCTTTTTTTTTTTCTTTTTTTTAAAAAGACAACTCCCGCAATAGGAATTACTCCTGTGTCGCGGGGAAGTTTACAAACATAGAAACAACGGACACAAAGAACACCCAGACTCAGGTGGGAATCGAACCCACGACCTATAAGCATAGCGGTCAGGGTCACTAACCACTAGACCAACAGGCCAGTCAAATGGCCTCACAATACTTTTAGCATCAGGCGAGATTCTCGACTACATTAGAATTTGACGTTTTCTTCGTTCGTTGAAGTGCATGTTAATACTACATCGTGTTTCATCTCTAAAATAAAGTCATCTTTCGTATGTGCAGGTCCAAGGTATCAGAAGCGGCATCTAGCTTCTGAAAATGGACTTAATAAGCGGGTCCCAATACTAAAAGTACCTATCGTGTCTGCACTGAGCGTAATCAATTATACTGTGTGTGTATCGGCAAAGGTGTTATAATAGACCTTGCACATTTCACCATCACCATTTACACTTTTGGGCCGATGCAATAGAGAGCTGATCCTATCGTCAAGCACTGGATAAATTTCTTAACTCCAAACTGCAATACTGAATTTACTTAAAGAAAACTCAATAACAGGGTGTTAGGTAACGCTCCCAAAAACGAACACAGACAATAGTACTAATGGTACCTTTGAACCTTTGGTACCCATAATCGAACCCACTAACTAACTAACGAACGCACGCAAACATGCCCATGTTTGCATGCAAACTAATGCTACGGGGCCACCGACACTATATTTATAATTTACTCCTTATTCGGTATAAGGAGATGACAACGATAGACTTTCAAATTATTTAATTGCTTTCACTACTTATCAATATTTTATGCATGCATGTTGCAAGCTAGACATACCATAGACGCCGAGTGGTGTATAAATATTATGAGGGTCACGTTTTATCTGTCTAGCAAATATCAGTACCTTGCGCACATCAAAGATAATGTCATCAAATATGTATCAGCACTATCAGAAGTAAGTAGTTAAAAGTAAGAAATTTTCTTATGGCATTATTTTACGTCTTATTTAGTGCACTTCCTGTATTTTGTTATAAGATTTTTTAAATGTTTTTCATTATTTTGTTGAAAGCATTAGGGTTTTTCAGCCAGAGAGGTGTATAGTGTTCATGGTATAGCACACATACACAAAATCCACTTAAATAGTGAGTGATGAGTGATATGACTAGCTTTATCTATGTCATGGATTTATCTATGCTAACATTTACAATTCGTAATCTGACACGGTATAGATAAGTTATTATGCAAAACGTGACGATACGAAATGTGATGTATAAATATAATACCTTTTAGTCTTTCTGTGTCCTGACTAGCATCCTACGAATATATAAACGTGAAAGTTTGTGAGGATGTACGGATGTTTGTTTCTCTTTCATGCAAAAACTACTGAACCGATAGCTATGTAGATAGCTGGAGAACTGGATTAACACATAAGCTACTTTTTATCCCGATGTTCTTACGGCATCGGGACTTACTAGGGGGAGAACGGGGGGTGCAGCTAGTTACATATAAATGCGAATGAGATTTTGTTTGTTACGTTTTAAGTACTCAACACAACATCATCATGAAATTTGCGTACAAGTTGTCAGGGATACAGAAAAGTACATAGTGTACCTTTCATCTAGAAAAAATCGTTGTCCCCGAGGGATAAAAAATTAAAAAAAAACTTTAACGTAAGCGAAGCCGCGATCAAAAGTTAGTTCAGTATGTGTAGTGAATTTCTGTATGTATATATATGAAATAAAAATCTATCCGAAACCGTAACCGGAACCGATACAAAAGTTGATTCCGACGGATACCTAAACGCGAGTGAAGCTGCGGGCGGAAGCTAGTATTTTAATAAAATACTTTTATTAAGGTGACAAAGAATCTCAAGGCCGACCTGATATTAACCTGTAAGCTTATGGACACTTGCATTAGGGTTGTCAATCGTTAACGAAATTGTAAAGTCCGGTTACGTCCTTTTTTATTCATCGGTTTAGAAATACCCAACCATCATTGTCTTGTATTTCTTGGTAGAAGGTAAAGTAGTAAACCTAAAACACACATGTACATGCAGCATACCTTACATATTTACTCAGATTACGCTACGCTCCACGATTTTATTTCCGCATAATTGATTAGCTTTTAGTATTATTAGTTAGTTTTTGTTCGTTTATTGTGGAGGTTATAAAAAAAGAAAATGTAATCCGAAAATTTGTGACGTCGGCCGGCATTGTCATCAGAACTAAAGGTGTGTACTAAATTCCAGATCAACCTTAGATTACCACCAACTACTTTGATTGAATTACAAAGTTTGACAGCTCCTTTTTGGTTCTAGTGTAGGGCTGCCATCCGTCCGGGTTTCCCCGGACTTGTCCTAGTTTAGAGGACGTCCGGGGAGCGTCCGGGCCGGGCGGGGTTTTCAAAAACGTGTCCGGGTTAAACCCGGACACTCTGTGCCAAGGGACAATTATAATTGTTAGATGAATCGTTAGCAAGCTAAAAATTTAAACGGAATCAGCGTTTTTTTAAGGTGTGGTAATTTAAGTGATGGCAGGCCTAGGTCAACAGGAAGTGGGTAAAATTTCAATTCCTAACTTTGATCCAAATAATAAACAGGGCAAGCTAAATAAAATTGTTTAAAAAGAGAACAGTATGTAATAGCAGTATGTTAGTTTCTCAGTTGTTATTTTTAATATGATATAGAAAAGACAGTACTTTGAATCTTTGTAAAATGATTTCATTAATATACGCTAATAATACATATATAGTGAAGGTTATGTTCACTAGAAGCTATAGGCTTCTTAACACTCGCATTTCTACTTTACTTTAGCCTTTAATCAAATTTGTATTTAGGTCTAAATAAGTTAAGATTTGGAAATGGTCTCACGAGCATGACATATCTAACGATGAGTATTTCTGACAGTCTAGGAACGACCTTTACTCTTAACAGATTTTTCAAATTAGCAATAGTGTTCGATAAACGTATTCACAGCTCTGATGACTTAACAGAAGTGTTGTATTATCGTTGGTAATCTGCGTCTGCCCATGAAGGGGATCGTGGTCACTATCACGAGTCGAACTTCTTACCAAAATAAATTAAATTGTTGATTAAGGGTTGAAATCATCTGAAATGGTAAAAATAATCTGTTGAAAATTCAATAGGACACCGTATTATTTTAGATTAGTTTGGGTCCGATATACCACTTTGGCTTTAGCCCCGGTGAGGTGAACCGTGGGGTTGCCATATATCATGCATAACTAGCGAGTAAAAATTTTGGGAACTCTGTTACGAGCATAACATTTCTGATTATGAGTATATCTATCTTAATTGTCTATGACCATTTTACACCAACTACTAACCGTAGCCGTGATAGCCAGGTTTAAACTCCTTATTTACGAAAAATCTGATTGCACAATCTAACAATTATCTAATTGACGTATAATAGGAATGGCATGTGCCATGGTAGATAAGATTATTCGTCGACAGCTGTCAAGCGAGTGAACACTTTTATGAGCTTATGCAACAGATTGCTTGATAACAGTTCTAAAAAGTATTTTACCCATTAAATTTTAGCAACAAAAGAAAAATAATAAACACGTTCTAAAAAAAAAAGGTGTGCGTCAGCTCCGACCCACGACTGGAGTTTACAATTTACTGTAGGTTCACAGTATATATTCTATATATATATATATATATATATATATATATATATATATATATATATACATACATATATATTTTCTACATAAAGGTATAAACACATATCTACTTACATGCGTCGAGGATAAGGAGTAAACTCCAATAAAGCACAAAAAGCGCGACAAAGCGTTAAAGCGTTACGCTGCCCTCCGATCACAAAATTTTACTCTTCATATTTTTTTCATACCGGGCGCCTTATATGAAAATCGATTCTTAAGGAGTAAACTCCAAAAATTACTTGTGTGTCTGAAATGGCCAATATACATAGGTACATATAAACAGTTCATAAATAAAATGTTATATATGAAGGTCGTTTCATTTCGTCGTGTCGCCAGCCAAAACACCCGGCACCGCTTGGTACTTTTGTCAAAGGCTTTTTTTCTTGCAACCCAAAGATGTAACCGTTCTTATCCGTTGCCGGTCAGGTTTACGGTTTGGACCGAACGGAGGCTGAGGTAGACCATATCCATAATTCTGTTTCGCCACATTGCCACTATTCTACTTGCGGAAAAGCCTAGTAGCCGAAAATGTGACCTACTACTCTACCTCTGGCAGAATTTAGGCAAAAGTGTGATCCGAAGAAAAGAGGCATCGCTGCTTCCGTTGCCCAAGGTACAGCGCGCAGCGCCCCTTATCAGGTCACTCCCGAGTCTCAATCTTCTTTAATTAAGTAAGTATGTAAAATTATTAATAGTTTATTTTTTACCATGATACAATTTTTATAAAGATTGGATTGTTAAAGTTTTTATAACAAGTGTGACTGGACCCTAACGTGACAAAAACATAAATCATTTTGCGTGATACCCACGTGCAACAAATACGTATCTCACGTCGCCTATCATGTTAACTATTCCGGTGTGTATAAGTGTACTTAAGTGTAAAATGACAATCATATTTCAGCATGACGATTGAAAATTTAGTTATTCTTTTTATATTTCAATAAAATTGTAATTAAGAAAAGTTTTTGCTAGGCTTTTGTATTTATATAACGTAGTCATCCTTATTGTTTTTTTTTTAATTTAGAATATCTACGATGTTTTGTTATCAATTACACATAAAAGTTGACAATGAAAAGTGATTGTGATTACATATAGCCGAATTGCCGCGCCTGCGACCTGCGACGGCGTGCCACACGGGAGAGATCACGCCAGACGGCTACCGAAATTTGGGTTAGACGCTTTTTTCTGCGACGCGGGCGCCGCCGTATAAGTGCTCTCGCCTTGAGGTCGATGAGCCCCGGGCTCCTCTCGCCCCACCTCACCCCACCGACCAGTTCCACCACAAGGTGCAGCGGCCGCTGCGGCCAACCGACCAACCCTACATACCTACCACCTGCCAGACACTAAGTAAGTATAGCATGCGCCCACTTTCGAGATGTACATATCTACCGGAAATCTGGACGCACTAAAGTCTTTCGGGGAGAAGTTAAAATTATAAAATAACACCACCTACTACATATTGCGTTCGACGCAACGGAGGTTATTTGAAAATGCATAATGTGGGATTAATTGAAAAAGAATTTTCAATTAATCCCAAATTATGCTTTATAAGTCCATTTTCTAGTAATGCACTTAGCAACGAACAACATTTCATTTTTACTATAATTGGTACTGTAACGCAGTAAATTAGTATTTATTCGTTAAAACACATTCGAAAATATAATTAGTCATACATCCCAAGAACAGTAATTAATAAACAAAAAAGTTACATTCGTACCTTCTTTGTTACGTTACCAACTAAAATGTACGGCATGAGCTGCGATTACTTCGTGAACTTTCTCCTTGTCAGAGTTAAAACGCAAAAAGATCTTTACACAAAATATCCGCTCAATCGAATTAACAACACGGATGAACTCATAGAAGCCAATAAAGTGACAACAGTAATGTGTTTAATAATAAAGCGCATACAATATAGCTTCATAATTGAAACATACATAACTGTAAAATCACCTCTTACGCAATTTCATGGTGGGACCCTTGGTCTTTTAGAAGTTAACTGTAATACCTGAGCTACGCAGGCAATGATAGGCTAATGGAGCTGTTACGATAGCATTACACGCAAGAACAGTCGCACGCACCAACCAATCACACACGTACACAGAGTCACACGCACATAAAAACTTCACGAAAGTGGAAGTGCAGTTCTCGACTACCTAAACATTACCTTAAAGATTTAAGGTTCTAACAGAAATAACTCATTTTATTTGTTTATTACCATTGTACCAACATTAATTCACAACTGAAAACCTGGTAACCTTTAGTACAGGTTACTTTACCTACCATGGGTCCCAGCAGTCCACCAATAGATTTGTATCATGAGCGTTACTTACCTTAATTAATATAGAATAGTTCATCTCCAGCAACAAAACACCGACTTTGATATTTTTTAAGTTAGTTTTTATGAATTTTCTCAATACCTAAGCGAATAGTTACAAAATAAAAAAAATATAGGAATTAAAATCTTCAACTTTACGCGTTCTACCTGCTTTTATGAGAAAAAGAGGTAAAAATACCTGAAAATTCAAACGGTCTTAACTTGTACACGGACAGTTTTTTTTTCAAAAATTCTTATTGTAACTGCATGCTAGAGTCATGCCCTTTCAGTGATTTAAATAAGTGTTCCTTTTTCAAATACTCTGTATATTTATTTACTAGCAGCGCCCCACGGTTTCACCCGCATAAGTCCCGATCCCGTGGGAATATTGGGATAAAAAGTAGCCTATGCGTTAATCTAGGTCTCCAGCTATCTACATACCAAGTTTCATCGCAATCGGCTCAGTGGTTTTTGCGTGAAAGGGTAACCAAACATCCATCCATCCAAATTTTCACATTTATAATATTAATGGGATTCCTACTAGCTTCTGCCTGCGGCTTTTGTTTCCGTAAAACTAATTTTTGTATCCCTTACGAATGTTACTTTTTTCTTGATGAAAGAATACTCTATTTCCTTTCCTGCACTCGTGACAACGTGTAACAAATAAGCTCACTTTCGTATTTATAATATTAGTTAGGATAGGATACCAAACATAATAATATGCTCTATATTTAAAAAGAAACACACAAGAACACATTGCGTTCTTAGTGACTTTTTTTTTAAATAATAATAACTGGACATCTCACACACGGCCGTCTGATCCCAAACTAGGCAGAGCCTGTACTATGATAACCAGACTGCTGATAAACACACTTATATATTTCTAAATACATACATATTATAGATAAATTACACCCAGACACAGAACAAATAATCGTGCTCATCACACAAATTTGTCCTGGGTGTGAATCAAACCCCTGACCTCTGGCTCAGCAGTCAGGATCACTAACCACTAGACCAACAGACCAGATAGATATACTTTAAAAGCATAGAATTTACAGACATGAATGGCGCCTAGTTTTGAATGCCGTCACGTGACAAAATGTTGACTGCGTGAATGAAAGCCGTTTTCAGGTGCACTGACAGTAGCAAGTTCAAAAATATTACAACCTTGATGCAATAATACCGAAGAGGCAAAACAGAACAACCAATTTATTCCTAAGAGAATACCTAGTGCCAGTCCGTTTGCGATCAGTACCTCCTCAGACAATTCGCATTCGCTAATTGATGTCTGTTTTCCGTAGCAGACTGTTATATTTTTATGGGTGCCGATCGCGATCAGTCTAGGGATAGACATGTTTTGAATGGCTGTCTAGACATAGCATCCGCTCTAACATAGCGGCACACATGCTCTTGTTATTTGTCTACTAAAAGCCAACAGCTAAATGTGCACAGAATATTATAATGATCGGTATGCCGTGTATTTTTGCACCTAATGCCATTGGCTTATTGCATTCGTCATCTCTGCACGACGTTATGAATAAAAATGAATGTAATCACGTCTGGAGAATCGTATCGGACACAAACTAAAACGATTTTAAATTAGATTTTAATAGGTTCGAATGCATCCATGACGGAGAATACAAACACCCACATATTGTTAAAATGAGAAATGTTAGCCGTTCATATTTATGTGCCCATTTGAATGTTTCAACGATAATAGAATTTGAAATGAAGAAACTTTAGGCACATCTAGAATTCCGAGCTCAGGTGAAGGTCTCCTTCCGTCCAATGACTTTTAAATTAACTATGGATGAAATATTTCAAACGGGGTTTCGGAAAATATACTGTTTAGACCATTTATCGTATCCGTAACTGTTTGTAATTGTTATTCTTAAAACATTTATTCATTTTACATAGCTATCTTCTTATTGAATGTATAAATGCGTACATAAATCACGCGTTGTTAATTATCACTACATATTATAAAACAAAGTCCCCGCGGCGTCTGTCTGTCTGTTCGCGATAAACTAAAAAAATACTGAACGGATTTTCTTGCGGTTTTCATTAATAGACAAAGTTATTCATGAGGAAGGTTTGCGTGTATTATTTGTTGAGATTTTGTGTAAATTGATTGAAATATGTTGATGATTGTTGAAGATGTCTCTGCTACCCGTGCGAAGCCAGGACGGGCTGTAAGTAAATTATAAAAAAGACCAGGCCTTAAAACTGTTATATACGTTAGGATAGCTTTACAGACATCATATATGTGCTAAAAAGTCCTTGGAAATAGTGGAGACATCAGTTCTCTCTCTATACATTGTTTTACACTATATTTATTTAATTCTTTTGATTTATCAATCTGTCCCATATTCTCTCTGCGTCGTAAAGAAATGTTGTCTCTTTTTGACATGCATAAATCCAGAATAAACGGTCACATTTACCCTTTGGTACGTTGACTTGGTTATGTAGGAAACACACACTTTATAACCACACATTGTTCCTGTGCTGCGATTTCACGTATAGAAAGAGTATATCTATATAACCAACAGACCTCAGCAACGAGAAAGATCGTTAGCCTGAAAAAAAGTGCAGGATGTCTTGGCCCCATTGGGCTAAAGAAGGACCTACTCACGCAAATAGGTATATTTATTCATTAACAGTTTGCCCAGTAATCACCATGGTTGATTACTGAAAAAACTAGGCGGATATTTTTTGGCGATAGTTGTTTTTGTAAAACACACCTGCTAATTTAAAGATTAAGGTTCACTGTTATGTATTTATACGAGAATTACCGCGATCACGAAAAGGTATTACGTACCTCTGAATTGCCTGACGTTTCGACCAGGTTGCACTGGCCGTGGTCACAGGCTGATTTCTGTATAAATACATAATTATATCATGGAACGCGAAAGTTTAAAAGTTAGTAAGGTTCACTGTTTGGACAGACTGCTGCAGACGTCCTTGAAGGAAGGGGTAGAAAGAGAACCATTTGAAGGCATCATCAGAGAATGACTCCTCGTTATATAATCGTCATGAAGAGTCTCACGATTACTGTCTCGTTTATCATTTCCCTTGCAGTAACTGGGAATCAATACGTACTTATGAAATGGTGTATAATATTTTTAACTAACGCGATTTACTAATATAAGAGATCGCGTGGTGGTCGAATTTCGACCATGGTTTTTTCACTGGCCAGTATAACTTGAACTGTTATTGTATAGAGTTAGACTTACTTGCCATGACAGGTCAACGCATATACTGGGCGCGTGTAATTTCATTAAGCCGTTTTTACTTAATTTTTAAAGTTGCCAGACATATTGTTTAAAAATTTTAACTTTCTGCACTTTTTTTATTTTTAAACTGTAAATATTCCAAAATTCATGTTCGCGAAATTTTCTTATAAAGGGGTACAAAGAATTCTCTTCACGTATTAATATAATGATGATATAAAATAAAAGTTAAAATATATTTAAATAAATTTTGCTGTCGCTATTACTGTACCTTAATATTCAACGAAATTCTTGTAGTCGGTTTCAATATTCAGTATCGAATTCAATAGAAACGTATACCTACTAAATTGAAGAGTTAGCGTCCGTAGCAAAGGTTGGCGCTAACAATGCAAATTGAACAGACAGTGTTAGGGTTCGTGGCCATATGCGAGGTGAGGGAAAACGAAATGTTTAAGTGTTCACGTATTTATAGAAAATTGTAAATGTATGTTGCTTGAATGGTAGCTAATTCGTAAATAGATGTCATACAGATAATTGAAATGCACAACTTTTTAACGAATACCGCAATTTTGTCTGAAATTATGTAATTATTTCAAATCTCTCATCCAATTCGCAGATGGACTTATACCTTTTCACCGTAGCAATCGCCAGTGGCATCTCCTCGGTTGCGGCTCACAGAGAGCGACGACTCGTAGGCGAATGGCGTCTAGAGTGATTAAATAATGTATCAACTTACGACCACTTGTAAAGTCGGCATTACTTTTTATATACAATACTTTGTTAACTTATTCTTAACTTATTATAATAAAATAAAATAAATTTAGTCTTTCCTTTATTGACATAATATAATATAAACAAGTGGTATTTGCATTTAAGTAATTGCTACACTATATTCTTATTATTGCTTATATTATATTGTAAGTGTTTCTATGTGTAAGTAATTGTTGGTGAACCTTAAATAAATAAAAAAAACGTGTGCGTCTCGGGATGCCCGACAGAAGTGATAACTTAAACTAATCTAAGTTGAACTACTTAATATTGAAATTGGTGTCAATTCTGTTGTATTTCTCTCTTCACTATAATTGACTAAATTTTCTTCATACAAAATGTAAACCTTGTACACTTTGAAACAAGGTCTTATTTCAAATTTAAACAAGTAGGTAACATATGTCGCTATCGAAATAAGCAATTTATTTGTTGACTAAAGTCTGACACGCTTAAATAAACTCTAATACCACGTAGCGAGAGCCGCTATCCGTTGAATGTCATCTCTTTTGCTCTGTGTTTTTAGTAAGCGTCTTCGTAGGTGTCGATTAAAATAACGTCATCTTAGTTCGTTTTGAACAAGTTTTTATACGGCAATTATACGGCATTTGAATAAATGGGGACTGTCGCTGCGTGGAAATAAAGTTGAGTATATGTTGACAGGTTTTAGTGAAATTTATTGGCGCTGAGAAATAGATGCCAGTAACAAATAGACCTTGTTACGAAGAAGACAAGATTGATTTCATATGAAGAAATTAAGTCAGGTTTTAGTTTAGTCGAGTGTACAATAGAATCGGGTTTAACTTGAGAAAAACTTAGGTTATTACTTAAATTTTATGGATATTAATATGATAATGTAAGGAAAGGCTATTTATTAATAAAATCTTTTATTGATTATAAAATATATTTCATTATTAGTTACAGTTCTTGAATATGTACATTAGAATTTTGTGTATGTAGGTACATTATTAGTATCATTATTTAATCCTAGTTTTAGGTTATATGCTCACTGTCAACAGTATATGTCTATCACACACTAAACACTGAGTCGAGTGAGAGAGGGAGGGGGAAGCGTCTGTCCGAAATACGGCCAGCGCTATTGATAAGAGTGAGAGAGGAGGGGCCTGCCTACCGCTGCCGTATGCGTGAGAGAAAGGGAAGCCAGACAGACTGGCGCCATAACGCGTTACGTAACGAAGCGGTTTACCCTCCCATAAGAAGTTATCACTTCAAAAATAATAATGCTATGTAGGTACATATACCGAGCTTAACAGGTTTATATACATCGTTAATCTATACTAATATTATAAAGCAGAAGAGTTTGTTTGTTTGTTTGGTTGAAGGCGCTAATCTCAGAAACTACTGGTTTGAATTGAAAAAATCTTTTTGTGTTAAATAGTCCATTTAGAACAGTAAAAAACAAAAAAAAAGTTCTAAAATAATGCATTATGTGCGAAGGTGGTATCGTGTTTTATAAACATGATATTAAAATCCTTATCTACGTTATTCATCACAAATATTAATTTTGAACAAAATTGCCCTTGACATAAATTAATTTTAATGAATATCTTAGGAGATATCTTAGTTTTAAAATAACTCCGAAACAAAGTAATAGTATAATAA
Organism: Euplagia quadripunctaria; assembly: GCA_963859945.1. Classification (NCBI taxonomy): domain Eukaryota; kingdom Metazoa; phylum Arthropoda; class Insecta; order Lepidoptera; family Erebidae; genus Euplagia; species Euplagia quadripunctaria. The sequence goes on from OY982574.1 coordinate 9,846,547, forward strand.
TACTTTTTAAATTAATAAGTCACTAAGTTTAATTAAGTTTTGTTTTTATTAATTTCTATATTTTTTTTTCAATTATTTTTTAACTAAGTAAATAGGTACTTGCCGTTTAACATAGGTGCTTATCTAAGTACATAATTTGATTTTATAGTAATTTTCTATTGGGTGTTGTTTTGCTAATTCTTTTAAGGTTTTTTTTTCTTATTTAGGTATTAAAGCAAATAAATATAGCTAAAAATGTAACTAAAATACTTAAAAATACCTACCACAAAACTACTACTAATTATATAAACTAGAGATCGCGTGGTGGTCGAATTTCGAAAATGGTTTTTTCGGTGCCAGTATAACTTGAGCTATCATTGTATAGGCTTACTTACCATGACAAGTAATAACATATACTAGACGCGTGTAATTTCATTAAACCGATTTCACGTAATTTTTAAAGTTGTAAGACATATTGTTTAAAAATTTTAGCTTTCTGCACTTCTTTTATACATAAACTGTAAATATTCCAAAATTCACGTTACTACGTTCGCGAAATTTTCTTAAAAAAGGGTACAAAGAATTCTCTTCACGTATTAATATAATGATACCTACATAATATTATTACATACCCACATTTTGTAAGATCCAGACTTTTACCCCGGGAACAGGAACAATAAAGGAACGCTTCCTTTGTTATGCCTGTTCCCGTGACAATTTTTGCTATAGTTCAACTTTTACTGATCATATCGTGATGTACCTAAAATAGCTTCTTAAAGTAATGTAATAAGTAATACTCTTAAAGTAATGGAATATATTTAATAGGTTTTTAGGAAGTAGTTTGTAGGAAATCGCGGGACACAGCTAGTAAGTTATATTAGAAATGATTCATGACATTGCATCATTAATTTTTTTTGATAAATTGTATTATCAAGGTCAGGACTACCTTCTTTCGGTGAATATGATAATATGTATTATCGAAACTCTTACATAATAACTTACTCGTGACGTAATAAAAAACTGCTTTTTATTTAGTTTATCTCTCTTCCCTTATCATTTTACCTCTGACCATATAATATTAAAATAATATTAAAATTGTATTGTTCATCATAAATGTAAAAAAAATTGATGAACATCTTTATATTAATTACGACTGTTATTTCGTCATATGCATTTAAGTCGGGACTATTAGACAATGAATTGAAAAACCAATAAAGTATTTTTAGTAACAATTTAGTCTATTATCGTATAAGTAACAGACGAGTTGAATGCGTCTCATTCAAGTTCGAACATCGCGCAGAAAATATCAGTGCACAGAAAACTTACAAGAACACGCAAATTGATGCAAATTTACTTAAGTCAGAGAATATTAATAGCGATAATTATTAATGGTAGTTCTTTTAAAATGTTTATAAGACAGCCATTTGCACAGATAACAAAAAAAGAAATAAAAAATAATCTTGATTAGAGCTTACATAAAACAAGACACAATATATTAATATTATGTCTGCCACAATGTATTATGTCTACACATACTGTATTATCAGCCGTTTCATTTAATGGCTATGATAACGATGACTGAGCAGCCGTTCGGCTATATATTGTTTCATCTTTTATCCTTAACTACATACCACAGAGTACAGTAATATTATTACTACATACCTATGTACTATGTACTTATAATAAGCATGCTATATTATGTTTCTGTTAGGACTGGTTTCCAGTGACGTCGATGATATATTGATTGAACATCGTAGTATCTCATTGCAAAGGTTTTATTAAACAAAAAACAATAACAACAAATTTGTAGAATTTTTAAAATTTTTTACACAAAAGCTCAGCATGAATTACCAATACACCGATCAAGACTGAGACCCAAAGAGGTTTAGAAACCCGTTCCGTCCTTGCTGGGTTGTAAGTAAACAATTCTTTATTTAAACCTTTTTAAATGGTTTACTTGTAAGCCAGCGACAAAGAGTAGATATACGAACAAACACTAGCCAGCGAAGGTTTGTTTTAGTTTTAATTACAGTAGAACTACTGTAAATCACTAAACGTTGTAGTATCTAATAAATTATGACTGCCAGGGCTATTATTCTACTAAATTGTACTTTCCTGAGAATCGCAAATTAACATCTTTACAATATGTAAATCTATACAGCATCATATTTTACTCATTAAAACATCAATCGTAATTCACGAACTAGATGCATAAGTTAACTAGATGTTTGTGGTGGCGCGTCATATTGTAAATGGAGCGCGTCTAGACAGGCCGCAGACGAATTTTTAATACAGGCACGAGCGAGGCCGCGGGCGTCCTATACCTACTTCAGCGTAATGCCTATATAACAACAAGCACATGAGCAACACTGCGCCGCAGACATGATACACTCGATGCAAAATGATTTAATAAATGAACTCTATAAGTAACTGCTCTCATATATCAACAAATTAAATGAGCTCCACAGTTTCGTACGTGTAATGTTATATAAATAATAACAATTACTTGACCCACAAACTTAGTAAATTAGAGTACAAATAAAACGTAGGTATTTGTTTTTTGCATAAATATAAAGCATGCAGACATTGTTAGATATTGTGGAGTAACAGACCAAAGCGCATTAACTCCATCAATATAACTTTTGAGATAAAGGCATAATCCATCATATTAATTACAATTTTTATTATATCCGTACTTGGATTTAATATTGTTTGAAACGTTATGTATCTTGGTACTTTTATAAAATAAAAAGTAATACCTTTTGATGCGTCATATTTTGACATGAGTTAGGAGGTTTAAAAAAGATTAAAAATCCGTTTCGTACTACTAGCTGCGCCCCGCGGTTTCACCCGCATAAGTGCCGATGCCGTGGGAATATCGGGATAAAAAGTAGCCTATGTGTAAAGTGTGTGTAATCCAGGTGTGCAGCTATCTACATACCAAGTTTCATCGCAATCGGTTCAGTAGTTTTTGCGTGAAAGAGAAACATTCATACATCCATACAATCTCACAAACTTTCACATAGTCCTGTACTATACTAAAGTAATTAATAATGACAGATTTACACTACATACAAAATTTTATTATACGATAAGAAAGAAAGAGAACTTTGTTTAAATTATGGAGAAATTTACATTGTAAACCAAAATACTTTGAAATGAGAACGTAAACCTACAAAAGCTTGTTTTATGATTTGTTTACATTTAGTTAAATACCTAAACCTTTCGAGTCTAGTTATGTTTAAGACTAGGATCCAGGAAAATTCAGTGCATTAGAAAGGGCTCTCATGTAAAAACCAGTGCAAATAACTTTTAGAAGGAAGAACTTAATAACAGCATGAAAACTGTTAGAAAATGAAGAAAATATAGCGAAACCAACAAGAAAAATAAAATGAAGTCGATCCGACTTACGAGGGTAAAATGGAGGATAACTTTTAGGAGTGGAACATGGTTTGTCACGATTTCCAACATTTCTTAAAAAAATATTTTTTAGGTAAAAATTAAAAAGATAAAAAACATTAAAAAAACCGGCCGAATCAGACTCGCGCACCGAGGTTCCTTAAAATAGTTTTTATTATATGATGTAACCAAAAATTTACGGTTTTCGCAATTTCTCTTTTATCTGTGCTATAAGACATTGCTTCATAACAAATTTCAAGATTCTGAGTTCACGGGAAGTTTGATTTTTTCACAGCTCCAAGGGACAGTAGACTTGAGTATTTGATATAAATTCCAGCTTGATACCTTCATGCGTTCCTGAGAAAAAGGGTATTGACAGACAGACAGACCCACGGACGGACGGACAACAAAGTGATCCTACAAGGGTTCCGTTTTTTCCTTTCGAGGTACGGAACCCTAAAAATTACATGGAATGATTTACTGCACCAACACTTTTTGGCAAATAAATCATTTCATTTCAACAGGTTTTTTACGAAATTGGGTGAAACATAACTTTTTATGTCCCAATCACGCTGTTTTTTTTTTCAATTAAAATATTTACAGTTTAGATGTTAAAGCAAAAATGAGGCTACATAGTTTAAAAAAAGTGGTATATTTTTCATTGAAATGTCTGCTTTTAGATGCTGTAAAAATAAACATTACCATGGAAATTTTGTGAGAAAATTTGAAAAGACATAATAGAGATGTGACAATGTGAGACATAATGTTACACTCAAAATTTTTGTGATTAGAAATCGTTGAAGTAAGGGTTTTACAAAAAATATTCAAAAATAGTTAATTTTCCAAGTTACTTAGTTCCAAATATTACTTTCGAAATGGTTGGTTTTTTTTAATAAATGACCGCATGTCATTTATTTTAGAAACCTACCATAATTGAAAACTCCTAAAAGTTATATAATAACCATTGTTTTATATCTATCAAACATTAGTTAAGTATAATTCTAAGAAGAGTAGAAGGCGGTAAAATGCTTTAAGGAAGATATTTCGTTAAATAGTATGCACAGTAGGCGATGACCAAGCCAACTTTCGAGTATACTGCGTCATATAATTTGACTTTAATTTCCTTGACATAACAACATCCTATTAATACTTCCCCGTCATCTTTTGTGGTTGCTGTTTCTAGTGTCTTCCCTGTCACGCATATAAATTACGTAGGTAGCTATTGGTTTGCATTAGTTCGCGACTTCACAGATAGTACCGTTTTGCCCAGTCTCCGTTCGGATTCAAAGTCAAATATCTTATTATTTCATCAAATTCTTTAAGAATTGTGTAATACGTCTTTTTTAAACTAAGAATAAAAAAAAATTAAATGAACACAATGTCACCGCAACAATAAGTTACTTTGGGGAAAGTAAAACAAATACTTTAGATATAATCATAAATTTTAAATTGAAAATACCCCTGACTCGAAAATTCCTTTAACGATTAGAAAAGAGCTGATGATCTTCGAACGGCTTAACAGATTTTCTTAAATTATATCTAAGAACACTCTCGATTAAGTCACATTTCAAACAAAAAAAACGCACTTAATTCGGTCCACTCGTTTGCGAGCTATGATGCCACAAACAGACACACAGACACGCAGACACACAGAGACGTCAAACTTATAACAACCCTCTTTTTCTGCCGGGGGTTAATAAAAGTAAATAATACCGTGTCGCAAATAGGTAAGATCGCTATCCAAATAGTTGAGCCTTGTGAGAAGAAATCGGGCAAAGAAACTCACGGCCACTATTTTGAATCACTAAATGGTTTCAATAATATTTATATATTATATTATATTGAATTAATGTTATTCCTTATGTAGTGAGTATTACCTTAGCTGTGCTTGTGGGCATAATTTTGGTATACGTTTATAGTTTTGGTATTTAAACCTCTAACATTTTTCTAATATAAAGTAAAAGATTAAATATGACACAGTCAGGTTCTGTCGTACCAATTTACTTTAAAAAATATTTTAAGGACTTCAACGTTTCTAAGATTCCAATGTTTATATACCTGTCAGAAAAACACTTCTACGTATATATTGGATATGGCTACTGGTGCCACAGTGACCGGTATTTAAATTATGTTATAAATCTATTTTGTATTTATCTTGTATTTTATTTGTTTCAATTTTAAAGCGAGGAGTGACCAGATTGCAAATTAAACTAAAATTCAACGCGGTTGGGTATTCTATGTAATTTTTTTTTATTCGCTTAGGTACCTGGGATCCAAATAACTGTATCACAAATCAATGTTAATACTCATACTCATGAATTCATTTGATTTTGTTTCACATAACCTATTATTGAATAAACTGGAAAAGCATGGTATCCGTGGTCCTGCACTTCAATGGATAAGAACTTACTTGCAAGATAGAATTCAGTGTATAGAGATATCTCAGTTAGATGGTATCCATGTATTGAAACAGTACCGATCGAATTTTAGACATAATACTTCAAGTGTGCCACAAGAAAGCATTTTGGGCCCCCCTATTTTTATTATACATAAATAACCTTCCAGATATAATCAATAACTTTTACTTTCTATATGCTGACGATATTTAATTATTGATGACATCAAATATAACTGATATTGCTGATTCTAATATTAGTAATACCACATTATATTTATACTGTGGTAATACTATAGAATCTATAATGACATGGCTTAATTCTAATAATTTGCATGTTGACTTCACAAAGACTAATTTTATTCAATTTGGTACATATAAACAACAATGTGACATTAGATGTTAGATACATAGGACTCAATCTAAAAGAAGTAGACAAAACAATATTTTTTGGTATCATACTCGATAAAAATTGCAACTGGAAATATCAAGTTGATAGTGTGGGTTCTATGGTAAATAAATTTGTGTATGTATGTATTATATGAACTAGCTAAAACATCAACACAAAAAACTGTACTAGCAGCGTGTTATGGCCATGTTGCATGTGTTTTAAGATATGGGCTTATTCTTTGGGGCAACTCAACAGACATTCAAAGAGTTTTTATTGCACAGAAAAAATGTATTCGCGCTATTGCTACGTCCGTGGGAATCCTGTAAACTTATCTTTGAAAGCTCAAGATTTTACCTATGCCATGTATGTACATTTTTGAATGTGGTTCATTTGTTAAAGAGAATTTTGAGTTATTCAAAAAAGCTCATGACATGTTTCCTAGGAATACCAGGAGTCCTAGGAGAATTGTTTTACCTGTTATTCCTAAGACAAGTTTATATTCAATATTTGCATGTCACTACAATGACAAGTGTTTTGGATCTGCTACTAATTGAAAGACCTTTAATGCCCAACACTTTTTGGCAAATAAATCATTTTATATGTTTTTACCTTTTTGGATGGAATACTAAGATTATGTGACGGTGGGATACTTGATATACCAGGATTAGTATAAGATTGTATATCATTAGGTAATCATTACTCAACTGAAGTATGTAGGAACGAAGTACAGTACCTACATACTTCAGTTGAGTAATGATTACCCAATGATACTTATCATTGTTTGAACAGCATTCCAATGTTGCTGACATTGGAATGCTGTTAGAACTGGTCTATGAGCCTCATTGGAATAATTCATCCTGTAGCAGTTTTGTGTTTCGCTCTAGTTGTTTTATCTTTCCTGACTGGTCCTTTCCGAGAATATCCTAATCTTAACTAATATTATAAATGCGAAAGTGAGTTTGTTTGTTTGTTACACTTTCTCTTCTTAACTATTGAACTGATCATCATTTGCCAGGGGTACAGAAAAGGACATAGGACCTTATCCAGAAGAAAGTATTGTGCCCAATGGAGAAACGAAATAACTTTTATGTGGGCAGAGCCGCGCGCGAAAGCTAATAAATAGGTTCCATATGGTTATATTTTCTTTTATTTGGCTTTTGGTGTAAATAAAGTAACCCAATATCAGTAAGCAGGTACACGTCCGCACGCCCTCACCGACAGATAGTGACTGTGTGTGTGAAATTTATTGTATTTCACACATGTACATTTTTAAGTACACATTTCACTTTGATCCTTTAAATACTGTAGGTATAAATAAAAATAACCCCATAAAACCGATTCCTATATGACTTTTTACGAGAAGAAGTCTTCTCGGTTAGGTTTTACGTCGCTAACTTAGTGCTGGTGTTCAGATTTTAAAAACATTTGAAAACATCCTGGATTGGGGAACCTCAAGGCGTATAGGTTTGCTCACAATATTACGCCTACTGTTAACCGGGAACTCAAGAATTTTCTTCGAATAGCCCACTTGCCCGTAGCTGAGTGCTATAAAGACGTAGCGTATCCAAATGATCGGCAAGAACCAAGACCTTTATACACTAGAAGAAGGTATTATATACGTTCACTTCTGATGAACCTGGTTAATCATAATAATAATCATTAACACTTAATATTTTAAAATTAACTCTGCTAGAAACTTCTTAAAGGACTCGAGTCAATTTAAATTACACAAAAAAATATAGTCATGTAGTATATAAATCCCTAATACACTGGAATTCCCTGCGTCATGGGATATAATCACTGTCGCAAAAAAAGGATTTAAAACAAAATTGTGATTTGCGATGTGAGTGTCTGTGTATGTGTGTGCGTATGTTTATGTCTTCATGGATGTATGCACATACTTGTGTTTGTATATGTGCCTTTTTGTTTCGTTCTACGTGTGCGTGTGACCGAATGGTGCATACGGGTGGATTGTCGTATTTGATATCATTGTATGACTGACTAACCATTAGTCCGATTACAGAGCAATACAGTTCATATAATATATTATCTGTAGTATTGAGTGAATTATTTGTGTGATCTACATATGAAGTAACGTGTTAAGTTTCCTTAACATATAAGAACTTATAGAAAGATGTTCTTTGTTACGCATCGAACGTGTAGAAGCCAAGTATTAGGATTTTTTCAATAATAAAAGTGACACAGGGATCGGTGTACTAGTAGATTAAAAAAAAATACAATTGTACAATCAATGCCAGACTACATATTAAGATACCATGATATGATAAATCCTTACAGTAGGCATACGTTACGCAAATGCAGCACACAGTTTATCAGGCAAGTATGATAACTCATTGTCCACAGAATATAATTATGTAGGTAGGTACTTGTATACGTACTTATACCTTTTAGAATTTACATTATCTGTATAAAAATAAACACATGTTTACGTCAATTAATAATAGTGGTCAAATGCGTCGGCCAAGGTCGTGACTACGCCACGTCTGGAGGACAATCATTAAACCCGCACCGCCACTTAGCACTAATCCAAGACAATAGGTTACAAAGATACAACTACGTAGTCTAAACGAAATAATTCTGGCAAAGATAGAGAGAATTCTCTGGAATTTATTGAAGCAAAAAGCAGATGAGTGTATGTATACTCTGTATTCTCTACTTTAACAAGTTTCAGTTTTTATTAAAATAGAAACTTCATTATGAGTATAGTTTCCGAATATACCTATTTGCTGGGTGAACCCATTCCTATAAGCGGTTTAACTTATTTGGTCTGGAATATATTTTTATATTTTTTTACAACAAGCCTAGCTTATAACTCGAGGTTTTTTAACTAAACAAAAAGCTAACGTTGTCTAAGTATTAAGTGTCGCTTAGAATACCCTACTTTTTTAAGTAGCTTAACATATTGGGTTTAAAAACTAGGGCTGGTAAAATTAGTACTACTCGTATCTTAATAGTAATTGGAATTAAGCTTAAAATAAATGAACTGAAAACTACTTATAAACAAAAATACCCTTTTTTTAACGTGTGGAATCCCTCACGGGTCGTCACCCCACCGGGGCTAAGCGGTAGGGTGGTATGTCGGACACGAACCGAATAAAACCACACGGTGTTTCGTCACAGTCCTCATTGTAAGGGCTTCAGGTGTACCCTTGAAAGGAAATCCCTGAGTACCCTGATAGATTTGGCCGCCTGTGGACTCCAGGCTACTACGCTCTGTTGTGGGAGATCTTACCCCCTGTCAGTGAGAGAGGCACGCACGGAACTGCTTTGCTAGGGCGCCGGACAAGCCTGTCCGTCGCCCCCAGGCAAACGCTCAAGGAAACCGGAGATCGACTTGCTCTCTTCGGCGCATGGTGCGTCTTCTGCGGGACGGGAGAGTACTAGTTCTCTCCCGTCCCCTTTCCGCCGCCGTCTTGGCATTCATTACCTCCTCGTAAAACGAGGCAGCAGAATCCCACGCGCATTCGCTCTGGACCATGTACAAAATCATAGTCTCCGACGAGAGGCTACCCACTCCTACGGCTGTCGTGAGGTCAGCACACTGGGGTGTCCATGCAGGGCACTCCACTACAGTGTGGAGAGCCCACACACAGGCGTAGGCTCCCGGCCTATCCGACACAGATACTTCCCGAAACAGCCGTGTCGGGTAAGCACATGCGTCATTCGGTAGGAGAGGCTGCCATGTCGCCTCTCCAGCCAATCCTCCGTAAATAAAAATACCTATTTATACTACGTTAACTTTTAATATAAATATTGCAGTTTATGTAGATATCTGGATTTTATGATATTTTAGCATTTTTTTTTTATTTTAGGCTTGTATATGTACAGCCATTTTGAAATGCAAATTAGACAATTAGAATTAATATGGACTAAACTTTTACTGGGAATGAAATGCATCATACTGCATTAAAACATTTATTTATCCTACTAATATTATAAACGCGAAAGTTTGTGAGGATGTATGGATCTATGGATGTATGGAGGTTTGTTACTCTTTCACGCGAAAACGGCTGAATGGATCTGGACGAAAATTGGCACAGAGATGGATTATAGTCTGGAATAGCACATAGGTTTTTATCCCGGAAAAATGTACGGTTCCCGTGGGATAGATTTTACCAAAATTTCAACGTGAATAAAGTCGCGGGCAACAGCTAGTGTTTCATAAAAGTAGCTAAAACAAACTATCCAAATTGCATGCAATCCGATTTATTTTGTATTCCATTAGATGTATTTTATTAGATGCTTAAGTGGTCACATATATATTATATTTCTATAAAGTGCTTTGGCTTGACTTAGACTTTTTATAATTTTCTTAGAATTGGTTTGTACGAGAGGCGGCTGATAAGTTCGCGTCCTAAGTTACTTCGTAAATGAAAAGTGTAGTTTTCAAGTGAAATACACCGTTCACATCATGAATATAATGCCTTTAATATTATATTGTATTAATATTATTAATAATATATTCTAAACGTTTCTCTTTAAAAGGGATTTCTACAGCCGCCTTCGTCTAACTGTCGTCCGTAAATCTTCGTCCCTGTAACTCCTTTTTTAATTTGAAAAAAGGTAAAATCACTGCTAGCCAGGTCTGTCATGAATCCCGTCACAAAGCCATCCCACGCAACCCGACCGATGTGAACAGGCGCGATGTCTGGCAGAAACAGCACTCCGCGCACCAACTTGCCTCGTCTTTTCTGTACGACTCCTTCACTGTGCCCCAGTAAAATAGCGTAGTAGTGGCCGTTTATTGAAGTCCCTTTAGGTAAGTAATTAATTACTAAAATTCTGTCGGTATTCCAGAAAAACGTAGCCATAATCTTGGACACCGATTTTTTTACATTGAATTTTTTAGTGGCCTTTCTGTTTTTTATCTACTGCGTCGACTCTTCCTTGAATTCTGGATCATACTGACAGAACTAGTTTTATCAACGGTCATAATGCGGTTGAAAATTTTGTCCAAATTACTCTGACACAACTCCAAAACATCTGTACAACTCTCCAACCCTCGCTGCTTGTCGAGCGGTGTGAACATTCGCGGTACCCAACAAGCACTAATTTTTTTCATTTTAAAATGTTTATGTTAAATCTCTATATTTTTGTTTCTCGCTAATCTTTAGTTCTTCTGATATCTGCCTTAATTTAATTCTTTGATCGGCCAGTACTAGTTTTTCCACGTTTTTTACATTTTCTTATGTCACTGCAGACCCGGGTAGAAGTCGTCTTCACAGGTCTCCATTCCCTGCTAAATTAGCCGAACCCATGTTTTCATCATCGTATATGAAGGTGCAGAAACCTAAAGAACCGATGACATTTCTTTAGTAGCGACCGAAACCTTCGGCTTTGGCCCATTTTGGTTTCTAGCAAACACCGAAATTGAACTATCAGAGAGGCAGGCAGAAGTTACGATGCGTTGCGCTAGCCACCATTGCCAGTAAATAACCAAATGAAAACAAGTTGGTACGGGCATTTTTATTATCTACTTTGGTGTTTTGTTTTTTTTTGTCATGACCATTTACAAAAGTCACTATAAAATGTCAGTATCCTACACATCTTTAGAATTTCTTTAACTGAAATAGAGATAATTAATTATTGCTGAATTTAATTATTATTTAAGATTTTATACCACAAGGCATCTCTGGGTTGCAACGTGTAGGTAGGTGACACCAGTTCAGCCGCGGCCACACTCGACGTAACTCGTATATTTTATTGGGTTTATTAAATTAGATAACTTATATTGATTAAACACAAAGTTAATATTTTTAATACATTTGGTAATTAACGCCTCCTGTGGTCAGGGTCTTTGGTGCCCAGGGGCTTTCTCGAACCAGGGGTCCGTGGCATTTTGCCCGCTCTGCCACCCTATTGTTAGGCCACTGCCTCTGCTACCCGATCGCCTGTACAGCCCGGTTATACTTGGTCCTTCCTAAATAGACCGACTCCAATTTGACGAACTCCTACCTCTCATAAGGGTATTTGTATTCGCGATCATTTAAAAGACCCGCCTGTTGTTCAGTGGGCGGTGTAGCCAAATTATTTATTTAACTGTGAGACCGAATAAATTCATATTGCACGTAAAAGACTTTCATAACAGCCAGCGTACAGTTTTCTCAAGAGAAATTTAGGAATATTCTTACTATAAGTATAAAAATTCTAACGGTGATCTAACTCATTTACAAAGAAAACCGTCATTAATCTGTTGGTAAACATCATCCTCTCAACAACAATGTTATCGGGTTGAAATGCGTCATTGCTACAAATAGAAAAATTTTTAATAGTACAGCTATTATGTTATTATATAAAATTCACTAGACCGTAAAATGATTAAAAAATATAATAATTATATTTGAATATACTGTCATTATCGTCGTCATAGGTAACTGCATAAAAATGTACGATCGCGTTAATTCCCGTATAAATACATAATTAAGTATATTAAAAGAATAGGTAGGTCAGAAGGGAAGACAATGAGGACAGGGATATTACTTAGACAGATGGACTGGGGAGTGTAAGCTCGAGCAGGTCAGGGTCGCATACTCCAACTCGATCTCAGCTAGATCCGGCTACCGGGAAATCCGTACACAAACAACATTAAAATGACTTATTTCTATTGGGAAAGTGATCAAATGTGACGACTTAAGTGACGACAAGTGATGACAGAATATACTGTGATGAAACTAACCCAAAAGTTTAAGTCAGTATGAATTTTTTGTAGAAAATTATAATTTAAAATGTATCTAATGTTTTGGCTGGCCGGTTGGTCTAGTGATTAGTGCCCCTGACTGCAGAGCCAGAGGACGTGGGTTCGATTCCCACCCAGGTCAAATAATTGTGTGATGAGCATAATCATTTGTTCTGTGTCTGGGTGTAATTTATCTATAACATGCATGTATTTAGAAATATATTAGTATGTTTATCAGCAGTCTGGTTACCATAGTACAGGCTATGTCTAGTTTGACGACCGTGTGTGAGATGTGTGAAGTTATTATTATAATGTGAATAAGGTTTTAAAATTATATAAGGTGTAAGTTAATATAAATAAAAGACAAGGCCATAAATCAAGTGCTTTATAATCGGTATTTTGTACCGTCTAGACAGGATTTCAGACAGACAGACATATTACGCAATCGGTCCAATTGGATTTAGTTACATCTAGGTGGTTTTATTAGTTGTTTCAATGGAATGACGTACCGACCTTGTCATCGGTAATCATCAGCACTTTTGCGGCAAGGGGAAAGCCCTATTTAACAAGCACGTATCTAGGCTATGATTAAATGTCTAGACGTTAGTTCCAGGAGGTCGTCTTCTAACTGGCCGCTTTCACGCATATTTATTCAGACATCGAAACGGAGCACTCGACACAATCGACGATTACGTGACGTAATTTAGAATTAATAGTCGTCTGCTGTGACTATTTCCATTGAGTCACCCGCGCATCAGGTATTTTACGTTTAGTCTAGGTTCAACGTGATGAGTATTTTATTTTAAACTTTCCCGAAATTTATGGCAGACGGCTCGACTTGTTCTTTGAATTCTATAAATTAGGCGAGCTATATAAATTTCTACGAAAAAAATAGAAGAGTGCCTGGCTCAAATTCGGCGAATAAAAGTATCTACTTCCTTGTGCAATCTTGCAACGTCTTTCCTTCTACGTCGGTCTTTATTGATTTTTATTGGTTTAAATCTCGACGTATCTTTTATAAAAATAGTTACCTATAGCGTTGGGTGTAGGCACACGAAAAAATATATCCGTATTTCTATGTAATCTATTAAGAGAAACCTCAACTTTTGTGACGTTAAGTCCGTAGCAGTAAAATTTAAAAAAAAAAACATACAAACTGATGCCCGAAGAGTCATTCACGTTGTAACTTTATAGTATTGACGGTACACACATATATTTATATATACTGAATGGATATATATATGTACACAGAAATGTGTACAGAATGATACAGAAATCTGTTAATTACTAACTAGAATTCCTAATGATGAAATCAAAAATCTCATTTACACATATGCACACGAACACGAAGACAGACTTGCAAACTCACACTCGTAATTATGATTCTTATTTGGTAATAGTCTACTTACAAATTAGGTACACGTTAATGGGTATTAAGGGCTGGCCTTAATATAAATTATTATATACCGTAACTAAGAGTACAGAGATTCGAAGTTTTAAAAAAGTAACAAACATGTTCATGAAAACATTGTAACATGGCTGAACTAAGAAAAACATGAGCAGGAAATTTAAAAACCATAATTTACATAAGTTTACGAAAATAACTTTTATTTAAAATATGTGGTGTAGTTCTTAAGATATGAGACACTTGTGAGACCCTAAGTATGTACACAAAATTTTCTGAAGGGCTCTTCGCTACACAAATAAATTTACCAAGAAAAGTTACTACGCACCAGAAGACAATAAAAACAAACTTTATATACCTCATCCACACCCTAATTGTGGTAAGAAACGATATTATTTGCGGTAGCACAGCTGTACTATAAATTACATAATAACATAAATAGGAATGATGATATGCACATGTACAACGAGGAATACATGTATACAGAAAATGTGAATTGTGAGGAGCTTCAGACGAAATAATTTCTAAATTATAGCCTTCTCACAAATGGGTTGTATATTTTATGATATTTAAACTTATTTCTCTTCTGTCCAAATGCTCTACAATTTGGGCGAACGCGGCATTGGATGCTTGTATGAACCATAGTTTTTTATACACAACCTTTTTTTTCTCGAAAAATGTTCTTGTATTGTAGGGCGTTAAGGGCGTTGGGTTTCCTTTTTCTTAAAAGTGTGCAGCTTTTTGGTGCTTTCTGTGCAAAGGAATTGTGACGATGGGAGATGTCACAACCAAGAATTTATATTTCGGAGTGCATCATCGGACAGGGATGCATCATCTCTCCCATACTTTTTAATATAATTATATGGGGAGTACATAATGCGGCACAGCCTTGAAGTTCGGGAAGGCGGTTTTAATAGGGGTTTACATAAGGCGTTACATAATATTATTTTACAAACTAGATACCATAATATTGTGATTTGAAGTTATATTGTTTGTTTGAAAAGTGATTGAATCGTTTGTTTGATTTTTAAATTTATATTCTAAATGAAAATGACGCGCTTCTCTCGTTGACATTCGTGACACAATTATTTTGTGTAACTTTAGCCTGGCTTAACTTAACAACTAATTTACACTAGCTGTTACGCGCGACTTCGTACGCGTAACATATTTACTATCATTAAACCTTTTTTTTTTGATTTTTTAGAACATGTTTCAAAATAATTTGGAAATGCCATTAATGCCATTCGTAAATTGACGGCCAACTTGTACACAGTTTTTGAGAAAAACCATAAAAACTGACTTAAAAAAGTTTCGAAGTTAGTTTTTATGGATTTTCTTAATAACGGAATGAAAAAATCTTTCGCTTTACACATTCCACCTACTTTTATGAACAACGGAGCCTGGAAATTCAAATGGTCATAACTTGTAAAGGGATAGTTTTTTTCAAAAATTCTTATTGTAACTGCCTGCTAGCGTCATGCCCTTTTAGTGATTTAAGTAAGTGTTCTATTTTCAAATACACCCTGTTTATATATACGGTCAAAATGAGAACCGCCTCCTTTTTTTCGTCGGCTATAATGGCACCTGCGAACCATAGATACCTAAACGAATCGGCATGATCAAAACAGATGACTCAACTCAGCAAAATATGGAAGTATCTCTAACATCTCGAACCGGACTGGGATGCACCTCGTAACACACGTCTTCTCCATATTTCTTTATGGGCTGAGACCTGAATGCTTAAAGCCGCCTACAGGCAGATATTCGAAACCTTCGAAACGTGGTGGTGCTGGCACCGCTGTGCAAAAGATTCCTTGGACAACCCACCGCACAAACATCTTGGTCATCAAAGAATTCAAAATAGAAAACACTCAACGTCTGTCCTCTATTTGTCTACACCGTGTTGTAAGTTATTTTGACCATATCACAAGAAGAGCGAATCGAAGGCAAAAGACCCCGAGGTCGAAGTCCGAAGTCGGACCAGATCTACGAACAGCTGGAGTTATCTGTCATCGCCGCCCTCCACCAGGCGTCAGACCGTATCCGTTGGAGGCAGACCATTGATCGTCTAAGAAGGACTAGCTATCCTCAGCAATGGGAAAACGATTAAGAGGTTTGTTTTTGTACATTTACATCTATTAGTAGGAGGTACGTACCTAGTTAAGTATGTTTATAAGCGTGGCTTCTAGACCCATAGTACAAGCAAGTTTGTAAGTTTGTGGATAGGAGTTAAGACTTTCAGTCAGACTATTCACTAATAACTCGTGGATAAATTCGAAATAAATTTTTCGTATTCACCTTTAACCATTTAACACTAGACGTGATCTTGTCGTCGATCGTGACGTCTTGCCAAGCATTTCTTTAAATAAAAAACTCCAAATGCCCTGACGTCTTGTAATGGTAACAATATTTTATCATGAGTAACATTCTATTTAGGAAACACTGTATACTCGTTATGTGAAACAGGCTGTCTCGGGCGTTAATCCGGCCTGTCTGCAGGCTCAGCCGTGACCAGCCACCCCCGGCAGGTGGTCACACATACCTTCGCGCTATTTATAGCTGTCTCAATACACATACAGTGTACAAAGCTCCACTACAACATTGTATCGACGCTTCTTATTTATTATGTCGCTACAAGCGGCTGTGTGGCGGCCAGTCGCCGTTTGCACTTGGCAGAGCCGGCCCGAGACTAATCTCATTCCCGCTCACTTCAGTCTTTTTGTTTGTCTGTTCCCTGCAGTTTAAAACTAAATAATCAACTTATATATTTAATCAACCATAAGAAAATAAATATATATATGTACCTTGTATAGACAAAACATGACAGTGTCGTCGTCTGCTTATAGTTTCCCTAAAACTTAAATTAGCGTCCAATAAAGCCAATTAACCTCAAGTGGTGAATTAAAATCATTTATCTTTATTTCCCCCTTTTTATTCTTTTATAACAAGTTGTTCTTCACCACATCTGTACTTACTGCTTAGTAAATTTGTGACCATCAGATGGGCTAAAATACCAAACTTGGTAACATGAAAAATATATTACAGTTTAACACCTTGGTTGAAAAAATTATGTAATTATTACGATAGCAACATAAGTTGCAAAGACCCTCAAAACGACCAAAATAATCGTTCAGAATTTAAAACCAAATTAATCAGTTTTTAAATGGTTTAAGAACTTGCACTAGCAGGTACTAGGATTCCGATATACCACACATACCCTTTCAAGGTGTTTTACACTAGTCGTCGAGCAGGCTGTATTATTGCGGTGAACAAAAGTACTTGGTTTTGTACAAAACTTTTGTCTGAGACAGAGAATATAAATGATAAAACTTAGATGGGAATAATGAACTCATCACGAGTGTCATACAATTCTGCTTTGTACAAACGTGCTTCTGATATATAAGATTCAGAAAGAAAAAGAGTAATAACTTCTGCTGGTGTTACCCTCATAATGATTGTATTCCTCACTTTGACGAAACACATTTAACAGTTGCTCCGCCATCAAATCATTTTGGAATTCTAAAAATCCCTTTATGGAAAATTTTATTTTCCTTTTGGACAGGCTAAACCTTTGACTCATACAGCCTATTCTTCATCATTGATCAGAATTCATAAAGAAAAAAATATCATAATTCTACTGATTATATTAATAGTGCGACAAGTATCTTATGGTGCGTAGATAAAAACGGTAAAAAAATACTGCAGCGTTGACAGATATACAGATTATTATAGTCCGAGAGCTATTAGTAGGTAGATAGGCTAGTTTCTAGGTACTTATTAAGAAACCAAAACATTTTACAACGATTCTGCCATGATACCTGAATATAAAAACGACGACCTGGTTGAACGATGACGTGGATTATACTTCCCTGAAATGGTTAAACATGTGGGGCTTTCTACTTGAAAGGTGATTGAAAGTGCTGCATATAAGTGCGAGTGAACTGCGCTATGGGTATTTTGAAGTTTTGATTACATTTTAATTGCAGCATTGAATCAGTAGTCAAAACCTCCTTAGTTTATTCCTAAAAAAAAGAAACGAACGAACGATGAAAGATAATGAACGATCTTCAATCTTCATCGTTTAAGGTTGCTGGCCGCTTTGAAAATTAAAACTAACTACAATCTAAAACACTTTAGTTTATGAATAATAATGATACCTACTTAATAAAGTTTTCATGGACTTCTATTTTGTGAATTACAGTGCTGATACTAAAATAGAGACTAATAATTAATACATGTATGTAAACATACTAGACAAAACGCAAAAAATGAAATCAAGCCGGTAGAACTTAAGATTAGCGCGTTCAAACTCTTCTAAAATACGTATTAGTAACTCAACAAGATACTAAACGAAATGATAAGGTGAGACACGCATATCGCTTGATAAGACTTTTACGACTATATGAACTGGTTTTTTTCTCTGAGACGTAATAAGAAATGTGATGTAAGAAACCCTCACAAATGCTATATTATAGGTAATCATAAATTCGAAAGTTGCAATACTTTTACTGTGTTTCATGTGTGCAGACAGCTTTGAATGATAATTATAATGTACTTGTTTTTTCCTCGAGCAGAGGTCGAAATTTGATCGCAATTCCTTGAATTATTGATAGCAATAAAGCTCCTTAAAAATAAGGAACAAGCTGTTTAAATTTTTTTGTTATTTAAAGTAAAAGATAGGGAGAAAAAGGTATGAACTTTTTTATCTTTGCTTATTTACATATGTCAAATTTTAAAATCATCATAACCATTAGCAATTAACTGTATACCTCAAGACCTCATTTAATCTTAAATCTCAGATTTTTTTTCTCTTTTATAACACATGCAGTTTACAAATTCTGTTTTGTTTGTTCTAATACAATAATAAAGTACATAAAATCCATATAAATTGAAAAATATTGATAGACGTCTATTTGTATGTCCTATGTTTGTCCAAAAATACTAGCCTGTGTTACTTAAGTTTACTTAAGCTTACATGCTTGGGAGGAAAATAAAATATTGACAAAGAATGAACCCACGCGAGACTTTTTAATCCTTAAGTTAATTTCATTGATTTATGTACTATATATAGTTTTATGACCATGACCATTACAGGTTACAATATTTATTATCCAAATATTCTAACCTGTAACATATGCCCAACACTTAGGGCATGGTCAGGTTTAATCAGCCGGAACTTTAAATTAAGGGTACAGTTCCATTTAGCCCCATCGTTCACTTTATTGGGACCATAATACATCATTTTTGCACATTGCATAACTTTTTAATTTACAAGTCTGTTGTTATTTGTGTCTACCTTTTTCTTTCAGGTACACAACAAACTTAATGTCGTATTTATAGCCTATCAACCTGCGCTGAGAGGAAAAACCTTTTTAACTGAATACTTCAAGATAGTACGTTTACATTGGCAAGCTCACCCGTTCAGAACGAGCAATAAAATTTGGATCTATCTATCAGCATAGATCCACAAAAAAATATCACGCTTAGATTAATATAATGAAGTACCAGATGAAAAGTTAAAAAAGGTTACAAATATTGATTTTGTAATAGGCTGATAGAAAAGAAATACCACCATCTAAAACAATCACTAAAAAGGTTCCTTTTTTCAACTCACATCGTGACAAACATTATAATTATTTATTTATAAGTAACAAAATTATACTGGTAATAGTCAAATGCGGTGTCACAAAAAGTTAAGTAGTGGTATCGATTTATGCTATAGGTACTCGTAGGTACTTGAAATCAACGTCTCGGTTCATCAAGTAAATAATTCGTACATAACAGACGGGTATGTAAATATGTATAAAACATACTCTTTACGTGCCGTAAATCATAAATTATAAATTGTTAATTCCATTGTTTATAAGTACTAAACCTTTAGCTTACGTTAACTAATTGGAAAATACCTTTGACATAAGTTTTGCATTTATATTTGGATTCGTTTATCGTTCGAGTCGGAAAAATGGTTTTCTGGTATATAATTCTCAGCAGCTCTACGGAGTCTAAAATGGCTATGCTTACCTGGATATGCAGAATATTATAAACAGCTGATATTGTAATGATTACTTAAAGGCTGTGACCAAATGAAACTGTTACCAAGTTGTCGTAACCACAGGGAGCAGGCGCGCGGCGTGCGGGCAGCGGGGAGGGTGTCTAGACAGGCCGCAGACGCATGGAGGCTGCGCCGCGCGACCGGCACTCACGCACACAGACGACCGGTGCATCGCCCGATTTCACTTAAAGCAACACACATACACTCCGGTGCAGTCTGACGCTGACCTCTACCACTCAGACGGACGTTGCATTACCTACGTATTTCTAATGTTTCGTTTTTCGAATGTGCATTAAATGCCAATGAGGTTTTGATACAAACACAACTTTTTGCTCAATTAATTTAATTTAACCTTTTAGCTGTTGTATACACAGTACCTAACTTAAAAATATATAAAATATATTTTAAAAATGTTCAAAATAATATTAAGAATTAAAAAAATTTACATCTCTGCAACAGCTTGTACTACAAACAACTACACATATGTTAACAGAACTCTCCCATTAGTAAAGTAAATGAACTTTACTAACGTGTCTAGATAAAAATGTATTTAACAAAAATAATGTTGGTACAGACGAGAGAAGTCTTTTAAAATAAGGAAAAATGTGTGGATGGATGTGCGGCATAAATAGGTGTATAGGTACTTATATGTAGTATTAAATACATTGTATCAAGTTGCGAAGTCCGATGATCGTTCGAGTCGAGTCCGAACAGGAAGTTGGTGGTTTTTTATTTCGCGATGGCGTCGGGTTGCGAATAAACGTGACCCGCAAGGTGTAACATCACTTTATTTATTACTTAGTACATACCTATATACTACATACACACTTATTATATACCTATATATACATCCTTAATGTGCACTTTTATGCTAAATACCACAATGTAATGTGTAATTGTGAAAATGGTAAAATTTACATTAAAATTACTCTGCACTTGATATGTGCATTTGCACCTTACATACCTAACAAATTTTTTAGGGTACCGTACGTCCGAATGAAAATACGGAGCCCTTACAGGATTACGCGTGCGACTGTCTGTCCGTCTATCACAGTCAATTTGCTCCGAATCTACTAGACCAATTAAGTTGAAATTTGATTAACATTTCTATTCCTGTGACCCAAACACAGATGTACAACCTAAATAAATCAATTTTCATTATGTGGGTCCACTTTTCAGAGCTAAACTCAAAAATTAAAAAAAAAATTGCAAACTGAACTGCGTGACATAATAAACGAAAGAGCTTATTGTGGGGGTCTCAAATATTTTTTTAATAATTTTAAAATATATAATTTTTTTTTTAAATAGTCGGAAATGTACCATTCCCCGCTCTCCTTATCTCCGAAACTACTGAGCCTAAAATGAAAAAAATTAGGACATAAAATAGTTCTTTACCTACCTATACATTATAAGAAGTCTATAGTCTTAAAATAACATGGTAAATCTCTCAATATTGTGCGTACCAACTTACATTTGCAGTTGGAATGTATGGGAGAACTCTTCAACTACAATGTTAAAATTGATCCAAATAAATAAATTGATCCTGGGATGAACATTGGTACCACTCCTTCGACATAACTAAGCCAAGTTTCCTTTACTCCTCGTACCTACCGCGCTAAGTACCTGTTGATGGTATTATTTTTTAACATGTAATATTATATAATATTGTTCTATTACGCATTAGACATTATTATGTAACATAACATAGTATGTAGATTGTAGATCCATATTCGTCGTACGGAGCCCTTACCACGCGGGTTCAACTCAGTCCTGGCTGATATTTAAATGTTTGAAATACATCTGTTACATATTGAAACTTGTCGTTAATTGAATTAATACATTATGTTTCTATTGTACTTACTAAATTCCTGACATTATTATTTCTAAATTATTTTGACATAGTTTTGTGTTGTGTTAACAAAATAAGCTGACGTGTCGTATAAAACTAGCCAATTCGTAAAATTTGACATTTCATTAAAATTATTTAGTAGCTAGCATAAGCTTGCCTAAAGACTAATGACAACTATAATCTTAATCAAGTACTTCATGACCCACGACAATCAAGTTTTAAGCATAAAAGTATTATGTCATAAAAGTAATATTATATAGATAAGTAGTTGAAACTTTCCTAAAGCTAGTGGATCTGTCTATACAAATGTGCAGATCCGATCCCAAGACTTCGTCGCAGGGCTAGCAGGTGGAACAAGTATATATTCGCCTCACATCACATACACTCACAGCATCAGGCATATACTTTCAAACATCATTTACATCACTAACACACACATCATAAACAGACTAAAAAGGTATGGTTAATTAAAAAACTGTATTGTTTTATTTTTGTAAAACTACATATTATAATATGTAATATACACTTGCAATCTGTAAAAGAGCGGCATCTCCGGACACAGGCATCTGTATGCTTAAAAGGAGATGTCAACAACTATTTTTTGTAAATCAATGTGTATGACGCAATAAAAAACTATTTGATTTGATTTGTTTTTTTGAAGTATTTTGTCTAGGAGACGGTTTATTGAATAAGGATAAAGAACAAAGCGCGTCAGACAGTCTCATTATTAACTTCTATCGCGGCTATAAATAGAATGACAAGATAGACTAAACAACATTATTGGTATAAGATGTTCATTTTCTCAGACTTGAGGTTGCTCACTTAACATGTATAAACAAAGCTTTACACTGTCTCTGAGTAATACATGACTCCATATCTCTGGGTAAATGTTGATCATTCGTTTACAACAATTTTTCTAACAAACATAAGCATTTAAATTGACTGCACATGCAACCTTTATTATTTATTAAAATACGTAATTGACAATAAATAATAATTAATGAAACCACCTAATACTTTTACACATTAACAGGAATACTAAGAACAAACACTTCTTCACCTAGTAATTATTATAAAACCAGCAGCACCTTGCGGTTTCACCCGCGTAAGTCCCGATCCCGTGAAAATATCGGGATAAAAAGTAGCCTATGCGTTTATCCAGGTCTCCAGCTTTCTACATAATAAGTTTCATCGCAATTGGTTCAGTGGTTTTTGCGTGAAAGAGTAACAAACATCCATCCATCCATCCAAACTTTCACATTTACAATATTAGTGGGATAAACGGAGAAGTGGTACGGATGAAAATGGTGGAATGGTACCATACAACATTGTAACGATTATAACGTGAACCGATTTTTTCCTATTTATAGGTATTTTAAAACTAAAACATATTATGAATACAGGGATAAATACAATTAACTGATAGTTAATGTATGTAAGCATACAAGTGTTAGCATGAAATTGAGAACAAAGCGGAATACCGGGTGCAAAATGAGCGATAAGACGATAAGAGCGGCAATGGGACCGCGGCGTTCGAACAACGCGCGGGCGCGGCGGGGACCGTCCGAGCGTCGGCGCGGCGGGGCGAGAGGCGCGAGGTCGACGCTCCACACGTAAACAGATAACTCCGATTGATTACACGACACTGCCCACACTTTAATGCAACTCGCTCGATACAGCTCATACCTAGAAACAAAAGGCTAGAACTTCGGTCAAAGCACTGTGCGGTTCTCACGCACCAAATACTTTAGTTGTACGACTAGCCAACAACCGCAACGGGTAAGTTAACAACCAAATAAATTAAAACAGACATGATAGTTTTGAGAAATTAACAACCTATTAAGAGATAGAAGTAAATGCAATGAAAACAGAGAACAACTGTTTTAATTTCGATTTATTAAATCTAAATACGTAAAAGTAGTGGTATTGATAAAACCTTCTATCGTCATCATCGTGTAATTAAAAATTCGTTTTGTGATTTACTTGCTTCTTCATCAGACCTGCACCTAGTACCTTATTGTGTATTATATTATCCTGAGCACTAACAGTAAATCCAAAATTTTAATAAAAGAGTCGGTCATACTAAAAACTAAATTCATTAAATTCCAGTAAATATCATAACTTTTCATCTATAGTGCATTTGTAAAGGCTGGTAATTGGCAAGCGACTTGTCAATGGAGGGCTGATTTAGCTTATTATTTTTTTATTCATAATCATCCGAATAATGTCATCGCCACAACAAAAACTCTTATTTATTTTATTAAAAATAGGGACACTATAATAGATAACACAGATCACTATTTAGTAAGAATAAGTTAATAGACATTATTTTGACCGGTTATACCGGTAACGCAATGGTATTGGTCGATTGATAAATATTAATGAATAGTGGGGTTATAAAAGGGTAGAAATAAGTTCAGAACGTTGACTTGAGTGCGAATAGTGGCAGTTACTGTTAGTTAGTGATTTTCATATTTTATATCAGTGGTTGTGAGACAGTTTCTTACAATAAGGTATTTAGGAAAAGAAAAAAATGTAAACTTTGAGCGAAAATTTTAATAATTCGGAGAAACTGGTATTTAACTTTTCTTACAAATTGAAGTTTGTTATCAAACTACGTTGTCAAATCGCTCTGAGTTCCAAATTTAATCCTAATTGGATTTTTGGAAGACAGATATATTTTGCCCTCTAAAAGGGGATTTGAACAAAGTAAATCATTTTTATTCTATTATCTTTTCAATTAAAACGCCAATAAGTCACTACAGTATAATACCAAATTTAAGTAAATACTCCTATTACTCATCTATTATCTCTACAGCAGTATGCATTTGGAAATATCTGCTTCGACAGACAACTACAAACAGGTGACAGCTAATTTGACATCGTCACAAAAGAAGGCTGTTGTTTGCAATACACTTTACAAATGTGCCGTTTCACGGACAGGTAAGACGGCCTTAGTTCTGAGGCGCCGCGCTGCCGCGCCTTAGACATCCTTTGTACCAGTGCGAGTACAGCTTGAAGCTGGCGCTAGACGGAGTTGCATTTGCTATGAACAGTGAAACATACATACATATATTATACAGACATATGCAAGCTGATAGTAGATAGAACATTCCTTTTTGTACACCACTTTTTGGACAGTAATTAAACGTAGCTAAAAACAATTTATAATAGGCGGCAAGCAAAATGGGTGGTCCTGTCGCTAACCGCGATGTCTTCCAGACAACCTTTGTATGGTAACAACGAGGAAAATACGAAAACGTACTAAAAATATTTTGAATGGGAGCAATGAAATAATAAATATATAAAGTGAATGATATTACGACTTATCTGAGAGTCAAAAAGGGGTAGAAAGGAATACGTTTACGTGTCTTCATGTATATACACATAAATAAATACAGAAAACGCACATACGCATATATATATATAGTTAAATAAAATATAATAATTAGTAAGACATTTTAGTGGAATTACATAATTTGGAGTCTATTGCACAACGCGAGAGAGTTGTTCACCATAGATAATATTTTGAATTGCCATAATCATTTTTTGACATCCTCTAATTAATTAGAAGCGATTGAAAACTTCTGGCTACAAATTGTTTACTTCTAATTTGAAAAGCGAATATCAAAATCATTGAAATTTAAAAATCTGAAAATACTTGAATGGTGTCTCTGCGGAAGAAATTCTATCCACATCGCCAGTATCTCTAACATGCATCGACTATGCGACTTGCGACAATACTGGGTTGCGGTTTTCTTCGGCTACGTATACGATACAGGCGCACCGTTAAATGTAATAGATCATAATTGTAACCTATGTATTTATACATGAAGAGTAGAGGATTTAAAATGCCACTCTAACAATTTTAATGAGACGGTTTCACATTATTCAAAAAATAAGCACAGGTTAATTATTAGTATTTCTTCGACACATACACAGGTTATTATTATTACTCGTAACTCTGTACTGCTCAGAAGACCAATATTTCGGTGAGACCTTGCACTTGTAGTGGATATGCTAACCAGAATAGAGTTGCAATTGTCAGTTGAAGTTGTCAATTGCATCGCGTGTGAATCGCATTGCTGTGAAATCAGTTGACTAAAAGTTGACATTTATGCGTTTAATAAACCTGATCGGACGCTAATTGTACAACGTCACCCAGTATCTGCTACAGCGTCAGCGATGGAGTAGTCACAATGAACAGTGGGACATGAGTTCACATGACACACCTTGCGTATTCTGCGATCTACCATACAATTTGCTACATACCAACTACGCACACATTCACACACACCATACGTCACACGCTTAAAATAACTGTTAGAACCCTGTGTCATTACTATATATCAATACTGTCTTATACACATTTAATAGCCTACCAACATAATTTAAATACACACTGCAATAGAACGTAATTATTTCTAAACTGGAAATTAATGTTCTAACACCTCTTCAATGACACTCCTCTGAATATTTTTACCTATCGCACGGTTTATATTGTTTAATATCTTTTATACAGATCATCTTTCATTATTCTTTTGTGTATCTTTATTAGTTAATGTAGTAAAATAGTCAATAGAACAAAAGACATCAACGCGTAGATAAATTATACATAAAAAACTAAGTTACTAAAAGTATAATTAAAGAATGCACATAATTGATAGCAGTACATTAATAGATTCAAAGTATTTTACGATTGACTATTCTATGATTTCAGCACTGTTATAAATTATAATATTAAAGTCTTGTTGTTTATTCTCCTATTTAATGTGTGTAATACTCTTAGATGTTACTTTTCTTCACGTGGTTTAAATATTGAACAAAGGTGCAATTTCAAGAAAAGCAAATTGACGATAAAGTAACTGTCCTCGAAGGCATACGTCGTAAATAAAAAAACAATTTGTAAATTGCGAAATGTAATTGCAGATGGCGCGCCGAGCGCCGTCCGCGGGCGGCGAGTGTCGGGCGGCAGCGCGGCGTCGGGCGGACCGCCATCGCCGGTGCTAATGAAAATTCAAAATAACCGGTGCGAGCTAATGTTAAGGTCTTATTCTTAAACGTACAGCGGCTTATGTGATTTGTTTTCTTTCCTCGTTATTCAATCATTATATCGTCTAATGATATGCTATTATCAATATTGTTAAATATGTTATTATCCAAAGTGATCACATCTGCGATGGAACGAACTACAATCAGAATATTGAGATGATCTATTAATATGCAAGAAAAGATGCTTATGTAAGACCATTTAATAGATTAAGTCTGTCGTGTACTTTTCAAAGGTGAATGTATAACATTCGACTGTGGACCGATCTATCATTTTCAAATGGTGTTAATTGCAATAAAATAGTGCTTATTACATATAATGGCAACAATGCTGTTGTTACAAAATTCTTTTTTGTACAGTGATGTATATTAACTCTTGCCCAACCTCTAGCAACGCTTCTGTAGGACTAGGAACACAACATTAAACGGATATTATTGTTTAGCTGAACTTTTCTACCCGTTTATATAGGAAGTAGGAAGGGCAAATTTCTGCTCGAATCTAAGCTTACTCTCCAAGTACCTACATTCTCCAAAAGATTACGGTTAACATTCGCGTTCCATGATATAATTATGTATTTCTAACTACTCACCTTGCCATTTTCATTACAACAACATGGCAAACAAGTACACGTTGTTTGCCATGTTGTTGTAATGAAAATACTACCTCATGATGGATTTTCTATTAGTAAGTCCACTTAACTCATCATATAGTCTCAGAACATCGCTATTCGCTTATCAATTATGTAACCCTCTCGTGGAGGGGGGTGAGGTGCGGCGAGAAGTGGCCACATGCTCCGGTGCATCGCGACCTCAGTGCAGTGACCCGCCCCCGCGCCCGCATGCAGCACCCCGCCTAGTACAGCCTGATGTCACATGCCTTGCACATTTCACCTTCACGGCCGTCCACTCAATTCTTCTATGTTCATGATGTATAAACATACTTCACATATTTCCCGCTCTGGTTCTCTTCAAATTTGAAGATCAGAAGAAAACTATTCCGACGTATAAAAAAAATCCTTCAATTGTACATTCTTCGGAATCACAGACGCACACAGTGAGAAAAATAAGATCTAATTTCAGTTATGCCAGTAGGTCCGATTAAGACCACAGACCGGATCTGACGTTTGCGTTCTGTGTGCATATAACCATTGATACAGCAAGGTAGCCATGGCAACATTGTTAGTTGCTGTTTGGAGGCATGTGATCACCAGAATTCCCAAGAAATTCCCGTATTTGTTCTGATAAGTTATTACAGTAATAAAGATTTTATTAAAAATCAAATTATTGCCTCGTTTTATAGTAGAAATTCGTAGTTTAAATTGACCTCAATTATTTCGTTAGCTTCAAATAATGTTATTTATTGTATGTAACGTTTTGGTTTATTTAACAGCTTAGGATAACACACTTATGAAACAATTTATTGTTTCACGATCTACACATTCATTTCTTAAATTGAGTTTAGTAGCTATCATATCCAAATAGTTGTAATAATAACTAGTTAACTTTACTGCAACTGTTGATTTTTTAACTAGTGTAACTTGCTCTACTACGGCATCTGGTGCCTTTCCCTGGTTTAGATATGTGAACGCTTACATATTTGAACAGTAAAGCGTATAACACACGGTGGTACGAGATATGGAGGTCCAACATTCTATATTTGCTATATAGGTAATCCGCCGAGTTTTGGTTTACCTCAACGCTGCACCGAGCGGAGCCGCGGTTGCCGCGACGTGCATTCCACATGCAACTCTATAGTTTTTAGGGTTCCGTACCCAAAGGGTAAAACGGGACCCTATTACTAAGACTCCGCTGTCCGTCCGTCTGTCTGTCCGTCTGTCACCAGGCTGTATCTCATGAACCGTGATAGTTAGACAGTTGAAATTTTCACGGATGATGTATTTCTGTAGCCGCTATAACAACAAATACTATAACAGAATAAAATAAATATTTAAGTGGGGCTCCCATACAACTCACATAATTTTTTTGCCGTTTTTATAGATAATGATACGGAACCCTTCGTGCGCGAGTGCGACTCGCACTTCGCCGGTTTTTTAATATACATTTTCCAGCGTAGGTAGATACTCGTACTATTATTAATTTATCGTGGATATTGATATCGGGCAATTTATAATGGAAACTGAAAGCCAACCAGAGATTTGGGAACTAGTCTTCTTTAGAAGGAGAGTGCAGATGACCGGGCGGGTCAGCTGCCTCGGCTTCACCAACCACCGCGTTCTGTCCCTGTCGTGTGTCATACACCTAAGTAATAATTATAATGTCATTGGCTCTTGGTATTTAAATACGTACAAGAGTGCAAACCATCAAAACAATTCGTCCGTCTTTAAATATGTAAAAATATGTTAATTAAATGTGTCATATTAGATTACTTTATGACAAAACATAAAAACAGGTGAAGTTACTAAGTTCTTACGTTTTCATTCGACTAAAGTAGTAAATGGTACGTGGACTACAGGGCAACACCGTAAAAATCATTGTCTTGGTTCACAGCGGCCCCGGGAAAAGAATATTTCTTTAATCCATTGCACTACACAACCATTCTGGTAAAATGGATAGGACATACGGGCTTCAGTTCAAATCAGAGCTACCCGTAGTACGTAGTACCCCTTAAGTATCTCGACCCTACAGAAGAGCGTGGTAAAGAAACACTACCTGCAAATTTTGATGAACTATGCGCGCGGCGGCAATGCATTCGGCGATAGCAAATTTCGATTCCCGCTCATGTTGTGGCCACATCAAAAACTCGTACTTATTTTATTAAAAATAGGAGCACACGATAATAGATGTTAAAACAGGTCACTATTTCATAAAAAAATTAGTATATAGGTAGATAATGCCATGTGGCATTAAGTCCGCCTCGTGCATTATAAACTGCATCAAGTTTTTAAATAAATAAAATACATAAGCATACGCTATTGGTCGGTTGACAATGGTGAGGTGATAAAAGGCTAGGTATGCATTATAAGTTGATAACGATCACTTGAGTGCTGATTGAGATACGAGTACGATTAGTAATTTTGATATTTTATAACAATAGTGGCGAGGTTGTTGCTAACACTTATTACAAATATTTGTATACATGAATATGTCACATATATATGTATGTACTAGCCGTTCCCCTTAGTTTCACCCATGTTTATGATCACTGCTCCGCCGCTAAGAATCTTAGCGTGATGTTACATAACCTACAATCTTTCTTAATGAATAATCTGACTGGCCTGTTGGTCTAGTGGTTAGAGACCCTAACTACTAAGCCAGAGGTCGTGGGTTCGATTCCCACCCAGGATAAATAATTGTGTGATGAGCACGATAATTTGTTCTGTATCTGGGTGTTACTTATCTATAATATGTATGTATTTAGAAATATATAAGTATGTTTATCATCATTCTGGTTACTATAGTACAGGCTCTGCGTAGTTTGGGATCAGACAGCCCTGTGTGAGATGTGTGAAGTTATTATTTTTACTAGAGATCGCGTGGTGGTCGAATCGACCATGGATTATTTCGTTGGCCAATATAACTTGACCTGTCATTGTATAGACTTTTGTACCATGACAGGTCAAAATATATACTGGACACTCATAGCTGTATGTACCCGTTTTTGCATTTTTTTTAACTTTGTAGCAAATATTGTTCAAAAATTTTAGCATTCGTCACTTCTCTGTATAAACTATAAGTGTGCGAAATTTTATACTCCTCCGTTCGCCCAATTTTCGTAAAAAGGGATCCAAAGTTTTCGCTTCACGTATTAATATATAGATTTTTTTAATCTATCCATTACAAAGATATTTGTTGGAATCCAACTGGAAGTGCCAGAGATTAGCGCGTTTAAACAAACAATCAAACAAACACCTCTTCAGCTTTATTATATTAGTATAGATTTGCAATGGTCTGAGTTGTTCGTATGGATGTTTTTTTTGTTACTCTTTCACGCAAAAACTACACAATTGCGATGTAAGTTGGTATGTAGATAGCCGGAGACTTAATACATAGGCTACTTTTTATCCCAATATATTTCCACGGGATCTTGACTTACGCTGGTGGTGCAGTTAGTAATATATGTATATATATAAAAAATGTAGCTTTGTATGTTCATCCATGTTTTAGGACTCATAGTAAAAGATATACTTAGTTTGTACAATATTTTCCAGAATATTATTCTCATGCGTGTTTTATATCAATTAAAAGTTTGGCAACACGTGTTTATAGACACCGCTACCCGTCCCACCACCGTCATGCATAGGTATACATTTCTTGTGTGTTTTTTTTACTAAACAAAAAACCTTATTTCTGATTCTGACAACCTATTTAAGTTTATATCTACAGGTTCCATCTTATCCCGCTGTATGATTTATTGCTCTTGTAGACTTTGCTGTAACATACATTATAGTCTTTGGTACAAGGTTATTAACCTAATGAGTCAATTACTATTCGTCGTGAATACGAAATACGTCAATTACCATTTTATACAATAATAATTAAGTTACAAGCGCAATTGTGCCAATGTTGGAATCATAGATTCCTAGTAATGAATATTTTTTATATTCACTGACAGATTAGATGGTCATTCAAATCACCGTTATGTAAATCCAGCCCACCTATGAATAAGGAATGTGATTCCTTATAACCCTAATTAGGTAACCTATTCCCAGGGCACACCACTGTTGCATTTGTAAAACTTATCATTCTAACAAACAAAGTACTCCTTAGAGTATTGAAGTGATAACTTCTCATGGGAGGGTAAACCGCTTCGTTACGTAACGCGTTACGGCGCCAGTCTATCTGGCTTCCCTTTCTCTCACGTATACGGCAGCGGTAGACAGGCTCCTCCTCTCTCACACTAACCCACAGCGCTAGCCGTATTAATTTAAGTTATCACTTCTGTCGGGCATCCCGAGACGCACACGTTTTGTTGTTTTGTGATATTTTTATTTTAGATTTTTCATCAAACCACTCTAACAATGTTAAACGTTTAATAAAAATCGAATAACTAATAACCATAGTCATCGAAATCGATGGTCGTGGTAGAAAGTTATTCGCTATTATAGTATACGATGTCTTTAAAGTAAAAATTTGGTAAAAAGACCTACAGTCCTCTCTCTTACACAGCATGCTAGTAGATTAAAATCGATAGAAGGATACACGTTCAGAATTCACCATCTTGGTTTGCATAGTACACTTATGTTTTCTTCCTGAATACCACGCTATATAGTACGACCAAGTCGTCTCTCGGACTTTAACCGATAAAACCACACGATGCAATGTCTCACACGACATATCTTACACACAATGAACCCAGCCGCTGCAGTACCAAGTCTGTTGCCTTTGTTAGGATATCGTAAGGAATTTAAATTTGACCCATCATGACATAGTGTGTCAGAAACCTAAGAATTATCGCAATTAATTTGTAAAAATCCTTTTCACTTTAAACGCCATTACAGTTCGAAAATTGTTACTGTAACAATATAATACCAATAGCGTTGGACACACGATGTCAATGATTACTGTTTATTTTTATTTTTGAGAGAAATAATAATCCCTGTCCGAAGTTTAGGTTTACTCAAAGTATTTTTTTTTTGACAGTGCTATTCATTTTTATTCCTGCAAAATTAACACAAAAGGGACAAATTTATATTACAACATCAAGCTTACTAAAAATTAAAAGGCCTATTGTGCTTATTTCAAACTACCTGTAATGCAGTTTCACCTATTCAGTAGATTGTATTGATTAATATTAATATTTAGATTTTACGTCAAACTGGAGACTGCCTGGCAGTCGAACTTCGACCGTTTTGAATGTTTTCATTTTATTTCTTTGTCCAGTATAACTTTAACTGTCATTGTATAGACTTTTGTACCATGCAAGGTCAATACTGGACCTCTATTGCTTTATGAATGTTTAGTATAGGATGTTGGTATGTATGTTATAGCACATATTGTTGAAACAGCTTTCTGCACTTCTTCTACATATAAACTTTAAGTATTCCAAATTTCACATTCTTGTCTGTGTGCGATTGCTTAAAAAATGAGTCAAAAATTCTCGGGAGGATTTCTAAAACGGAGGAGGAAGGTGGGAAGGATTCCTGAAACTAAATGGGCTAATTATTACAACGCGGGGTCGTAGCAATTAGGTACCGTTGTTGAGAGTCAGATGACTGATGAAGGGATTTATCGTCATTGCAGTCGTCATCGTCATGTCAGCAATGGAACATCTACAGTTGAAAACATCTCGCAACGACTGGCACTGGATGAACTGGCCACTTAGGTTTAACAACAAGGTACTTCACCGTATGCATTGTGACGAGCATAAATTTTTTAGCAACCGTAACTCCGTAGACACGAGGATAGGTCTTCGTAACTCGACCCAGGGACCAGAGCAGGGGTGGCATTGTTTTGTCCTTGATCAGTACCAAGGACTCGGGACTGACTTCGCCTCTGGAATGGAACCACTTTGATTTAGCCTGTAGCAGAGAAGTATACGCATTGTGAAATCTAGGCCAGAAATGCTGGCGGATGAACTGGATTCTTCTACATCGATCTAATCGCGTGGTGTTCTCGCCAGTCACCTGTGGGTGTGGTACAGCTAAGAGCGGTCGTCCAATTAGGAAGTAAGGTGGAATGAGTACCGAGAAATCGTTAGGGTCTGATGAAAGTGAAGTGAGGGGACGCGAGTTTAGATCCGCCTCTATGTGAGTGAGACAAGTAGCCATCTCCTGAAATGTGAAGTGGGTAAGACAGGATTTAACTGCAGTTTTACAAAATGAATTATAATGCAGGCTGTATGCGGGCGTGAAAATAAACTAGATTCCCTCTTGCGCTATTTCAGATGCAATATTTGATGATTATAAAAACTTAAGCATTTCATTTGATGCACCTATAAAGTTCGTCCCGTTATCGGACGTGATGCTTTGAGATTTGCCTCAACGCGCCGCTAAACGATTTAAATCAGCCATGTAAGCTTCAGTGGTGAAATCTGAGACGAGATCCAAATGTACGGCTTTGACTGCCGCACATACAAAGATGTACATGTATGATTTCGTAAGTTTGCAGTCGCGACCTTTGCGATCGGCTTTCAATACCAAACCCGCGTAGACAACATAACAGTTCAGAAATTCTCTCATTCTCAATTCTCGAATTAGGTAGTCGACCCATTATCAGTTGAACGTTTTCAGCCTTGTGTCTGAAACATTTAAGACATTTATTCACGACAAACCTAGAAAAGTTTTGACCATCTAGAGACCAATAAGTTTGTCGAATATGCGACAAAAGCAATTGAGGACCACAGTGCAAAAGTTTTAAATGTTGCATGTGAAATAAAAGTTTTGTGAAACTACGTTTACTACATAAAGCAATAGAATGTTTTGTATTTAAATCGTAGGGGGAGTTATAGAACCTCCCGCCTACGCGAATGAGGTCACCTCTGTCCAGGTAAGGAGTGAAAGGAAGTAACCTACTCTTGCGTGGCAATTTTTGACGTGACTTTAAGCAATGTACTCTTCAGGAAACAGTTTGAGCTGTGAATGGTGTATAATCAAATTAAAGGTCCAGGCTAAGCAAGATCCGCCGGGTTGTCCTTCGACGGTACGAAGGTCCAGGTACACGTACTCTCGTGAATCTCTTTCACTCCATTTCTAACAAAGGATTTCGATTGATTAGAACAAGTAGAGAGCTAACCTAGGACTATAGTAGAGTCACACCAGAATCTACATTTATAAATGGGTATGGTAAGCGATTGTTAAACCTTAGTACACAGCCTTGCACCTAACTAAGCTCCACAAAGTTCAAGACTTAGTATTGTCGTTGATTTGATGGGCGCTACACGATTTCTAGAGTCTAGAAGTTGTACCCCTGTGAAGCCAATGCTATTACGTAGCTGAATGTAGACACACGCACCTTAAGCCCTTTCGGACGCACCGGTGTAGACGTGTACCTCATGCATGCTTTTAAGTTATTTATTTGGTAGTGTAGTGTAGAATTACGAATAACTCCATGATGTGTTACATAACATTTGACCACGGAGTTTTCAGGTGAAGGAGCTGAGTCATAACTCATAAGTGTCCAACATCATATGACCTAGGCATTCATGCTCTCGCATGAAATCTAAATATTTATTTTTAAATGTGTGATCGCGTTTAAAAAGTCTTTCTAAGGACAAAAAAAAACGTTTTTTAGCAGTTTTGTATGAATTACTTCAACTACTAAGATCTGATTTAAAAGGCATTGTGACAACAAATCTGCCGTCATTATTGCGGACAGTAGTTTGAGCGAAATGTTGTTCACACATTTTTTCCTCGAGAGAATGAACATGTTTTGATGAAACATTGTCAAGTTCCCAAAATTGTATAAGGTCAGGATTGACATTGGAATGACGGCAAAAGTGTGAAGAATGAATAACTATATATTTGACGCGAAAGACTGCCTGAGACCAACCAACCAAATTTAGTAATGGATTAAAGTCGGGTTTGGCTTCGTGATTTTCTAAATGTAAAAGCGTGTTATGTTTTGATATAGTTTCCATTGCTTTGCAGAATATCCAAAACGTAAGTAATTAAGACAAAATAGCAATCTTTTGCCTTTTGTATGCGGTTTTCTATCGACAAACTTCTAAAAAATTGGCATTTAAAAAGGTTATGTGCTTGGGAGCAAAGTGGACATTTATTTATTTTACTATTATTACAAAAAATTTAATTGATTTTAGTTGAAGACTGATTTGTAAAGGCGACAACAGTTTCGTTTTAAAGAGAACTGAGATACGACTCCTGCGATTCCAACCAGTCTGCTCTCCTGTTTAAGAAGGAACAAAATACAATTAAAGTAGGGCCCATCTTTCAACTTTGTGTTGCTTACTCCTTCCAGTCACGACCAGTTGTGATGTTTAATTTTTTGGCCATGACATAGATAAGTAAATCGTCCCAATGCTGAGTGGGTCTTCCTAATATTGTGAGTGTCCTAATATTCTTATTCATTGCGTCTACAAGACTTCTAATTGAGACACTCGATTCCCTTTGTAATGACTCAATATCAAACAGCGCTTGTATGTAGTGTTTGATCAACTTGCGATTGTTATCGAATCGTTCACACAACATGCCCCATGCTACCTGGTAGGTACTGGTCACCTTAAAGGTAATGCTTTTAATGGCTGAGGTGGCTTTTCCTTGCAATGAAAGTCGCAGTTAGTGGAATTAACGTAGAATATAGTCGTGGATCAATGACTTAAATGTGTCTCGGAATTCAAACCAGCACTGGAAGTCGTCGAAATGGGGTAAATCTATTTTCGGCAAACGAACAAAACTACACTTATTGGAATTATGTGCAAATGAGTTAGCATCCCTGAAGCCCGCCTCAGAGTCCGCATCGCTGGCCGAAGTACAGGTCGCGAGTGACTGCCACCAGATTGAAGTATAACGGGCGAATTCCTCAGCATCCATCCATCGAAACACTTCAATTTGTGTCTGTAAGTTGTCAAATTCATCATTCGCTAAGTCTGAGCGCAGTAAAGTGGAATATCATCATCAATCATTTTTGATTTGGTTGAACTACGTTTTCTCAACAGTGTTTTAATATCTGCAATTTTAATCAAAGAAGACAATAGTATTAATAGAATAAAGGATTATTCCCATACAAAAGAGCAGCTGTTCACAAACAAAAGGGACCGATGCGAGCAGGTAATAAAATTCCGTGTCAAGGTCAACTACTGAACTCGTGGTGTGCGAATGTTATGCGCGTGCCGTTATATTTGCTACAAGAATAAGCTACTGGCAAGCTGTATGAATGCACTGTATCTAATAAGCTGCTAAATGTATTACTTATTGAAATGAAATATACATAGCAGCAGAAGAAAGAATGGTATTTGATAAATAAAACGATTATCATGGCAGGAAATGAAGCAGGTATATAGATAGCTAATTGGAACGAACTCACTAAAATACTGTATTTATGCTCGAAAAGAATGACTTCGGCTTCTTCATAGACGATGTAGGCTGCTACGATTACGACGTCTTCCGATCCCCGTGACTGCAGGCAAAGTCCACACGACGTCGACGACGGATTCGATGATCTTGTATCGGTGAAATATACACACTGGCTTGAACTTCCGAACGGATCGAAGGAACAATGTTTAGGCCTTTACGGGACTTTAAATAAAATATGGACTGTATTAAAAGGTTGTATTCTCAACGATTATAATTATCACAAATGCCCGTAGCGGAAAGCGTCTGAGAACCGAGTGGTACAGAGGGAGGAGGCGCGCGAGTTAGCGAGGCATGTTTGCCGCGCCCCGCGCGGCCGTCCTCTGATGGCCCGACGCAGCCGGCCGTGAATGGCCGCTTGTTGTGGTGCGCCGACAACTATGAAAAATACCCAAATCGCAACAGGTTTGCGTATAATATTTGAAGAGTTCCCTTAATTTCTTCGGAATCCCATCAATTGATCCTGAGCTAATGACAATGGGGCTACCTGGGAAGTATACGTATACCCCTCCAAACAAAAAAATATTTTTTCAAATAGGTCCAGCCGTCGTGGATAATCGGGGAACATGCGTAAAAAAATATTCCGACGAACTGAGAACCTCCTCCCTTTTTTGAAGTCGGTAAAAAAGTAAAGTACTTAAATTCATACTGGACACAAATATAAACAAACAAGATTTCGTCGAATTAATACGTGGGAAATATGAAAGGTTTGATGTTTAAGTAATGTTTGAATTGATTCTCACGCAGTGCTCATGTTCACGTTGGTACCATACTCGATGTGTAGGGGACACATCAGTGTCAAGAGGTTGTATAATGTTAGCTTAAAACATTGTTTTTTGCTGGTCAGTGATGACCAGCTACCGTTAATGGCTAATGGCTATCTGATCCCAAACTAGGCAGAGCCTGTAAAATGGTAACCAGACCGCTGATAAACATACTTATATAATATGTATTACAAAATATATATATATATTTTAGATAAATTTCACCCAAACACAGAACAAATGATCGTGCTCATCACACAATTATTTGACCAGGGTGGGAATCGAAAACACGACCTCTAGCTCAGCAGTCAGGATCACTAATCATTAGACCAACAAGCCAACATTTTCTACAGTGATGGAAGAAACTAAGGTTGTATATTAGGCACCAACCTAAAGTGAGAAAATCTCAAAGTGAAATTGCACAGTATAGATAAAACAAAAGTTACTTATTTACAGTCCTTTGCTGTTTTATTTTAGGTATATTTAGCCGTGACATACTAAAATATTGCTGCATACTTTAGGCTTATTGTTGAATAGTACCAGTAATGGCCTACTTAATATTTCTGTTTTATTTTGTTCTACTTCTTGTGCCATGCATATTACAGATCAAAATATATTACTTTAGTCTTTCTAGCATTATAGATAATTTTCTAGATTAGAAGCGGACCGTAACATACTTACATTATATTATCTTTAAGAAAATAATAATAAGACCGACAAAATGTTGACTTCGGTCTAACAATATCTGATAGCTACGTATATACATAATTTCAAGAAATTCTCAGGTAGACGTACCTTCTGCACACAATGAGTATTTTGTCTACAGACTTATCGATGCAATCAGAGAATTCTCTTTTGTTTGAGTTATGGTGACATGACACATTCAATAAAGCAGTGTTATACAACTAAGACGTTTGCGAGAATTTTCAACGCCACTTACATATTAACACATTCATATATCTTAGTGCAGAGATTAACAAGCATGGGAAGATTAAGGGATGAGAAAAGGTAGTGTTACAGTTTATCAGTTTGTAATCATAATACTTTACGCTATAATTCACTAAGCTGAGCATCAGCAGACTTAACAAAGTCTCAGATGTGCAGGTTGTCTTCTAGTGTTTTTGTATCCATTATTGCCACTCTCTACACTATTTCAATATACACCTGAGTTTAAAATACCAATTAAATATTGTTTAATAAAAGTTAGCAACTGTTAAGTGCCTGCTAGGTTAAATCTTCTGCTCTGTATCCACTTATGTAGCTATGTTCTAGTCAGCTGTATAAGTGAGCACAGAACAGAAGATTTGCTAACTAACTTCATACATTTACGCTCCTGCGGCACAGAATATTTATACAGGTGGAGCTTCCCGACGTATGAGAGTTCAACGTAATGTCAAACACCTATCTATATCAGAAATAATTTTACGTCTAAATATAAACCGTGCATAAGAATTCACAACACAGAGAGCGCGAGACAGTGAGATAGTGCGAGTCTCTGTT
>OY982574.1:9886212-9927197 GCA_963859945.1 Euplagia quadripunctaria
GGTCAATTTTGAAGTTTAATAATAATAATAATTTTTATTTCCTCTCTGTTAACGTGGAGGTGCATCGGGATGTTGTGGCAGTTGACAACGGACTCACCCCCGCTTGCTTTAGGTAGAGAGAACTGGCGCAAACCTGCAGTACTCAATATTACAGATCGCAAGGAAGTATGGAAGAGCAAAGAGCTGCATGGACGTTTTTATCGGGCCTTAAATGGGCCCGAAGTAGATCTATTATCATCTGTGTCCTGGCTACGTTTCGGTGACCTCTTTGGAGAAACTGAAGGTTTTATCTGTGCAATTACTGATGAAGTTGTTATGACGAACAACTATCGGAAACATATCCTGAAGGATGGCACGATTGACATTTGTCGGGCATGTCATCGTCCCGGAGAAAGCCTCAGGCATATAATTTCCGGTTGTTCTCGTCTTGCCAACGGCGAGTACTTGCACAGACATAACCAAGTGGCCAGGATAGTCCATCAGCAACTTGCTCTTAAGTATAACCTTGTGACTATGGATTACCGTACTACAGATATGTGCCCGACCCAGTTCTTGAAAATGGTCGTGTAACATTGTACTGGGATCGGTCTATTATCACTGACAGGACTATTGTTGCCAATAAACCTGATATAGTGGTAATAGACCGATTAGAGCGCCGAGCAATGATTGTAGATATCACCATTCCCCATGACGACAATCTCTTAAGGGCTGAAAAAGAAAAACAAATGAAGTATTTGGATTTGGCCCATGAGGTGGTCGACATGTGGGATATGGATTCGGCAATCATTGTGCCGATAGTCATATCAGCCCATGGGTTGATTGCAAAGAGCCTCGATCAACACCTTCAGAGTCTCACGTTAGGCAGCTGGATTAAGGGCCTAATGCAGAAGGCAGTCATTCTTGACACGGCACGTATTGTGAGGAGGTTTCTATCTCTGGAACCCTAACCACCGGTAGCTTGGTCCCTGTACTCGATACCGGTGGGACACTATTTTTTATATTTTTAAATATATATATTTTTTTTTTATAATAATGTATTTAAAAATGTAATTTATATGTTTTATAGATGTTAATAAAGAGAATAATAATTTTTGAGCCTCGACCAACATCTTCAGAGGCTCACGTTAGGCAGCTGGATTAAGGGCCTGATGCAGAAGGCGGTCCTTCTTGACACGGCACGTATTGTGAGGAGGTTTCTGTCTCTGGAACCCTAACCACCGGTAGCTTGGTCCCTGTACTCGATACCGGTGGGACACTATTTTTTATATTTTTAAATAATTTTTTTATAAAATAATGTATTTAAAAATGTAATTTATATGTTTTATAAATGTTAATAAAGAGAATAATAATTAAAAAAAAAGAGAATAATAATTTAAAAATTGTGAGCGCTTTACATAATTCAGGTCTGGGCTACTGATCGTCCTTAAAATATGATACACCTTTCTGTAACATTCTGTAGGTAAACATGTAAGTTGTATATACAGCAAGTAAGTTTGTATACTTATCACAACCCAAAAGTCAGTTCATCATAAAAATGCGAGGTTAAGGATTTATAATCATTAGTTTCATTTGGCGCTACGCAACGTATGTACGATATTCTTTTTGTGTGGTGAATGACTTTCAACGTACGGCGCCGTCGAAGCAGCTGATTGGATAAATGTTGTTTAACTGATTACGCTGCAGTTTTGGGCCTTATGGGGTATTTATTGTTGTTTTTTCGGTAAAATGTTCTGTTTACTCATTGTGATATCACTTTTAACCAAAAACAAATAAAATTATGAAAATTCCAATGATTATCTACTCAGAATGATGGTCTGAATACACTATTTCAATATGCGTTACGGTGTTTTTACACCCTGTATGTATGTTTAAATTATATGTAATACGCAATGTCTCTTATAAATAACAATGTTTGTGCGTAGTATTTATTATTAGTTTTAAGAGAGTGATCGTCTTTCACTTTTCATTTGGCTCAGAATTACCTATTGTTTTCTCATGGTAATTATCTGTTTTAGTTTGAATTATGATTTCAGCCCTTTGTCGTGTACTTACACGTATTTACAATTTCACGTACCTGTATACGTCGTAAATTGTAATTTTGGAGTTGCAAATAAAAAATAGAAATGAGTACTGGTACTCAGGTTGGTACTTATGGGAAACAAGAACAAAATAAGATAAAATTAAACTCCTATATGTAACTGCCTAAAGCGTTCGTTTCCTAAAATGGCTACTTTCATAATTATCTGCTTCTTAAAATGTCTCCCGTCTAATACAACTATTTAGATTAGTCGTTGTCGATTACTCAGTGTCTGTACCTATTCAATTAAAAGATTTTCTAGTCATGCTGCATGAGCTAAGTATAAATCTAAAAATGACTTCAAAAACCCTTTATAAACATTTTACGAAGTAAGAAATACATAAATAATCTCCATACAGGTAATTTAAAAACGGGCTGGGCCACCTAGGTATATCATTTATTAATACGCCATTAAACATAGTATGCTATTTTCATTCATTAGGATAATATGACGTAAATGAATACTCTTGTTAAAGAGTATACAAACACTACGTTGTCGTCTGACGTTGCAGTTATTTTGAAAATTCCAACTACCAGTAGCAAATATAATCACAATTTACTTGCTACCATCCGATAAAGCGTTCCATTGTTCATCTCTGAACCTGTTAGCAAGCCTAGACCTGTTTGTTGATTTTTTTCATTTTACAAAATGTCAATTATCAGCAGGAAATTTATTCAATCACGATTAGCTTACTATATCATACTATATCATCGTTTATCTCTGGACTTAATAATTAGTACTAGAGATCACCTGGTGGTCATCTTCGACCATCTTTCATTTTTGATTTATTTCATTGGCTAGTATAACTTGAAATGTCGTTGTATTACTTAATACTTACAGGAAAACATATGTATACTGAACACGCGTAGCTTGATGTAGCCATTTTCACGTAATGTTTAAATTTGTAACACAAATTGTATGAAAATATTACCTTTCTGCACTTTTTCCATACGTAGACTTTACCTAAATATACCAAATTTCACCCAAAAATGCGTTAAAAGAATTATGTTCACGTATTAATATGATCAAATTTATTCATATGAGAACCCTACCCCACCTCGTTAATGTCATAAAATATGTTAATAACTTCTACCTTATATATGTTAGACAAACAAAAAAATCACGCAAATTGACTTAAATAAAAAAAAACGCCATATATTGAGAAGAGGTTCCTTTCTTGGAGTCCATTAAAAAAAAGAGTAATAATGTATCATCTTGTGTCCAATCTGGAACGGATTATAAGGCAGTTTCACCATGGATTTGACAGTGTTGGGTGAACGGAACGTCGTATAACGGTTTTCGATCAATGCAAGTGGACGCTTTCATTGAAAATTGAAAGTGTACACTTAAATATTTTTAACAATTTCATCATCATCATCAGCCTCCCCTAACATTTAAATCATTTATTTATTATTCTTATTGTGTAGTGATAGCCTCACCCTTATTTTCTGCTACCTATGTTTTGATATCACAAAGTTTGTAATTAATGTCAATCGAAAAAAACAAATCTGAAAAATGTAGCAAAAATGTATTCAATTTTTAACGTTTACAATAATTGACACTCTGTGTCTTAAAATTAAATAAGATCATTTAGTTTCGTTTCGTTTTCGGTACAAGCGGTTAAATGCAATGAATAATAGAAATGATAGAATATGCTACGGATGGCTACGGATGTGAAATGACACAATATGACACAAAATGAAATTTTCAATATGGACGATCCAATACAGTGGGAGGTGCCGTTTGAAAGAGACAATGTGGAAAAGATGATGACGAATCACAAAGCGAAATGTGTTTATTATTGAGAAAGCGTGTGAAATGTGAGAGAAAGAGAAAAGTGACAAACTTTAAGGGACTGGAATATTTTTTTGTTTCTCAACTCAATACTGAAACTATAAACTACATACGTTTAGTTAGTAATGATTTTTCAATGGAAGCAAGTTCATGAAAAAGTCATTGCAAAGGCATACGGCGTGGATGGCGGGTATTAGAAAGTGTTATACGCATAATGTAATATTTATTTATTTATAAAAAAAGAAACAGAAACAGTAGGTACCTGGCACACCTATACGCAATTTAAACATTTTTCTTTGGCACATTTTCTATATAACACGTTGCAAACAAGCTAACTGCCTTCCATATCCACATCAATGCTGTCACTTGTGTTAACTGTATCCTTCTAGGTCCTAGAATCTAGGAGATATAATTATCACTACGAGATCAGTCATAAACAAAAGATTAAATTCTGGGGCACCTGTTGGGAAATAAAAACTAGAGCACCATCGATTATGTAATTTGCTTGTTATGTAAATGTACAAAGTACCGTCTTATCACTTTTTACTATCTTCATACCAGACAACCTTAGGATAGACTAGACTGATTAGTGAGACAGACGGTAGTTGTTTGTGGAGTTTGATAACAACATATTTTATCGTTAACCGCACACATCTACCTATAATACACACCTACATATATATACGTAGGTATAAATATAGGGTACAAATATGCACAATGTTTGTGTTTACACATAAAGTAACGCACATTATTGCCACATATTGAGATTTGTTTGATTGATTAATGCCGCGTTCCTGTTATACAGAAACAATTTGTTTTGCTTACGGACGGTAAAATATTAGTTGTTAATTCAAGTCCGTAAGCAAAACGAATATAATAATACAATGTGAACTTGTTTTTTTTTTTTATTGTATAGCTGGCAAACGAGCAGACGGGTCACCTGATGGTAAATGACTACCGCCGCCCCCATGGGCGGCGGTAGTGCCCATGCACCTGAAACTCGAGAGTCACAAGTGCATTGCCACCTGTGCATGTGCTTAAGGTGGGAGTAGGAGAAGAGGGGGAGGGGGGAAGAGTGGGAAGAGGGGGGAGAGAGGAAGGACGGGAATAAGGGAGCGCGGCAAAATGCAATGCAAGCATTACTTCACGGCCGGTTTTCTGTGAGGCCGTGGTAATGAGCGGAGTCGAGCCGGCCCATACGTGCCGAAGCATGGCTCTCCCACATAAAACGTAAACTGTAAAAAATTAAAAAAAAATTACCGAGTGTTTTTGCTGGTTTCTTTTATGGCCGGCCGGCTGCCTGACGCCAACCCTCTTTTGGAATGTAATAGTTTTCAGACGAG
The DNA here is from genome assembly GCA_963859945.1 of Euplagia quadripunctaria. Lineage (NCBI taxonomy): Eukaryota > Metazoa > Arthropoda > Insecta > Lepidoptera > Erebidae > Euplagia > Euplagia quadripunctaria. Next base: position 9,891,428 of record OY982574.1, read on the forward strand.
ACAAAGGAAGAAGGTAAATGAGGTAAAAGAAGCGGATAGGGCGAGGGAGTTAGGGTAAGGGATACCGCAAGTCGCGGATGGGGAAACGGGTCTGAGACTGCAGTAGCTCGAAGGGGGTCGTGCACCCGTATGTCCGTCCTGTGATTGGTGAGGCCACTAGGACTGGAAAATCCACTATAGTCACAGTTAAATTTGATTTGTTACTCAAATCACTATAGTCGGTTAAGCTTATATACTCTGAGATTTCTGACTTTACTATTTAAGTAAAGTCAGAAACGAAGTTAGCTTAACACTTGAAGCGAAATGAATAAATCGATGAGTTTTTAAGATTTTAAAAGCCTTCGAATGTAACTAGATTAAATATTCATTAAAGTTGTTTTATACTTTAACTAGCAACCCGCACCGGCTTCGCACGGGTACAAATTATACATCTAAACCTTCCTCATGAATCACTCTGTCTACTAGTGAAAACCGCATGAAAATCCGTTCAGTAGTTTTTCAGTTTATCGCGAACAGACAGACAGACAGACGCGGCGGATTTTTATAATAGATATGTAGTGATGTATACACAATTTAGTTATTGATGGATCGCTAAGGTATTCTATAAATATTGCATAAAATATATTAGTGAGTTATGATATTTAACTACAGACAGAAGTCTATGTAGCTAAGTACACATTTTTAATAAAAATTAATATTACATATATATTAATTAATAATATATTAAGAAATACGAAAGAAAAAATAAGGAAAATTTAATTATGTTGAGGGGAATTAATGCGATTAAGTCTTTAAAAGGTATTACATATCTTTGATTTGCCTGACGTTTCGACTCAGGCAAATAAGGCAAATCAAAATTACTTTTACTTTACTTTTAAATACGTGATCACGTTAATTTAAAAAAAAACTGTCAACATAATTATATTACCATGGAACGCGAAAGTTTAAAAGTTAGTATAAATAAAAAAAATAGTTTCGAAAATCATGAGACCACTGGATGTAATCTATATTTGCAACGTAAAATCGATAAAGAAATATTTTATTTATCTGATATCCGGAATAGATATTTGACTTTTATTTAAATGATTTATACCTACACTGTGTAGCGTAAATGTACCTACTGATAGCTGAATGAGCTATCAGTACATTTACGATAAAGCTTGAGACAAAAGGTATAAAACAATATATCTTTGTAAATTTTGTACGTCTGTAACGTACAAAATTTACAAAATATATAAGAAATAATATAGTTGCGGGAAGGAGTTGTTTATATTTTATCTCATACTTTCCTGAATCTATACTTATATAATAAATCTTTAGAGGGCTCGGAATTCCCGGCAATTCCGGTAATTCCTGGTAATCCCGGTCATTTCCGACAATCCCGGTAATTCCCGGCTATTGCTTACACTCCCCAATCCATCCGGTTTAGCAATATAAGGGATATTATCCTTCCATTGCTTTCCTTCTTACCTACTTTGCCCCTTCAATATACTCCCAATTTACCTATATAACTCCTAAAGTACCAGGTGGACTGCAATAGGGTTACCCTTATTACGTAAATGGGGCTAAATTATAGTCGGCAAAATGTGGGCGTGTTTTCTTACCTTCCTTCGGCGTTTCCTTATGGGATACAGACGTGAGTGTATAATGAACCTGAAGGGTTCGATTTTTTGGTTGAACCCGCTAATCTCGGGAACTGTCAATCGGATTTAATAAATCCTCTTTTTGCATTCCATAGCCCAATGAGGGCTACCGCGTTTGAACTTGCCACTAGAGGCGCTGGTGTAGCGTGAGGTCTCCGAAACTGACAAATCTGTGCTCCGAAATGTCATCTCAAATGTCACTGTTTGTTTGAGGACTTTATTGCGTGTTTATTTATTAAATAATTACTGTTGTGAATATTTAGCAATACCCGATTAATTATGGCAGATGTAAGATCCGATAATAGGAAATGATTTATATTTAAACTCTGTTTCCACGCGCGTAAAATCAAATTTTGACAGCTAAGACCTCGCTCGCTGGTGGCACCAACTGGTGAGCATAAAAACGGTAGCCCTCATTGTTGAGGAAGGTTATAGGCTATTTACCATCACGCTATTACCCTTGGCAGCGGAGCAGTGACCATAAACGCTAGTGAAACTGCGAGGAACGTTTCTATAGTATAAAGTATTCTTGTTCATTATGGGCTTTAATTTCAGTCAGAGAAATAAATAGATAACGCAAGTATCACGATCCGTATAAACTCTAGACTTTTAACATATCTATACTTAGTATTATGACACAAACACAATTTTTAGCGACGGGGCCTGAATCAACTTAAAGACACCGCGAATACTGATCGAGGCGACCAAGGTATTGAGATAGGCAGAGGAATAAATTAGTTACCTAATTTCTTTACGAACTGTCATATTCAATACCTGAACAGTCGCATATGGTTTTATTTTTTAATATTTGATGTTTTTATCTTTAACAAAGCTGGATTTATCTTCTGTTTCCACAAACCTCTTTTATTTAATATAATTTTTATGTTTTAATTACGTGTATTTAAAAAAAAAAAAGAAAACAATCTTGAAGTATAAATAATACAAACTCTCTTTCCTTTGTTTCGAATTCGTTTTGCGAAAGTCAATGCGTTGCGTAGACTGAACAGCATTTACTGAAAAATGTACCTGTGAAGTAGCTTTTATAAAATCGTAATTTTTTTTTAACTTGCGTTTTTACAGGAAATACTACTATGCAGTTGAATTTAAAATGCAAAACTGTATATATATTCAAAATTTCATCAAACTCGTTACAGCCGTTTCCGAGATACCCGAAATATAAATACATACATACATAAATAAATACATACATACAAGAATTGCTCGTTTAAAGTAATAAGATAACAAAAGCGACTGTAGATACCATCTATGACACTGACACGATATACCTACTCATATCGAGTGTGTCGATATTCATCATCTGTTAATGCCGCTTCATGCCGCAACAACCACTCTTTCAACATACACCATGCTTTTGGAGAACTAAATTGATTCTAAAATATGATATTAAAAAAAAATGATTGTACACTGAAGTACGCATATTACATGCTAATATTGCATATCACTACATATGAATGAGTTTTCTGTCGACGTTTTCGCGAGGGACTACATTATGGGGTTCTTCAAGAAATAAGTGTTCAGGTTTTTAAAGGGTCGGCAACACGCATGCAAGTCCCCTAGGGCAACCCTAGGGGACTGTGTGTGTGTGACATGCATGAGGAGGTCACATTGGGGATTGTGCGTGTGGAATGTTTCAGGGGTATGTAAACGAGGTGCACTTGTGTTATCTGCGTGTGTGGTTTCAGTTTTTTTTTTCTACAACTTTAAATAGATGTCTCTTCTGGTTTTCTGTTAGTTATAATTTTTTTAAAAGAAATAACTTCTTAATAATACGTATTACTGACGACTAAATACTTTCTTAAATAACAAGTCCTTGAAAAAAAAAATAATTATTTGAAGGAGCAAATAAGGTCATATGTCTGGCAGCATTGTAATCGGTAATTACGCTGGTAAATATAATAAAATGTACACTGACTGAAATCAAGCATAGCTGTATTAAATTATTGTTTTATGTGATACAAACGGAACCCTAATAAGATCACATTGTTGTTCGTCTGTCTATTCGACTCTTAAGAGTTTTAAGCCTTTTGAAGAGGCACCTAAATTGGCGCTCAGAGACCCTTACAGAAAAATCTATACCAAGGGAGACCTAAAATCCTTGAACGTTTTGCGTGTGGCAGTAAATGTTACATATTTAATATGATTTTTAATAAAAACAATATTTTAACATGCAAAATCTCACTGAAAATTGAATATCCGCAGCAATAACGAATCTCGTAGGTGACTGCTCAGGCACAGTTTTCCCTGGATCTCAGTCAGTTATGTAATTCATCACAGTGATTTCCAACTGTTTATGACACTAATATGTACTTAGACCCAGATTAGCACAGATTATAACGTTATAACGCAGGTGTCTTTTCATTTCTATACAGTGAATTGACCTAGTTACGAAGTATAATTTGTGAACAAAGATTTCTACTGTTCCCTATTGAAATATGAGTTCTATATTTTTTGTAATAAAAGCATCATAAATAAGTAAATACAAACGCAAATTGCATTAGTCGAGGCTTCTTCTATGTTCACCTCCATGAACTGAATAGCATGTGTGGTATTTTCATATCAGATCGAATTTATAGTCACGTGAGCCGCATGCAGTCTGGGACTAGCAGTACTAAGTGATGTCATTAACTGCTGATAAGTTAAAAATGTGGTCGAAATGAATTGGCGTTTTGATATTTGTCTTTCTATTCAAACTTTATTCGACTAGTACGAGCCCTTCTCCAACGATGAGCTTACCTATCAAAGAACAGCATTTAATTTTTACATGCGACTCGATCATCATCATCATGTATATTGTCATGTATTATAATTATATCATCTTAGACAAGATATACGTAGATATTTGAAAAGAGAACGAGTTTGCAGTCCTCTCTCGAACTTGTTCAAGAGGATAACAAACAGTGGTTTTATTATTCTGCTTGAAGCATGTCTGCTTAAGTGGGATTACATACAGTGTACTCAGACCCGTCTAGGAAAACTTTACTAATTAGCTTGTATTCTTCGAAGATTAAAAAATATGTAGTTTTGGATGTTTTCTTTTTTTTTGCGATAATGTCACAAAGGCTGTCTGATATCTTGACTACTTTCATACTAGATGTTGTGATCATGATAAAACAATGTAAGTGCAACTCGATCTGTGCTGATCGATATTCGATTATTCCATCAGACAATCATCATCAATCGATGGGCCTGTTTGTCTAGTGTTTAATGATCTTGACTGCTGAGCGTGGCGAAGGTTAGATACCCACCCAGAATAAATAATTTAGTGATGAGCACGATAATTTGTGTTGTGTCTGGGTGTAATCTACAATATGTATGTATAATAAATATATAAGTATGTATATCAATAGTCTGGTTACCATAGTACAAGATCAGACAGCCGTGTGGGAGGTGTCTCAAATTATTATTAAAAAAAAATAGCCCGCCTTTCTCTCTTATTCTTAAAGACAGAAGGGTTTTTAAAGGTTTCTAGTCTGAAAATGTAGTTAACAGAAGTACAACTCAAGAATAAGATTTTAAAATATGTCTTCCTTATATATCTAGTTCATAATATTAAAAAGACAGAATAGTCATCGAGTACCTACCTATGTACTTGAATGTATGCATGTGTTGTGTTAAAACCGTTCTAATAGTCTGTCCCTTATGTCGTTAGTTACAAGTGAATGAAATGTAAGAATTCATTTTAGTAAGCCGAGTAAAAAATACTCCAACCCATTGCTAAGAATATCTTGCATTCATTAGTACTAGATTTATAATGTTTCCGCCGAGGTTATTATTTATTTCATTCATTTACTCAATCGAAGTTGAGTTTTTATGTGTCACTAGAATTACGTTTTTCCGCTAACAGATTCTTTGTATAAAATTCTTTATAACTGCAGAACTGAATGAAAAATTTCACTCATTTAATTTCGATTTAGTTAATGTTGGAATATATGATATTACAAAAAGTTCAAGATGATATTTAATTAATTGTAATATCATTAAACAAATATCAGGTAAATGAATAAAATTTAATAAATATATGTGGACATATTATGTAACACTTTGTGTGCGATACTATTTTTTTCGTAGCTCGTTACGTAGCATGACCGTAGTCATATCGTCGTAGCACCGTAGATCACTGAACTTAAGTATGTGTAACTTACATTATGGACTATTAATACCACGTTTTCTAATATTATATTGTATTGTTACAGTTTTAATGCAGTCCACGTCAAAACACTAACTACAAAGTCTTTAAAGTCAATGCAGTTGTGCATTACATGCCGTTCTATTTTAGTTAGAGAGTTTGTTTGCGTGGTTGTGCTAAATATAGCAATCCTTAATCGGAATATCTCTCTTGACGGCCGACTGAAGTAAAAGTGAACGCACGTTTCCATAATTTAACCTATACTAGCATATGATATATATGTTTTTGTCATTATAAAATTACGATACCTCAGTAAGAAAAAGTCTGTAGCATGCAATGAAGATTATCATCATTAATATATTACCAAGATATTAGAATCACATTAAGAGGAATCGACATTGCACGGAAGCTATAGACTTTTGGAACTTTTAAGTATGTTATAAAATACACATAGCGTTTATTCGCCACCTTTTACTACCATGATAGCGGTTACAGATTTCTGTTTTTTTTTCATTTGCCTTTCTCCAAAGCCTACATACCGGTTGGATAATTATAAGACTGCACTTCAGTACGGTGAACGCACTTCGCTAGTCAGCTTTTATTTGACAGGCCTGTTGGGATAGTGTTTAGTGACCCTGACTGCTGAGTTAGAAGTCATGGTTTGGATTTACACCCATGACAAGTTGCCTCTTGAGCATGATCATTTGCTCCGTGTCTGGGTGTAATTTATCTTAATATGTATGTATTTAGTAATTATGTTTATCAGCTGTCTGGTTAAAAAGTACAGGCTCGGCCTAGTATGGGATCAGACGGCCGTGTGAGGTATGTCAAGTTATTGTAATTTGGACAGAATTATTTCTGTGTCCCATCTTCTTGAACAAGTAATTTATTGTGTTAAAAAAAATAGGTAATTGGATGTAGACTAAACGAGATAGCGAGTACGAAATCATTCTGCATAGATTGTTTTGAATGTGTTGAATACTATGACCAGCATATAGCGTGATCAGTGATCTAGAATTTACTAACTGTGGAGCTTAGAAGTTACTGCACTAGTAGTATTTAAAAAAACCATGTAATTGTTAGCTGTAACAACACAAAAGGTATGACGAGGACTAATACACATATTAAGTAAAATAAGGTTGATAGATTTGCGCTTTAAAAAGAGTATATCATAAAACCATTTCGATTGGGCCCATATTGATATTGTGGTGTTTCAATGTTGTGTTTAATAAGAGGAAGTGTCGCGCTATTTGCCACCGCTGTTCTGTACGGCGGAACATTGTTTGGTGATCGATAAATTACGTCTCCTATTTAACGCCATACCGAAGTTCAATCTGGCAATGCAGCTATTGGAAGGAAGTACTAAAGGATTCCAATATGAGCACAAATCTGCATTTGTGTGCATATTGGAGTCACCCAACTGGGGCAGAAGTTTCATCCTACAATAGACCGGGGTTAAACTGCACTACTAGTTGTTGCTTTGTTGTATTATCTGGTGAGTTGGGTTACATTATATCTGTCTATCGTTTTACTTTTTTTTTAAAACGACTACTCCCCGCATTAGAAATAACTCCTGTATTGCGGGGGACTTTACAAACACACAAACAACGGACACAAAGAACACCCAGACTCGGGTGGGAATCGAATCCACGACCTATGGCGTAGCAGTCAGGGTCACTAACCACTATGCCAAGAGGCCAGACTTGGTTAAAACTTGGTTAAAAGTTCGTCTTTTTAACTTCTCGATTTTATATATTTATTAATTAGTTTTCACGAAATAATTTGAGTTTGACTTTTCACTTTGTGTCGAGTGTTTGATGTAATCACCGGTAACTGGTTAAATTAGGCTCGTTGCCAAATTAGTTGTAATTATAAGAAAAGAAAGTAAAAGATAAAATGCTCAAAGGCTATATGTTCTTCATAGAACTTGTTCCAAGTGCTTCCAAAGATAAATTCCATAAAAAATTGTTTCCAACCATGCAATAGTGTAATGCCAATCGACACGGATGAGTCATGATTGGCCAACAGATTTGGGAACTGACTTAAGAATGATCGTATTCGTTGGCTACCAGCGACAGCCCGCAGTTATGCGTAATAAAAGCTCATTTAATACATATATCTATATATATATGTCGAGTGATCAGATCAGCCGGATTTTCCCTGAGTAAGAGTTATCGAGTTCGTGGGTTACTGACGGCTTTAGAGGCCAAAACAAACGGCATGTGGTCGCGCGTACTCGACAAAAATTCGACATCGTTCGCCCAAGAATGCACAGTGCGGTTATTTATAGAGGTCGAGAGGAGCGCGGGGGCGGCGGCGACGTCTGGTGTCGGTCTGCCGGGGCCTGCCGCCGATCACCGAAATAGCTTCTCCAGCTGGCGGTACCTGGCCACGTGGCGCGGACTCGGTCGTCGAGTGCTGGCTTACCTGTCTTCAGCCTTGGACCCGGCCACGAAGGTGCCTTGATTCTACTAATGTATTGTATGTACGCGACAATACGATTCTACGGTTATATAAACAAAACTAAGCGTTACAAAGAATATACCACTTCAAAGTTTACTTTCTTTATGTGCATTTTCAATTGCACATACAACTGTAGGTAGGAAATATAGGAAGAGCTCAGTTCAAATAATGTAAATGGATATTCAATTATTAAATATGACAGGTAATATGAACTACATTACTATTATGTATTTAAGAAACAGTGAGTACAAGCCAACAGATTTGGAAAGGAAAAGCTTTAACAGTGTATATATCCCTTTTTGAGCGTTAAGATTGTCCTCAGTTACAAAATTAAGTGTTTTTCTTAATACATTTCACAGAATAATGATCATACTTTTATATACTTATTCAATAAACACAACAATTTTTGTGGTGTTTAAATTTATTAAACATGACACTGCTGTCTTTAGTTTGTGTAATAAATGTTTTAAGCAATAGCACAAGAAAGTATGATTTGATTGATATGATTCTTACTCTATGGAGTGATTAAAGAAAATATTGATTTTTATAACTTATGTAAACACAAAATAGCGTTCAGGAAGGGTGAAACGCTTTAATGGCTTCAAAGTTTAAAACTTTTTTCGAAACATTCTTTAAGTTATATAAGGTATACGGTAAACAGTAAACACTCGGTTGCAAATTGTAGAAAAATTGAGAGATTTTCTAAAGGTAAGACCAAAATATGCTCACAACAAAATAAAATATTGAGCTACTTCTAAAATACATTTATGTAGGTATATTATAGGTTGTTTGGGTGTATATCATATACACCTCTTAGTTAAAAAGTTAGTTACACACTTTATTGTTTCCAGACGTAAAAAAAAATATGCGTAAGGATAGAGGGATTAAGGGTTTGAGAGTGAGTGATTTTGAGTAGGGGTTTGCAAATCTATGAGGAAACCTTGCGCCCCTCGAATAAGGGGAGTTAGCGCCTTCTGCCTGATAGCTTATATAATAAGCTTAAATAATAATCGTTATTATTTTAGGTAGCGGACGTCAGAAGGCCGATTCTCATAATTAATCAAAGTTACATTGCAATCCGCAGTGTCACACGAATGTACCTACATCACTGTCAGTATAAAACCATGTACATACAATATATACGTAGGTAATTTATTTACATAATTTTATACTGATTCACTTGTGGAACCACATTAGAAGAAAAAAGTAATTTAAATTAAATCTTCTTTGAACGGTTAACGACACAAATAGGTTTTAATACAACATTTGAAAATATTTGAACTATAATATAATAATTTATTAAAAATCTTAAAAAGATTATTAAAAGTAATTTTTTCTTGAGTTTGCGTTATCATGTGACGACCTAATAATCTGACTGCCAGCTTATGAATCTTAAAGAAAACGTTTGAATAATAAATATTTTTACTGTTTTGTGTCATATTTAATTTTTGCTTTCGTAACCTTTTAGATTTTTTCTCTAAAAGTCAAGTGATTCTGAGAAAGGAAAACCTTTTGTGTTATTATGCATGTAAATGAGTTCATCGTAGTACATTGTAGTAGGTTTGGCGCCTGTCTTACTTTTGTATGCTTAGTTATAAAACAAGGAAGGAAAAAGTAAAGGAAAGCAAAGCTACACCAGTGTATTTTGTTTTCTTACATAGACTTCGCTTCGTTTCACAATGTTGTAATAACAGATTAGAATTAACAAAACATTCCACTGTCACTTTCTTATCAAATGCTCTGACGTTTTTAGTTATCTATTAATTGCATCCACAGTAATTTAACATAATAGACAAGTAAATGTTATAGTTGTGGAACATACAATGAAAGTGTTTCGGTGCCTTTAAAGACAAACGACACTAAGTAACAGGTCAAAATTACTAATTTTCAGTTAATGGGCTAAAGAAAAAGTGAAAAAGGCTATTAGATTCTTTTGGAAGGGAAATAAAAAAGTTGATAGAAAGAAATACAAGCAATCATATGAAATAGTGTCGATTCCACATGAAATTGATGAAATAATAAAGCCTCGTCTAAGGTAGGAAAAAAATACTTTAAATTTTTGTTGTTACTACTTCTACTGCTAAAGCTTGTCGTAACTACTAAACAAAAGTAATAAATCGGTTCACAAATAGAAGGGAAAAAGGTACTGAATTGTCTTTAGCTATCTATATATAATTAGAAGTTTGTACGGCCAATATAACTTGAACTGTCATTGTGTAGACATACGTACCATGACAGGTCAACACATATACTGGATGCGTGTAACTTGATGTAGACGTTTTCACGTAATTTTTTTTCGTAATTCTCTTCGCATATAATACTTAGATAAAAAAAGAAACTGACTGGCTGACTGATCGTACATAATGCTTCTAGAGGCAATGGTTTCGGCTGCCGAAACCACTGCGTCTAGAAGCATTAAGTTATGCTCAATGGATCCTTAAATGAAGCGAGCATTAAGAAGGGATTTTTGGAAATTCATCCCCTAAAGGGCCAAAATATGGGATGAAACTTCGTCATTTTTTAAGTTAAAAATGTAAAAATTTATATATGAGCTCATGGTTAGAAAAAAAGTTTATTGTATGACGTTTTTTTGAAAATTCATCCTTTAAGGGGTTGAAATAAAGGATGAAAGTATGTTGGAAACTTTGTTATTTTTGAAGTTGGAAATGTTGAAGTTTACACATGAGCTCATGGTAAGAAACCAAAGTTTTTTCGGAATTTCATCCCTTAAGGGGTTAAAATAAGTGATCAAAATTTTGTATGAAAATTTGTCATTTATGAAGTTAGTAATGTAAAAATGATTAATATTTGAGCTCATGCCTAGAAACAAAAGTTTACTGAATTAAATTTTTTTGGAAATTCACCCCTTAATGGGTTAAGTCAGTGGATGAAAATTTGTATAAAATATTCTTATATTTAAATATAGAAATGTTGAAATCGATATACGAGCTTACGGTTAGAAAGAAAAGTTTGTGTCGACGTTATGACAGGTGAACTTGGATTTATGAATACGATCCAGAAACTAGGCGCACGTCAACAGTTTAGCTGTTTACAAATGAGCTGTGGCTTACCAAAGTGAAGCAATCGAAAAGCGCAGAGAAGATTTTGATCGCAAGTTTTTGAATTTTACAAGTTGTGTCAATACTTTTATGGGATCAAAGTAGCATTAGCATTAATGCCGATTGGTATACTACCAAATGCTTGCCAGAAGTGTTCACAGCTCAGCAGCAAGCTACTTTAAAAAAAAAGAGTTTTCATCGCCGGAAGATGCGTTAGCTGCGTTCGAGCAGCCTGTGGAGGAAGTGTCTGAGGCAGATTGGAAAAAGTGTATTGAAAATTGGCTTAGATGCATGAAGCTTAAGGTAATTTGAAAAGATTTAATAAAAGAATTCTGCGGTCTGAATCGCAAAATTTACTTTAATTTTGCTAAGTAAGTAATTAATGTATATTAGTTATGCCTAGGGCTGCCGTCCGGGTTTTCCCGGATTTGTCCTAGTTTAGAGGGCGTCCGGGGAGGGTCCGGGCGGGGTTTTCAAAAAGTGTCAGGGGATAACTATAATTGTTAACAAAGATAAAAATTTAAATGGAATCCGCGTTGTTTTTAAAGTGTCCAGGAAAGAATCTGGATTTCACCCATGTGTCCGGATTCTTTTAAATTTTTGTCCGGCGTCGGCAATTTAAGTGATGGCAGGCCTAGTTATGCCAAGTTAAGGCGTATTGTATTTAGAATATATTCAAAGTTTTCCTTCTCCATACATTATGTATCGAGAAGGAAAACTTCATGATCTTCATGCTCATCTGACCATTTGACGTTTTAACTAACTTTGTCGTTTGGACTAATTAACCCTGTATTATTATAATTTTTGAAGTGAAAAATTCTTTAGCGGCGTTGTGCACTTTTTGCGTGATACTACTGTAGTTTGATATATACTTATTATCCATATATTAGTTAAGGCAAATTTCACAGATGGCGCAATTTTAATTTCGGCTTTTTACTATATTTACCATAAGTACCTATTTATTTTGGTACAATTTATTCAATTCATTAAATGTATGTATATGAACTTCGTTCCAACCGGGTGTCCGAAGGATATCTCACGCTTTTTGAAGTGAAAACTTCTTTAGGCATGGTATAGATCCACTAGAGGGCGCTAATCTAAACATTGAGTTTTGTAAGCTCCTTATTACTAAATGTGACGTTTTAAGTTCGTCGTTTCGTTTAAGTTTTCACTTCTGTCGGCATGTCCCATGACTGCCTATTTTTTTTTCTAAAATCATCTCCCGCATTAGGAATATTCCTGAAACAAAGAACGCCTCAGATTCGGGATAACTATTTGTGGATCTCACAAATTTTTGTCCCGTGTGGGATTTGAACCCAGAACATTCGGCACGACGAAGTGCCACTTCATTCACACAAACCATTACGCCATCCGTGCTAATACAATTTATTATTTATATGATGGAAATCGCGTATTTATTCGTTTGACCTCACTACCAGCAAATAAGGGTTCAGAAATTTCTGGGAATTCATTTTGTACCTGGGTCACACTGAAAGTTTTTAGAATAGGCCAGAGTAAGAAAAGCAGCCGATGAAAAATTTATTTAAATTTCGAATTAGGAATTCTTTGGGAATCTGTAGATGTTTAATGATTTCATAAATGTTATTTGTTTTTACAAATTGGCGGCAATTTTTAATAGTGTCTGTCGTGCGTCGAAATGGATTTGCCTAGAGAACATTTTCGTTCAATGATTTATTACGACTTTCATTGCGGTCTTACTCAACAACAACGTTACGATAGACTTCTATTGGAATTTCAATACAAAGCCCCATATCGTGCCACCACTGGTTTAATGAGTTTAAATGTGGTCGAAGCAAACTCACCGATGATTCTCGAGAAGGACGTCCTTCTACGGCGACTACTGAATATAACGTGAGTACTGTGCGGCTCATGATAGAAGCAGATAGAAGGGTGACATATTAACAGATTCGGGCAGCTTTAGGCATTGGTATGAGTACAAAAAGTGCAAAAAGTCTTAAATGAACATTTAGGATGAGTATATGACATCGTCACAGGTGATGAAAGCTGGATATATTGTTATGAACCCGAAACCAAAACACAATCTGTGCAATGGATGTTTCCATTCGAAGATTTGCCGACAAAAGTAAAAAAGCGCGAAGGGCGAAAAGGCGAAGTCAAGGTAAAAAGATGATTGCCTCATTATTTGAACGGACGGGTTATTTCGCAACAATCATTCTAGAAGATAAAAGGACTGTTACTGCAGATTGGTATGTCAGTCATTGTCTACCAGTTGTCTTGGAAAATGTTAGACAGCAGCGCCCAAGAAGCAGGATCCTCCTCCACCACTCTCCAGCTCTGTTCAGCTATGTTCTTAATCATATTTTTATCAAAATGTATTGAGCACATAAAATGAGAACGTGTTTTTGTTGACGAAGTTAATAAATCAGGTCTGCCAGTTACCTCGAGCCATTTATATGAAAAACCTAAAGTGCCAGACGGATTTTTTTATTATTGTAAAATTGCTGAACCGACAGATATTGCACTCTCCGCTAAATTTCCGGTCTCTAGTACAAAAACCATGGACTTTCAAACAAACTTGCGAGGACCCTAAACCCCTTTAATCCAACCCTGTCGCAAAATCCATTCTTAATTGACGTGTCCTACTCATAAGTTATATCCAAATTTCATCCTCTTGTTCAGATTTCGTGATTAGTCAGAACATGAGTGTGTGACTGAGTGAGTGAGTATCTAACTCAATCATTCACTTTACTTTTCGCTTTTATATTTATATGTCACCGTATGATTGTGTATTTCGTTACTTTATTAACATTCTCGCGATATTATTAACTAACGAAAAATTGTTATCTGCAACCAACCATTTACAATAATACTCGATAGTTTCCTATGACATGGTAGTCAAATATACGATGTGAGAGAAACAGCAGACACTTCGCCTTGCCTACATCAAATAAATACGCGGGCAGTCCACACCTACTAAGTTCGTCACCTTTCCTAGATGTCATGGGTTTATTATGTACTGTTTAACAGACTACATTTATTACAAAATCCACCCTGGCCAATCACTCAAAACCTGATTTAGTACAATTTGTTTAATACATTGTATAGAATATATATAAGCAATATGCATTTATTACGAATATAAGTATTATTTATTATTGGCACAGCCACGCGGCAATGTCGAGTAAAGAATAAAGACCTAAAGTATTTTTTAAATTATATCAACAAAATAAGTAATTACTAAAATTATTTTGCGACTTTGTACTTTGACTTGTACCGTCGACGGTATGCTGAATTGGTAGATATATAAAACGCGACCTCGAGTGAGTGATGTAGCCCTGCTCTGGGTAGCTTAAATTGTGTAGACAGTCGGAGTAGCTACGGTATAACATCAACGGCCTTCTCAACCCTTGCCTGCCACCATGCCATTGAAGAGGCAAATTAGCACACGGCTCAAGTAGTATTAGTACTTATTTGTGCTTCGTGGTAAAATCGCAGGTGGTCTCGCGTTGTCAATAATTTCCGCCTTCCCAAGAAGAGCGACCCTTCTCACCAGTTTGTGTAGAGTTGGCAGTTTGGTGGTTCTAAACTTGAACAGAAAATCTCGATATGCCCTATTTTTGAGAAATTAGTCATAATTTAAGTTAGAGGGCTCGTACTTCCCGTCAACAGCCATTTCGAGTTACAGGTCTGTAGAGTTATGCGATCTCACCTGCTCGAGCTATTACTTACACTCAACAAAGTATCCCTATAAGTAGTATCCCTTTGCTTAAAATATATTGAACTGCCTGCGTCTATTTTTCCAGACAATTCTAATCTTGTAACGTTCAAGAGTAGAGTGAATAGGTTTCTCTTGGAAAGGCGTGTACCAACTTCGTCTTTATCAATATTTTCCATTAGGTGAGTTGGAAGACAAACGCCTATTTCATTATCCAACAAAAAAAAAGTAGACGGTTATGGGACTGCCGACAGAAGTGAAAACTTACGTGTCGCATCAACGAAATTTTTAATAAAGTTTTTCGCTATTGAGCACTATAGCCGTTATGAATTTTCACCTTCATTACAATTATATTTTTGTTTATTTTACTATATGAATTACGCACACAATAAGGACTTTATTGAACTAATTCTATTTTTAAAGATTAATTAATAAGGAGCTGACAGAACAATGTTTAGATTAGCGCCCTCTAGTGGATCTATATATGTATTGTTAGCGTGACGGTTACGAGTTCAGTGCTTTTTCCCCAAAGTAAAAGTGCACAACGTGCCAAAAGAAGGTTTCACTTCAAAAATCCACATTTTTCGATTTTCGTTTTCCACTTAATTCCCTAAGTGCTCGGTTGACGTGAAAGTGACCAAATTAAAGGTAGGTGTTTAATAGGCCTCTGCCTATGCCTTTGGATATACAGGCGTGAGTGTATGTATGTATGTAAGTTATAATACTCATAATTGAAAATCTTGTACTAAAAGATAAACAATTATTCTTCTTCTGTTATGAGTAACTTCACAAGTTTAAAACCCTATATTTACATAACATGTAGTTATCGTTAATAATATTATCGTTACAAGTGTTATTCTAAATTTAGTAGGTATGGTCAATACATTAGTAATAGGTATGCTTTATCAGTGTGACCTGCGCTGGCACCGTTTAAAACAAGGTCCACATAGCAGTCTATCATTTACCTACTCACTTTAATCCTCAAGATTTTTTAAATGTTTGTTTTGCTCAGTGAAATTATGTGATTTTTAACAAGACAAACAAAGATTTTACTAAGGAATCTACACTTAGCTTGCAGTCTAAAAATCAACTATCAACAGTGCAGCGAATAGTGGAAATATGTGCAAAATCGTAAGCCGTATTTGATAAGAGGGTGGTAGGGGTGTGGGAGGAGGCTGTCGGGACGTCTAGACGTAGCGTAATTAGGAAGGTGAACGCGTAGGCAGCCCCGACCCACGATGCGGACGAACTGAGCGGAGTGAAGAAGTCGTGCTCTGTTAGCCTTGGACACGTCTTATTAAATACTAACAGGTAAATTATACAAATTGAAAGGGGACATTTTTTATTCGAACGCTCTGAGTTCATTACGATAAAATTTCAAATGAAAGCGTAAGTCCAAAACACCACTATAACACCTAAATTCTAGACTACTAGAGCGCCGAGGCATGTGTATCAAGCAAATTTTGTTTGTCAGTACAATGTTGTTATATCGGTCTCCGTCCCCGAAATGGTTCAATGACGCGTCTGCGGATTTCATCTTGTTTATCTCACTCTTTATCTGGCAGACTTACTATACCTACTCGTTCTTGAATAAATACACTTCTTCAAAATTCTTAATGTCTAACGCTTATGTAGGATGGAATATCCGCACAGAGTATGTTTAAATGCTACTGAGTGTGTTTCAAGTAATTAAAGCTGGAAACGTAGTTTAAAGTAAAATCAAACACCAAAAACGTCAATTCGCAGGTAATTACAAGTGACTAGCAACCCGCCCCGGCTTCACACGGGTACAAAACCTTCCTCATTAATCACTCTGTCTATTAGTGAAAACCGCATGAAAATCCGTTAAGTAGTTTTTCAGTTTATCGCGAACAGACAGACAGACAGATGCGGCGGGGGACTTTGTTTTATTTTATAATATGCAGTGATTAAGATGTAGGATCGTCGGTATGATAATATTGTTGTTATAGGCACAAAGATGATACACGCGCGAGTGTCATTGTCATTCGGGACGCTGCGAATGACACTATCTTGAAGGTCATTATAACTGAGGATGTCACCGTGTAGTAATAGTCGTGTTCCTCTGCGGTTACGCGTGCGATGCCCGCTGGTGCTAATACAAGTTGTTTGTCAACGTCGGCGTCGGGTGGTGTCGACTGCCGCCGCGCGCCCGTCGCTCGCTATAAATAAATAACACTAGCATCGGCAGCGGGCCGCGTCATCTCCGTCAGCTCGCGCGATATACGGCCGCGCAAACAACTGCTATTGTCTATGTGAAAACGCCACATCTACGATCTTATTCACCGACGTAAATGCATTTAAAATAGGATGAATGGGGTGTGGCGTAACGTTCATTAAATTAGTGACATGTTTTTACATAGTAGGGACGTGTTTTGTTGAAATGAATATGATTTATTATTTTTGTTGTAGTCATTTTAATTAGACTAGTGTTCACCCAATGGTCGAAATTCGACCAAAATCATTACTTTTATATAAAAACAATTAATGTCTTTTTGATTTTTTTTATATCACTAATGCTCGTCAATAGCAACTTTAAAAAAATAAAATCGGCTGACAAACATAGGACTTAATTGTTTTGTCTTTGCCTAATTATATGTAAGTAGGTGCGTAGGTAAGTACCTAGGTAGGTAGATTTTAGTATAAAACAAATTTAGACAATGGTTCGCGGCGCTGAACGGCTGAACCATTGTTTTTTTTTTTAACATACTTTGAGATTTTGAGATTACCTTTATCGTGTTTAATACTTAGAAATGAAAGTCATTCTTTTGCGACTACTATAATGTTTGGTATCATGAAGCGATTCAATAGCAATTTTTTGTCCGAAAATTTATGATAGGTACTAAATGTTTGAAATGCAAACCCTTTGGAGTATATACTGCCCACCTATTAAAAATCTT
This sequence comes from Euplagia quadripunctaria, assembly GCA_963859945.1. NCBI lineage: Eukaryota > Metazoa > Arthropoda > Insecta > Lepidoptera > Erebidae > Euplagia > Euplagia quadripunctaria. The sequence continues at coordinate 9,909,355 of OY982574.1, forward strand.
AAAATAAACATCCTAAGTAGTAAAATACACATATTAATTTCAGTAGCGTCCACCTGGAGGATTGTAAATTAACGACCAAGTAAGTCTATAGACGCGTAAGTCGAGTCGGGCGACTCGGTGCTGGCGATAAATACCCGGTTATTTCTATCGATCCCACGGCCCTACAATAAAATATCCTTAGAGTATGGTAGCATTGTTTTGAGGAGTAAGTACTTACTACGTGCCAATTATAGTTTTAATTTTTTCTCTATTGTGAAATGGCATAGGTCTGTCTTCCAACTCACTCGATGGATAGTGACGATGAAGACGAAGATTTATATACTTATACTCAAATCGAATGATGTCAATACTTCAGTTTTTACAAAATCAATTTAAAGTCGACTATACAATATCGATTTTGCATAAATCGCCGAGATAGGATGAATGTTACACCGCGCTGCCGACATCTTTGCGGTAATAAAAGGAAAGGAATGCAGCAAAATACGGCAAGGGTACTTGCTGGAGTTATGTCGATGTCCGCGTCGCATCGTTTATTTATTTCGAAAATGACAAAAATGGCACTGATTGGTTTTTTTTTTTTTATGCAGTGCAGTGTTAAAGCCTTTCATTTTATTTACTTTATCTGCATTCAATGTATTTAAGTTGATTTTTAACTCTGTTTTAGTAGTAACAGTTTAAAGATATAGTGATTTGTTCTGTATTTTTGTTCTTCCCTTTTTATTAACCCCCTTTACATACACATACAACTCATAAAGAACACCTAACTCAGAACAATTACTATCTGTCGAACATGAGTGTGTGCGTGAGGAAAGCAAATATGACCACTTAAACCACTGAATCGACCCTGCATCAGTATTAGTTTTTACACACTATTAAAGTATCTTGTTTGATCACAATCATGAATAACCATGATTGTCATTTGATCACATATCTTTGTGGATTTTGTTAGTTAGGCTACTGTCGCTCCCGTATCAGACTGTACACAGTACAGTCGCTTTAAAGCCTGCAACGTGGCCGCTGCTTAAATTATTTATTCAAGATGCAAAGGCCTTTATATTTATACAGTTAAAGCATATCGAAATATGCTATCATAAGAAACCTAGTGCGGATCTAAAAGATAGCGTTTGATCCGTACGATCCAGTAATGGATGTATTTTTTATCGCCATCGTCATCATTTATCTTGAAAACGATATTCTAAGCAGTCCAAGCAACATTGCAAGCAAGTCAACCATTGCTATTTTCGAACTGTCATTTTTGAGAAGACAATAATTTACATTTCTCTTCCTGGTGGCTGTTTCCACCTTTTGTGCCGCCCCAGCCCACTTTTTTTCTTCTTTCATATATATAATACATATATGAGATTCAACAGATTGCTCTAACCGATTTGTGGTTTATGAATAAGGTTCAGGTGAGGTATGGTGCACTTTCTCTGCTCCCAGGTACGGCGAAGTGGTCATTCACGTGCATATTTCGCCGTAATTTTTGCGCGCGCGTGAGGCCGCAAGCGCGGTCTCGATTGTTTTCGTCGTGTTTCGCGGTTTATTTCGGGCCTGTGTAGCGCGGCACTGCAAGCCACTCGCGCACGTCAGACTGTCCACAAACGTTACCACAACTACAACACTTGATATTCGATCGTGGATGTTGTATAGTCTGATAGACCTGTAATTGTTTAAATTTTTTGTGTGCATCTTACGTTGGAGAAGACCAAAACTTCCTCATTCCATTTAATGTTGCTAACAACTTGCTACTTCAAGCTTACTAGTCTGTTGGTTAAGATAGATAGGTAGATAACTCTTTATTGTACAAAAGAAAAGATATTAATACAATTTGTTTACATAGGTATAATTATATTCTTATAAACTAAAGGCCAAAAGAAAAACAAAAAACCTTTGGAAAATAAAGAGTGTGCAATTGGCGGCCTTATCTTTACGATATTTAATTGTGATACTCATTCCGCTATCTATGTATTTTAACTTAAAACTGTTTCGTAAAACGTTTAAAACTATTTAATATCTACTCCATACTAATATTATAAATGCGAAATTAGCTCTGTCTGTAACGCTTTCACGCCTTAACTACGTACTGAACTGATCCAATCATCATGAAATTATCCATGCACGTGCTCAGAGGTACAGAGAAAGAAATAGATTAAAGGTAATTAATTCAGAAAAAAGTACAGTTCCCGTGGTATGGAAAAATAACTTTACAGCGGACGAAGCCGCGGGCATAAGCTAGTATAATATAAGTACCTAACTAATTAGTGAATGAAAATTATTGTTACCGGATGCTCGAATCAAAATACTTAAGATAACCCAGAGACCGTTGGCCTGCCCACCCACAAGTCTTTTTGTTTGACTCTCTTACTTTTTTAAATATGAGTGAATTATAAGAATAATTGAGCGTGGTCTGTTTGCTCAGTCATCTGGATTCTTTAGGAGAAATCTGACATAATGACAGTGGTTTTACAATCGTTATTGTTACTGTTCTGCTCCCATGCAGTGTAGATCGTCTCGATAAAAGACATAGTATATTGTGTAACTATGCCTGCAACCAGTCAAGCCTAGAAATGTGAATTGACATGGAAATCCGTATATGTATTTTTTTGCCACCAAGCTTTCCTATTTTATAATATTACTAACTTGTGCCCGCGACTTCGTCTGCGTAGAATAAGTACTTCGGGTAGCCAATTTTTCTCCAAGATTTCATCAATCTCTATATTAATATGACCATGTTTTGAGTTTGATACTTTTGAGCATGTCACATATAGTTAGTTAGCCATGGGAAAAATATTTTTTTCTAATGTACACTTTTTTTTGTGTGTTGAAACCCCCACCGGTCATCACCTCACCGGGATATTACCCATTAGGTAAGGTAGAATGTCGGACTCGAACCGACTAAAACCACAGGATGTTCCGTCACACGGAGACCCAATTGCCGGGATCTCAGGTGTACCCTAGAGAGGAAATCTCTATGACCCCAGCAGACTTGGCAGCCTGTTGAAAAACAGGCGACCCCAATGATGTTTTTGGATCATCTATCATCAATATTACAGAGCTAATGCTAGCTAACTTCAGGGTGTCGGGTTTTTGTGACGGTGTGCGCGCGCATCGTATAAATTTCCTCTCATCATTTTTTCCTAACGCACCAAAAGAAGTATAACTTCAATAACAATCAACTGTTTCGTGTGCTAAAGCCGTTTGTACTTAGTGCATAAGGCAGCCGGACAAATGCCTGCTTTACACTTCTACAAATTTTATTGTACAGGGTGAATTTGAACGTGTGAGATTCCTTTAATTCACACGTGATCTACAGATAAAATGAAAGCCTGGACTGATCGATATTCTCTTCTTTTAATAATCCTCGTGTCATTTTTTATAGTTTAGGGACATTTGTTATTAATGTTTTCCTTTCTATTTAATTTATCTATATCTACATGATACAGATGAATCAAAACATGATACAGGTGATGATGAAAGTGAGGGTATAAAAAACGGAAACAAAAATAAAAGAAATTCATAGGATTGGTTACGCGCGAATAACATCGCTTCTTTTGTGACGTACTTCAGATAAGCGTCTACTATCAAATAGGCTATGTGTTTATTTGCTAAGGAAAATAAGGTAAAAGTACAAAGTCTTTTGTGAAGGTCCAAAAACCCTAGTCATCGCTAACATCATCTAGGGTTATGCCCTTTAACCGCTTGAGGGTCTTCCGCATTGTACTTCTCCTGTTTGAGCGGACATGGATGGTTCTTTCTCGCTCAAATGGCACGGGGCACGCTACTTGTGGACGTTTTTTGTAGCGAAATAATTCACTATTTATGTCACTGGATGTTTGTTTGTATAGTATGTTTGTTTTTACAAAAGCTATGCATAGTTTATGTCTAGAAAGCGCCATGTAATATGAAAAAAAATATATACAAACAATAAAAACTCGTGATGTGATGTATCGTATTAGGTATGACTTTTATATTGGTCTTATGTGCTTTTTCTTTACTATTATAATAGAATTACCTTACACGTGTCATGCTACACGTGCAAGATTTTGCTGGTATTCCTTCTACCTCAGTGTGTTCCTTCATCGTCGTTAATAAGTTATAACAAGTTTCGTTAATATAGATTTTTTATCACTGCCGTTCTAGGTACCTACTTTTGAAACTTTCTAGGATCCTTTTAAGCAGGTAATGTACAACAGATTTATTCTTAAACTAAAACAGAATTCAATACCTCCAACCTACAGTAGACCGCAGTTGGATAGTACCTACTGTATTGAAGTAAGTTGGTTGGAGTATGCACGTATAACCAGTGGGTCTTACTATCAGGTCAATTAAGATTTTCTGTATATATATGTCTATCAAGAGAACGGATTAAAATGATTGTCGACAATATTACGCTTACATAGGCCTGCTATCACTTGCATGCTGAGTTCGCTTTTAAGTAGTCATACATAACTTGCATTGTATAATTTGAATGTTTATTTTTAAGAACTTATGACTGTTGGTGACCCTAATAAAAAAAAACAATGATTGGCATAAATTTACAAAATTGACTTAACCTACAGCGTAAAAAATGAAATACACTCTTCAGTTTCTGAGGTGATCTGATAAAAATAATTATCAGATCACCTATTTAGAAACTCCTTTTTTTGGCATCATATTAAAAACAAATATAATATTTATAATGAAAGTAGCTACCCGGTCATGCGTTGCCGTGGTTAAGTAATTTGCAATAAAAAATATTATGACTATAAATTGAGATAAAAACTATTCTATCTCTCAAGTTGGACCAAACTGCACACAGTGTGCAAAATTTCATTAAAATCGGTTCATTGGTTTAGGAGTTCATCGCGGACAAACAATGCGACACGATTTCTTTTTATAAAAAGTTAATGAAATAATGATAATTGTCCCCTGATCCAAAGATTGTCTTTTTCAAAAACCCCTTCCAAACGCTCCCCGGACGCGCTCTAAACTAGGACAAATCCGTGGAAACCCGGATGGATGGCAGTCCTACGCTTAAAGTATGTAGTAATATCACTTAAGTTAATTTCATTACCACGTCTAATAAGTTCACATATTGTTTAAATTTTTATCACCAAGAAATAATAATAATAATAATATACCTATACCAACATAAAATATACATATAATCAAGTACATAACTGTTTAACTGATACAAGTGGCAGGAATAGTATATGTTAGTAAGTATCTCTTGAGTGTGAATGCGAATCGTTGAGCTGAGGGGTATAGCCAACCACCGCGGTAGGTCGTCAGCTGCGGCCGGGCTCGGGCGACGGCCCCGCGACCCACTTCCTCCCTCACCGCCGGCCCTCCCTTGTCCCACACTCCTTTATCAGTGTGATAACAAGAAGTCAGTGGATGCTCCTACACCACTCGTCGCGCGCAATACCGGTGCATGAGTACTAAGCATAAGAATGTAGATACTACATAAAAACATCTGCAGGCAAAGAAAAGGCTTCCTGAACGTGGCTACAATACAATTACGTCACGTATTAAACATTGTAATATAGGCATACAATGTATTCTCGCGAGGCGGTGACCCAGCACCTGAGCACAGTTACTAGATTTTTACTCGTGCCAAAGATTTATTTAAGCTGTATCAATAACGTGTCTCGGTTAATCGGATTCAAACGATATTCGAATGCATAATTCACAAAACGAACGATGTAACAGTGCAGCGTCTGACCTTTACGCGAAACAGGAGCCGCGCCTCGTGTCGTACCTACCTAAAAAGCATAATACATTCGTAATTACGATCGATCGGTGAGCAGAGTAATCGATATACACAAATAGATATATATGGTACCGATATGGTGTAAATAGTGAGTAAGGTGGCAAGTGTCGGTGCCGATGCGACAAAGGCTATGGTTTCGCGGTTGGCCAGAGGGCGACAGGCGGCTGTGTCTGCCGGCGGCGGCGCGTCGCGTTCGACGACCTACCGTCTCAAGGCCGCTCTTACACGTGCCAGTCGTGCCACCGGGCGCTTCCTGCCGCCATAACAAATCTCTCCCCGCCCCACACCCTCTCGCCCATCCCAATCTACGCAATAGGCTGGGACTAAATCCTTGTTTCTTAGAAGAGGTCCTTCCCAGAGTTGTTATAATCCAAACCATTAAGTTTCTTAAAGAATTTAATTTTGACTCTGGATCAATACGTTCAGATTGGTAAATTACTCTTAAGGAAAAGCCTTACGAATGTTGATTGCTTCTTAAAAATTAAGGATTGTTAGAGTACATATATATACGTTTTTTGTTAACTTACCATACAGACAAGAAATATGAGAAGTGTTATTTGTTGCAACAATAGGTCACTCAAACTGGTTGTTTGAATCAAAATGGATATACAAATATAAACAGTAGCTGTGAATTGTAATAGCTGTGTTGTGTTTTATGTTATTATTTGTGGTTTTAACCCAGATGTTCTAGTTTATGATCTTTTTAGAAGAATGCAGTTGGATACTATAATTGGGTTAATTATACATAAGTATGCATATGTAATAAGTTTAAAGATGTGGCCTGTCTCAGTGTATGGTTAAGATGTTAATGTTTGAAAACATTAGATAGGCCAGTCTTGATCCGTGGTTATTTTGTTAGGACTCATGTGAGTGAGCTCACTTAGACGCAAGTCAATAACACTATCTTGGTTTTGATATCTGTCATATGCTGCGTATGCATGTGATACGGTTAATTTACAAATGGAATTATTTATAAATTGTAAACAACTTATATCTTTTCCTCATATTACGACATTGTTCTTCTTTCGTATTATCGAAATGTCACTTCCTAAAATATATAAATATGTAAACTCTGTGATAAAGTCTAAGTTGACAGACCTTTTATTGCAAATAAAACATGTTCATTTCAATAGTCGATCGAAGTTCTGGCCCTAGATAACAAATTATATGTTAGCAGAAATCCATTTAATAATTAACAACTAAAATATAAATAATAGTTTAAAAAACTAAATAACACGCTTTTGTAACTAGCTTTTAGAATATTACTTTCTTCTTTTTAGTTTAGCTAAAGCGTGTTTTTAGTTGTTAAACAAAATGATATTAATGTATTAAAATTAATGTTCATAGGTAAGTAAGTAGGTACATTCAACGATTTATATATACATATGGCTAATTCAACAGTGACTACACTTGGCCTCGTCCACCTTCAAAATACGTAAATAAAAATGATTAACTTTTTACATTGTAATGGATTGTAGAATAACAACATTTTCAAGTTGAGTTTTAAAAGGATTTTAAAACAGACAAATGACATTTTTGGCGATAAAAAAATTGTAAGCGTGTGAATGCAAGTTCTTTTTTTTAATAAGTCTCATCCAGTCCTTAAATCCAGTTCCTTAAAAAAATACATAAACATGCTATCTCTTTTTTATTCTTCGTTTGGGTAAATTCTTACCCAGGCGTTCCAATAGGAGTGCTCACCACATGCTAGTGTAAACGTGGTGGATTTCGCAAGAGTAAAAAAACCAGCCAAGCGGGGTATATATCAGAATCCCCATGAAGGCTTGTAAAGGTCTAGATGACGGATATCACAACGGATATACGGTGGAGCAAAGAGAACTACAATATCACTAAGACGAAATGTTTGGTCGTCTCAGCAGTCAGTTAATGTATGGAGTTGACTGGCCTGTTGGTCTAGTGGTTAGTGACCCTAACCGTTATGCTTATAGGTCGTGGGTTCGATTCCCACCTACGTCTGGGTGTTCTTTGTGTCCGTTGTTTCCATGTTTGTAAAAGTCCCCCGCGATACAGAAGTAATTCCTAATGCGGGAGTTGTCTTTTAAAAAAAGTAGAAGTAGAAAAGTAGGAGAAGTCAACGACACTCATCGTAGATGTAGAAGTTAAGAACTGTCCTCTCAACATCAAAAATGAATTAAATAGTGATCACTGATATGAATGACGATATTGTTTCAAACCTACCTTTGGTTTACTGGTTAACAATTGTGTAAACATAAACAAACAATGTCGCTCTACCATTCTCCACAGTGCTGAATCAGTTTTACATAGAAAGTAAAACCTTGTATAGAAAACAAAAAGAATGTAGTGTTCGTCCAAAAAAAAAAACCAAAATGGTAATATATATTTACTAGAGATGCGCCGAATATTCGTTTGGTATTCGGTATTCGGTGTATTCGGCATCTTTTCCACTATTTGTATTCGGCCGAATTATTCGGTTTTATTGACGAATATATTCGGTTCAAGCTTTTCTATTTTCTGGGCTCATGTAGCCAAGGTGTAGGAATAAAAGACAAGACTTCTTATGTTATATTGTAAGTCAAAGAAAATATATTTATTTCTTAACCTATAGTTAGTATGGTCAACATTTATTTTACACCTTAAATCAACATTTAATTTAAACCTCAAAACAATATTTGTTTTTAAACTTTAAATCAACATTTATACGCGGCAAAACAATGTAATGGTAAACCGAATAATTCGGCCGAATATCCGGTTCGGTAAAGGTTAAACTGAATAATATTCGGTATTCGGTTATTCGGTGAAACCCCTATTCGGCGCATCTCCGGAACAACTGCACCAATTTGAACTTGCTCCATTTTAAAGGTACAATTTTATAACAGGGGAGGGAGGGGGATTAACATAAGCTAAATGTATATTTGTGACACTTCAGCTATGTACCTAAAACGTGCTACCGATATGTATGTTGAATTGCTGATTGTATACCGTAAGGTTGACAACTTAAACAAGTTACTAATTTAAAAAACTGGACAAATGCGAGTCTGACTCATGCACCGAGGATTCCGTAAGCAAAAAAACTTTTATGTAGATAGTATAGTATGTTTGTAGTATGTGTGCATCTCGGGAATCAATTCTCGAAGATTTTTCCGAAAGACAAAGTTAAGTATGCAGGTCTAAAAATACTCTCCCATACATCGATGTGCGACAAAGTCAACTTTCCAACCGCAAAATATAAGTTTGTAATCATCAAAACTATTTTTTATGTGATAACAACAAAATAACGACTTTCGGATTTTTTTCTTTACTTGTGCTGTCAGACCTCGTTTCTTACCAAATTTCATGATTCTAGGTCAATGGGAAGTAGGTACCGTATAGGTTTTGATTTACCTGCTCAATGTTCAAATTTGTTAAAATCGTATCTTTTGATTGCGTTGACTTAGAAGCTTGATTTTTCTATAGCTTTAAGGGCCCGCAGACATAAAGTTTCCTGTTATCCTTGAATTACTTCCTTCAAAATAAAAAAAAAATTCGAGCGCGCTTTTTTTGCAAGTTTGTAACCCACCCACTACCTTGCGTCACGCTCAAATCGTCAGATTATCAAAATGTACACTTGTCAGTATTTAATTAACCCACCCTATCTTAATCTGACGCGTTCGAGAATGTCAAATGATCAATTTTTTTTGCAAGTTTGTGACCCACTCACTGCCTTGGGTCACGCTCAAATCGTCAGATTATCAAAATGTACACCTGTCAGCATGTAATTAACCTCCCTTATAATAATCTGCCGCGCAGGAGTAAATCCAAAAATCCCTTAATTGGTTCCCCTACTATTAACTATGTCATTAGAATTATTTATAGAAACGATGAAAAATATCAAATAACGTTTATTGGAATTAAACTATTTCGCAGTCGAAATCGCTTGATTGCGATACGGCCATTCTGCTCACACACGCCTGCCCCCCCGTGACAGTTAACCGAACAGCAATCGCATTGCTCTCACAAACATCCAGCGCAAGAATCAGAACTTTAGTACGCATATTCATCAAGTGGATTGGTTGTATGCATCACTCACTGGCTGCACACTTCGGTCTCTGCAGATCACGACTTCCACCAGAGCCGAACGAGCATAGCGCATCCACGGACTACTCGGGTTGCCTCGAGAGATACCGATTTCTACCGGGTTCTACTACTACGTACCTACGTACGTAACTACTGGTACTGTCGAACACATGACTACTTTCATACTATTCGGCAAAATAGTACCTAGATATTCGGTATTTTGCCGCAAAATACCGAATACTACGGTTTGTTTGTTAGTGGCTCCTGTGAGTGCGTGAGTCGGTATGGGTAAGCCTCCAATGACATATACTGTCCAGATCGGCAGTATACTGAATAAAGGCTAAGAAAAGTCTGATGACAGCAATAAGGTGTGACACTATGTCTATATATTTTTTTATTTGTTGTAGTCTGATAATAGGTAAAAGAAATCAATGCTAACTAGACTTGCAACGAATAGCGTATTCGGCCACATGCCGAATTAAAATTTTATTGTACTCTGCTTTTTTTATTCTCTCAATAAAATACTCATACATAATTAACTTCCTTAATGTGAAAAAAACAACTATTGTCCATGCATTTGAATCGTAATAAAAATTTTGCAGTGGAAGATTGTGCTACAGAGAACTTTTATTTCTGAATTTTCCGGCAATAGTTGCAACTAAGTTTTATCTTTTGATGTCTCGATATGGGATATATCCTTTCTCTGCAGAATACTCCTCGTAGCAATCATTGCGGGAGGCGTTAAAACAGTGGAAAGCGTTACGTTAAAACCCAGCGTCAGCCGAATACTTTTGTCGAATAATCGACTATTCGGCATGTGGCCGAATACACTATTCGTTGCAAGTCTAGTTAACATTGATTTCAAGCACAATGTGAAGCCTGTGAAGTCCTAACTCTACATCTGGTGAAGCAAAGAGCAAGTGGTAACCCCCCACACAATCTAGCTTGGTGAAAAACTTCGTACCATTGAGACGACAATCTGGTCCCATATCAAAGGTGACGGATATTGGTCAGGCACAGCGGTATTGTTGAGCCGACGGTAAACTATTACCTACCATACGAGCAGAACCATCTTGCTTCTACGCCAATAATTCTTTAACCCAATCACGCATTACACTACGTTCCTCACTAGAAATCCTATACGGTGCCCATTGCACGGTGCCATTCGGTTCGCATTTACAATCAATAGCAGTGAAATTTGCGGCAAAACCTAGCTTTAGAATTTCACGCCCTAACATCACATGGCTCTCTTTTCTTTGACAAGCGAGCACATAGCACCGGTATCAAAAGAAGAAATATATCGCGAAGACGATTGCAGCACTCGTTCCTTTACCGCCGATGACCGCTTGGCTGCCGCCGCATCTCAAGCATCGGTTCGTTACCTTCCATACCAGGGACTTCGTTGCTGGGTTCTCGGTTGCTTAGTTTGACGTAGAAAACACTTATCTCTTGTTATCAACAGATTTGCTTCGACACTTCAATCGCTTGAGGCTCATCTTTCCGCACGCATAACCTTTGATAATTCACCAAGGGTAGATGCTTTTTGTTACGAGTGCGAGAAAGCCTGTAATTCTTGTCGTAGTTTCTTTCTGGTTGTTATTTCGGGGGTGATAGTCAATCGTTACAACCTCGTATCAAACTGTAAAATGTGGGCTAGGGCGGTACCTAATTAAAATTTGCAGCTTGTTCAAATCCTTCAAACAATTAGACGATGATCTATTCAAACCATTCTCATACGCAGCTACTGTTTCCTTATCATTAGGTTTATCGCCGTTTAGGTTAATGATGGTGCTTACGTCTCAGATGAAACAAATCTTGAAGTAAACAGTACCTTGAACTCGCTGGATGTCATTTCTTGATATACTATTTGCGATAGCCTCGTTGAGCACTTTATAGCGCCTTACTGATAGCCACCACAATTTGACTGACTGACTGAAGCCGCATCTAGCGAACCGGCCGGAGTCACTAACTCCATCAAGTGCCAGGTGGCGCTTGCGGCACCGGAAACTGCTTGATAATGACATATACTCGTATGTGAATAAATTTTTAACATAAACGTGACGGAGTTTAATAATATATTCAAAGGTCACCGGCCTTAGTGTCTAAATTACATAAATTTCTTAATTCTTGACCAGAATTGCCTAGACCCTTACCTTGCTACTAGCTTTTGCCCGTGGATGCGCTCCTGTTATATTTTAATAAATAATAAAGTACTTTATGTAACCCAGATATTATATTTCTTTTCATTTATTTAATCAATAAAAACAAATGAAACAATGACAACTAAAACAATAAAGATAGCAAATTAAATAATAATCAATAAAATAATTAACAACATTTGGTTAATAAATCCTCATTTTAATAAGGTAAGACTTCGTCTCTGCGATATTTTTCATCTCGCTTGGCCTTATCTGCCCGAAATATCTTCAAGTCTGTTTTAAATATTCCCGTTTTGGGAATTTCAATGCGCAACAATTTATTTTTTTGTTAGAAGTTAGGTACAATAGCCAAAAAAAAAACGTTTCCATAGAGAAACTTTATTTAACTTGATGATGAATCCGTCTATTTAGTAATGTAAATAATTCGTTTTGAAACTACCATAAAAACAGGTAGGTACATGCAATACGATTTTTATTCATATCTTTAACTAGCAGCGCCCCGCGGTTTCACCCGCGTAAGTTCCGATCCCGTGGGAATATCGGGATAAATATATGCGTTAATCCAGGTCTCCAGCTATCTACATACCAAGTTGTGAAAGAGTAACAAACATCCATCCAGCCAAACTTTCACATTTATAATAGTAGTGGGATTTTCTGATATACCTTCTTTCCGGTTTTAAAAAGCATTGTTCGTTACAAATTGCGCGATTTTCTTTTCCTGAATTTTATGAAGTGTATAAAGGTGTTCGTTGTCAAAGCTATTGTATATATATATAAATGGAGCAGGTGTTTATAAATCTAATATTTTGGAATAAAAATTTGAAACAATTGAGCTAACACCGGCCACGCTCTGCTGCAGCACTTTTTTTTAAAGCGTATTGAACTTTGTGTCACTATTTGAAATCAATTGCCGACGACAAAAATGCTTTATACATTTCTATAGCTCTATACATTTATAGAGAACGGTATATTCTTATAATCATTTAAATCAGTCCTACGGATTCACGTAAAAATGTTGCGTAGCCTATTTCATATCCTATTTTTTTTTGTGTGGAAACCCCCGTCATCACCTCACCATGTCTACTGGTGAAGTGGTATGCCGGAATCAAACCGACTAAAACCACACGGTGTTCCGTCACACGTGAGACTATCGCAAGAGACTTTGGTATACCCTAGGAAGGAAGTCCCCGATAACCCGGCAGACTTTGGCCGCTCTCAAACAGAAGGCAGCCACACCATTGCTAGCGGAGGGCCTTGCCGTCCTTCCGGTTTCGAGAGGCGCACGCGGAACACGTCGCGCCACCGTCGCAGGCCTGCTTCTGCTAGGGTAACGGGCAGCCTCACCCGTTATCCCCAGGCCAGTGCTCATGGAGGCCGTAGATCATTGTGGGCACTCCGGCGCCTGGTGCCTCTTCTTCGGGAAGGGAGAATACTAGTCCTCTCCCGTTCATTTTCCGCCGCCTCTTTAGCGGACATCACTTCCTTACAAAAAGAAACCGCGGATTCCCACGCACTCTTACTTTGGACCATGGACAGAACCATGGCCTCCAGCGAGAAGCTTTCTACACCGATAGCCACCGCGAGGTTGCGGTGCTGTTGCATCTATGCTGAGCACTCCACAGGAGTGTAGAGTGCAGTATCCTCGCGACAGCCTCCGCAGTGATGGCACGCAGACGTTGGCTCCCAGCCTATGCGACACAGGTACATTCCGAAACAGCAGTCCGAAACAGCAGTCTTCTGGCACCTGGGCACTTGATTATGTTGGGTCTTACCGTTAGAATTGTGGCGTGCCCTGCGCTCGGTCGCTCAAATCACTCTTTCCACTCTGCCATTAGGACCTGACGGAGCTCTCAATTTCCTGAGGAGTGGGTCCCACCTCTCGCTCCTTGCGCCATTGATACAATGACGCAAGTCTCTATGCCTCAAGGTCCCATGGTGCAGTTCCGGCTAGGAGACTCGCCGCTTCGAAGGAAACCGTGCGGTATCCCCTTATGACTCTGACGGCCATCACGGATGGCAGCATTGCGGGCCATCAGGGTTTCCGCCTAAATAGGGCCCCATATAGGGCCATGGACCGCATGGTACCATCGTAGAGTCTCTTACAGGAGGTGTCGGGTCCCCCTAAATTAGGCAGCAGCCGCGAAAGCGCAGCCGCCGTCCTCATAAGTTTGGGGATCAGATTAGGGAAGTGGTATCCGAAATCCCATCGGCTATCGAGTACGAGCCCTGGATAAGCCTATTTCATATCCTGGTATGCTTTCTAAAAATCCGTTAATCGTAACAAATTGTAGCTGATTTGACCAAAATGTTTTTTGTAACTAGTCTAATTAACAACTTAATCTAGAGCAGCCACAAGTATTACAACCGTAATCTGTCTACGGAAATTATATATTTGTCATAACTTGTGATTTGATTGAGCTGTAATGTGAGGAAAACCAAATAGGTTTAGGTAGCTAGGTATTATAAAATATTGTGAGAGTTAAGTACATTTAAGGATAGCATTATTATTTTGCAAATATGTTTAAAAAAAAAAATTATTCCTCTATGAAATGTTAAGGTTTGATTAGTCACGGAAGCCATTTACCACCTACAAATTTTTTGAACATCTTGACTTCCACGAAATATTAATAACATTGACAGATAGTATTCTACATTACTGTTATTGGTTACTAGCAGTTTCCGCGCGGCTTCGCTCGCGTGTACATATTTATATATTTTGTGCGGAACTCTAATTCTTTCTTTTTCCATAATAAAAGTAGCCTAAATTACGCCTTATAGCACCAGCTATCTGCCAGTGAAAGTCCCGTGGAAATCGGTCCACCCATTCCGGAGATTAGCCGGAAGAAGCCGACAGACAGACAGTGAGACAAAAAAAATTAAAACCGATTTTTAGGCATAGTTATCGTGCAAATAATTGTATGAGCTTCAAAAAAACTATTATTTTGATGTTACAAACAGACACTTCAGTTTTATTTATTTGTGTTGATTTATTTAAATGCTTAGGTATGATGTTAATTTCGGAGTGATTTCGTCGCATTTGCTTTAGCTGCAGTTTTGTCGTAAGTAGATAGTAGACACATCAATCAAGAGCAATGCGCATAACGTAACAGAATACGAATTCGAAGAACAACTTCAAAGCGAGGCCGCAAGTAGATAGCGGCTAAAATTGGGATCATTTGAATCTTTGTAAACGCATGTTATGTGTTAAAGTGTAGATGGCGTTCAGTAAGTTTAAGCTCTGAGAAAAGTAATAGACTTTCTTGTTGAAAATCATTAACTTTTCACGTTCCACCATTATTATCACCAGACAGACAGATGAAAATTGATAAAACTAATTTTTATTCTACTATATAATTTTACTATCGTGCAAATAACTGTATGAGCTTAAAAGAAACTTATTTTTTTGACATTACAAACAGACACTTCAATTTTATTTATTTATATGGATAATAAATAGTAGTAAAGTCACCACAAGAGTCTGCTACATCACGCAAAGGGTTGTAGACCACTTCTACGAATTTCGGTTATCGTAAAGAATTTATAATTCTCATAATAATAACTCCTACTTAAAATACTAGACAGATATAATTTAGATTGACTCATTAAGAAAACTCAAGTAAATATTTAGCGGTGCTTTAAGTGACTAGCTCACGAACTACCTATCATATACATAGATACTTATATGGACAATTAATTTTTAGAAAAGTTTCTCTAGACCTTCTTAAAAATATACTTAGCTCGAGCCGGGTTGCATACTGTATATACTCGTATTTTTATTTGACGTTTTCTGGGTAAAACATATCACGTTAGAACAACACGTGGAGTAACCAAAGAAAACAGCACTTTTCATTGTTAGGGATTATTAAACAATCGAATACTTTCCTTAGTAAATGTAACCAATGTAACTGAAAACATGAAACTGCGAGAGCCCTGGTACCAATAACACAAGTTAAATCTTACCTTAGAGTTTAACATAGTACTATATTAATTTGATTGACTTCTGTACTGTGTTCTGTTGTGTATTACGTTTGGAGTGTATTACATATTCCAAAACCATGGGCGTTGAATCGAATCAAAACGCGTGGTGGCGGTTTAGTCCACTCTCGACCCCTCGACACCTAAACAAAGATTTCTAACGACTTGAACAAAATGCGTGTTCTTGTTGACTCGCGTTAACGCGCGGTAGCCAAACGGAGGTCCAACGCCTGTCATCTGAACGTGGCCTTAATCGCGATAAAATTCATAAGGTACTGCATCTTTTTGGTCACATCTAAAATGTCAAAAAGTCGCGAAAGTTTAATAAGAATTAGATCCTACATTTCGTTTCTTTTTTTTAATTTTAAACCTTGCTTCGTATTTCCGGTTCACAATTTGTAGTCTATTTCTAAGCATTCTGAAAGTAGGTATTTGAATTCACACGTAGTGCAAATATTTAGATAAGAACTACAGTGAATTACCCAACCTAAAATAATTCCCGTGTAAAAGACTCTACTTATGATGTGTTACTTATTTGAAATACTTTTATTTTACTGTTATTTTGTTGTCCTCTGAACCACTCACATTATAAACAGATGAGAAGTAAATTGATAATATTATCATTGAAACAAGACCTTAGACATGGTCTTATTAGTGAGCAACCTAATTAGCAAATTGAATCACGCTACAACACGCCTATCAACGTTATTTGCATATGTGTTCGTTCACTTATCGTTTCTTAATTACCTCTCTGACCTGTCTGTTCGATATATCTCCACTTTATGGTTATATTCTGAGAAATTCTGTTCAATTGTTTTGTCTTTGTTGATATCGCTCTTTCGTTTTATAATTATGTACAAATTTATAAAGGCGGTGTCGTTCCGAGATATTGTGTTTAGAGGCGTAAGTGGTTGCGCAGTGCGTATCGCAAATTTGGCGAGAGGCGTCAGAGGTGGGGAGGCAGGGTGAATCGAGGGCGAGGGATGTCAGCGAGCGGCCTCGGAACCTTCGCCCTGATAACCTACATCCGCACGTCCCGTCGCCGCACCGCCGCGCGCCCTCTGCCGCATACCTCTCCACATTCATTTCTCAATGAAAACATTCTTAGCTGCTTCAAGTCATGTCTTTATTATTCCGATAGTTAACATCTGATTGTTTATAAAATGTTGTCTCTTTCATTTTTGAACTTCTAAAAAACATTTAAACAATGTTCGATCCCTTTCGAACATTGTTTAAATGTTTTTGGTGGTTTAGGTCGTATTGATTTTATGGCTCAACAAACGACTCAGATTTAGGTAAATATTATTCAAAATAGTCTTAGGCTGTTCTTAAGTAACTGTCACGTTAGCAATTATTTATTAAACCATTATAGCAAGTTTTCAGGTTATTAAACAATTTAATAATAACTTTAGTAACAGGAATAAAAACAGTCGTAAATACGAGTATTTACGACTGTTTTTATTCCTGTTACTTTTGCCCAAAACTACTTAAGTACCTAATTAAAAATATCAATTGGAAAATATTTATGTTAGCAACATCCAAAGCATTGTTTGTTGTTTACAAACTGATTAGTATGCTATCACAGTTATCAGTTCACAACTTCGAGTACTTTAACTTTATGTCTGGTGTCTGGCTGGTTGTTTACGTTCCTAGTAAAGTGCGACTATGCGAACGTAAGTTCCTGTGCTGAAAATTCACCTAGACTGGAATGCGGTCGAAATGGAGTATTTCAAAGTTAAGAATGCAAGAAAGAAATGTTGAATTAAGAACTTTAATCGTTGTATTTGTCGTGCACGTAATTTGCCATAAGCCACGTGGTCCTATGTGATTCAAATTGATACTGTACTACTGAGGTACTGAGGTTGTCGGATCAAAACATCGAAGTTATGTATGGGGGTAGTCGTGGTGTATCGTTGGCACAG
>OY982574.1:9927397-10068365 GCA_963859945.1 Euplagia quadripunctaria
CACTAGATGGCGCTAATCTAAATATTGAGTTCCGTCAGCTCCTTATTAATTAATGTCACCAACGTTCGTCGTTTCGTTTAAGTTTTCACTTCTGTCGGCAGTCCCATGACTGCCTATTTTTTTACACGCTTTATATTAGCTTCACTTGTATGTTTAAACCGACTCCTTTGGGTGCGATTTTGACCCACTTTAAACAGCCAGATTTCATTCAAATTTTGCACACATGTCCACGTGTCAAAGACCGATGACAATGCAATAATTCGATTAATTTTTTTATTTTTTTTAGTTGAATTTTCAATAAACGCGTGTTTTTTAGTTTTTTAAACTATAATTATTTCTATATGTATTTTCAAGTCAGCCTACGTTACATGAGATGATGAAATAAATATCAACAGATAAGTTAAATAGCTCTTGTAAGTGTGATTAAGAACCATTTTGTTTTAAAGTGAGAGTATAAAGGAAGCAAGGAGATTATATTCAACTGACATAACAAATATTTGATCACCAAAGAAGTCCTCTCTATCATAAACCAAACTTGTTTGAAAGTTAACACAAAACAGTTACTGTTACCTTAGAAGTAGTAATTTTTTTTGAGTGCATACAGCAGACCTTGGCGCAGATATCATTGGTGGGATTCTCATAACCCACTTTGGAGGGTAGCTTGAAAATGTGAGGTAGCCATCAACACCAACTGATATTAATTTTTCAGCATGTATGATAAGGCCTCTGGGAACAATCGAAGATGGATCTTTAAATAGGTTTAATACTCCTGTAACACCATATTTGTTTTGCTATGTGATTGGGAGAGTGAAATTTCAAAATATCTTATCTTTCATAAAATTAAAGCATACAATTATTAAAAGTCTGCTTCCATCCATAAATATAATACAATACTAAAAAAAGTATAATAATTAGTTTTCACCAATACAGCCAAGTGATTCTTTTGGTGAAAATCCTAATTAGGAGTAGCTATAAAACTTGTTGGTGTTTCAATTTGATCAAATAGTAACCAGGATTTCTATAGATGAAGCATCATTGCTTGTTTTTTTGTATAAAAAATTGCAATTTCAATAGGTACAGCACAAATATATTAATCCACTTCTAATGCAGGGTTTAAAAATAAAAATTATAGAGATCATTCACGTTTTTGCTACAATTTTCAAATTAAAGTTTTATATTGACCACTTTATATTTAACTACTCACAAAAATAATAATAAAATGCACTCAACAATTATTTAACTTAGCAGTAGGCAAATACGACTTCATGGCCTGACTTACCATGTCTAAAGCTTTTATCAAAAACATGTATGTTAAAAGTAATTGAAGTTTTTTCTTCTTGGTTTTTTTAATGTTGAACTTTATCCTTTAAAGATTAATTCTGACATAGTACCACTATCACAAAAATATTCCTTTTAATTAAGTGGCACCCAGAGGTTTACAGCATACATTTAACCATTTATTTATATATATTTAAGTTGTGTATTCATACCTGACATCATGTTCATGAATATTCCTTTGAACATTTTTGACCCATTGTGCGTCTATCTGCTTACCGGTATTTTTATTCACCTTTATAAAATTCATAATCACTGGATCCACTCCACTGCAGAACAGACTTTTCTCATCATCTGACACAGCTATTGACAGTATGTCAGCTTTGTGTGTTGAGTATGATTCAATCTTAAAAAAAACTAAATTTAAAAGGATCATCTCAGAATAAACAGTAAATGAAATCTTTATATCTTTAAATTTAAGCCATGGGAAAACAGTGTGCAGTTTAAGTACTTAATGCAATATTTATTTTTTCTAAATAGTAAAATTCATCAACACAGCACTGAGTAACTCTTTTAAAAAAAGAATAAATCATGTCAATTAACTGTAATTTTGCCTTATAATCAAAGTTAATATATAATGTACAAGCAACCCGCCCCGGCTTCGCACGGGTAGTAGAGACATCTTCAACAATCATCAACATATTTCAATAGATTTACACAAAATTTTTACAAATTATACACCTAAACATTTGTCATGAATCACCGTCTATTTGTTAAATCTGTTCAGTCGTTTTTCAGTTTATATAATATGTAGTGTATAGTGTGTAATAAGTAAACAGATAGTATAATATGTAGTGATACAATGATATTAAAGGTTGTTTTTTTACCTGATCACCAACAGTACTGTCCCAGAATATAAGTCTTCCTAGACTATCTCCAGATACAATAGTGTTATCAGATAGAACACCAAGGCACCATACAATAACCTCTTTGCCACGGCGACTCACAGACATGCGGTTTATTGCCTGTCCTGTTTCTACATTCCATACCCTAATGTTATTTACCGAGCCTGAAAGAAGTCATAGTACATTTCAATAAAAATTTGAAAAAAAGATAATAGATGGTAGAAAAAAGTTTGATTACTCATTAGGACCTATTTATTATGTGTTCCAACTTGGTACCATTTCCACTTAGAATAGTATGGTAAAGTAATGGGTAAAAGGTTACATTAAAGTGTAAATGTTAAAGATTTAAATGTTAAATTAATGTTAAATGCTAAATTTTGCATACAGGAATTTAACCTTTTGAACGCCATGGTCGTCTAAATGTAACTTGTTGGTGTTGCACCTTATATTTCAGATTTTACTTTCACATTTATCTTTGTTTAATTTCACTGATAGTAAACTCACATTATTATATCCTAAAAGTTAAACAAGATACATTTGTGTTAAAGGATTTAAAATATTACCTGTCACTAGAACATTTCCTGTGTGATTAAATTTGCAGCACAAAATTCTACCTTCCTGCTTATCAAATAGCTTCTTATAAACTATTTCATCATTTTCCACACTGTATAAGTTCACATATCCCTGTTCAGTGCCAACAGCCACTAAAGTGTTATCAGTATTCACATCTAGACACCAGGCTGCATAGCCTGTGAGCAGTACTGTCGCTTTCAAGACTAACTTATCAAGATCCCACTCAACCAGTGCACCGCCAAGGCCAGTTGATAATAATCTCTCATATACCCAACCAAGAGCTTCCACTGAACCATTCTCTATGCCGGGTATAAATTTTATAAGATATGGTGCATGGTTGACATCCCAGATTTCTATAGAAGCGTCACCCCTAGAAATAAAAACAAAAAATAAAAATAGTCTCTACAAAAACAAACGAATACAAAATATTTATATCAGAAACTAACCTTGCAATAGCTATTTGTTTACTTGATTTGTTATATGAAATACAATTGATAGGTTCCGGTTTTGGAGTATAATATCGCACTCTATGTACTTTACTTGCCATTTGAAAAGATTAGTAAATCACAATGATTTACACATCAGAACACGGAATACTATACTCGAAATTCTATTTAATAAAGTCCATGCACTCACTTAACCTCAAAAAATTGTCACAATCACAATTTGATTGAGATTTTGACGTTTAGTTGACTGAAACAAAGAGTATACAAACACTACGTTAAAACCTAACGGCAACTATCTCTATAACGGAATTGGCTTTCGAATAAATTTCGTTTTCCGAATAAATTCTACTTTTACACAACTAAATCGCGAATTTTAATTTGATTTTATTTTCTGTGTATTTGGTGGCCGGACATTTGTAAGAAGAGATAATTTTTTATTTTATTTTTGAAGAAATGCTACTAGTACTCTTATGATATAAATTATCTTAAAAATATAACCACCGAACTGATAAAACGCAACGTTAATTAATACACACCTATTTAAAAATTTCGGCACACATCCACTAATTTTGCAGCTGCAGACTGCAAAATTAGTGGATGTGTGCCGAAATTTTTGACACCGCAAACGTGAAGCAGACTAAATTATAAAATTGGCCGATTAGCGTCCATACGAATCGATTTGATGCGACACGAATGACACGATCAAGTCAGGTGGTCCTGACCACTCAATTAACTTGAAAGTGATGAATTGTTCCGTGTGGACGCCTTTTACGCTGCCATGTAGCGACTTACCGACGAAAGAGAAAAACCAAAAAAATGAACGGGTTGTCAAAATCTAGAAAACATATCATTCTCCCTTAATTTTTAACTTTGATATTATTCACCTTTTTAATAATATAAAAATTGCATTTAGATTATAAAATGTAAAATACTTAATCCTATTTAAAATGACTATTTATTTGAGTCTGTATTTCAACTTATATTTATTTCATCCAACACTGCTTTTTACAGGTGTGGTGTATCCAAACGTAGAGCCGAGCGTAAAAAAAAAACAGAAAACTAAGGTTTCGCAGATTACAGATTACAGTAACACTTCATGTTTCTTATTAAATAGTGATTTATTAATATCGCATTCAATTTATTGCATTAATAAAGAGTTTAGTGCTTAAAAATGGGGGACGGGCAAAGTGAAAATAAACCTTTGCTTCGAGATGGTAAGTCGCTTTGTTGTTATGACAGCTGATGAATCAACTTTACTACACCTACGATTACTGTTGCTAAACAATGCATTTAGGATTATTCGAACTAAATCGAACCGTCAGCAATATAGTTCATCGAAATGAACACGTTGTGCAACAGATTTTCCAGTTGTTACATGATTTGTTACGTATTTTCTACTTCATGTTCACGCCAATGTATGTTTTTGTATGATAGAGGAGGTAAATGTAAGCACAATATCTCCAATTGGACCTGACGAACTTCCTCCGCCCTACCAGCAAGCAGGAATGCCTATGGTAACATGCCGCGTTTGCCAGGCTATGATCGATATATCTGGAAAGAGGGAACAGCATGTTGTGAAATGTTCAGAATGCAATGAAGCAACGGTATGTTTACTGGTTTCTTTCTTCGATATATTATAAGTGTATTAAAGATTTCTTCTTTAAATCTAATATTGCTGTAGAGTACTAACTGTAAATGTATTCATATTTATGATTTATATATATTTATGCAGGTGTTTAAACTCAATAACATTTAACTTCCAGCCTATAAGAAATGCTCCACCTGGGAAGAAATATGTTCGTTGCCCATGCAACTGCTTGTTGATTTGCAAGTCATCCTCACAACGTATTGCATGTCCCCGTGCAGATTGCAAAAGGATTATTAACTTGGCACCATCACCGGTGACCCCACCTGTGCCAACCTTGCCAGGAATGTGCAGGGTCATCTGTGCTCATTGCCAAGACACTTTTCTGGTAAATATAATACTTACAATAATTACAGCATACCAAAATCAAAACTAAGAACCAAACTTATTTAAAACTAACATAGTTTTTTTTTGTAATGAAATAGTCTACATAATAATAATAATATAGCCATTTATTTCTGGAATTTGGGTACAATACTTAATAGAAATGTTTAGGAATAACTATAAGATGTCCCTCCGTTTGGTGTGCCTTTGGCATAAGCCTCCTCCAATTCTTTCCATTGTGCTCTGTCCTCCGCAACTCTAGTCCAGTAGGGCCCCAAGGTTAAGTGAATATTATCAACTCATCTTGTTTTTTGGACGTCCTTGCTTTCTAGTCCCGTCTCTGGGGTACCATAAGGTCATTTGTTTCTTTTGCATCGAAGCATATGTCCTATCCAACCCCATTTCATATGATCTATACGATTTAGTATGTCCGTAACTTTAGTTTTCCTTCATATCTCAGAGTTTAAGATTTTGTCCCTTTGTTTGATTCCCTTAGTTGTCCTTAGGTTGATGATTGAAATAGTCCATAATATGACTTTAATATATATTTAATGTAATAATCTCTAACACATTTTGTTTTTATCTACTTGAATAGGTACATATTATTGTAGATATATATAAATCATTCTAAGACTAGTTAACGAAGTTTACTTTATTATTTATTGCTTATAGTCATCAATTATAAATTCAGTGTATAGGTATATTTTATACAATCAAATTTTGAGACTGGGTACCAGATCCTTACTGCTAATAGTAGGCTGATAATTGTGGGGACTGGGGAACAAAATGTTGGTAAAGATTTTTTTAGTAAGAATAGCTGTGCCATACGAATACCTCCTAGCTACCTTATAGTTAAATATAATTTACTAGAATTCCTGCTTTCTGCTTACTGCTACTTCCTGTTTCCTACTCCGTTTTGTGTATACAGTTGTAGAAATTTACTTGTGACAGCCTTTAACACAGTGATTTGTTTTACGAGGGTTCAAACAAATTCACAAATTGTTTCTACAAAATTTTAAAAGTTGAGGTGTTTCAAAATAATGTGTATTTTTTTTTCAGTTTAAAATAATTTAAAACAAATAAATGGAACAATTTTCTAAAAATTGGCCCAAGGTATTGAGTGAGCACTCATTAGTGATTGACCTTGACTGACGTAGTTATCTTTAATAAAATCTATTAAAAATTAAAATGTTTTAGGTTATTCACTTTTATATGTGAATGAGCCTAATGTGGTTCCTGTGATATCTTTGTTTTGCCAAAATGCAGGTGGTTTCCAAGCTTTGGCTACCCCTCTTTAAAGCAAACCATCCAGCATGTTCCCAAGAACATTTGTAAATAATATAAGATAAAAGTTTTTAATGAAGTTTTAAAACAATTTATATGTAAATAATATTGTAAAATATTTCGTATATAAATAGCTCTGCCTCATATGGCCTACATTATTCGTAATATTTGAAATATGGCAAAGTTCGTTCGTTTCGTTTGTATTATTATTTAACGTATGGCTATGAGGGCGAAGATCCTTTGCCAGGCAGCCAGGGTTGACACAAACTCTGAATTCATTTGTGCTATACATTCTTATTGGATTGTAACCTAGACCACAACTGTATATGAATGATGTGTATCAAATTTCAACTTTTTCGTCGTTTAGATGGAAATGAGGACATTAGAAACGGTTGATACCAACGTTTTTTTTTCATCAGATATTATTAAATTTTGTAACAAAAGTACTTATGGTTATTTTATTCAAAGAGACTTCAAAAGGATATGCTTGCAGTTTATTGATAACTTGATACTAAGGTTAATCAACGAGGGTAATCGATCCAATTGTAGCTAAATGGAGATATTCAGTACTAAATTGCAGTTGTGATAATCCTGAACAAAAATATTCAGTGTGTCTAGTGTGAATAGTTTTAGGTAACTCTTAAAGATTAATGTGACATAATATTAACGCGAGTAAACGCTAGGTACTACGTAAGTACTACTTCGTAATAAAACTCAAACTAACCATACTTAAAGTATTGTATTCATCTTCTATAGATGCTTTTGTTAAATGGAGTAAACCTACTTTCCATTAAATGATAGTGATTGATATTTAAACACCGTCATCGGTACTGTCATCATTTATCATAAAATATCAATTATTCGACAACGATTACTAATAAAGCAATAGTGTTCCAACTTCAGAATTTGAAATACTTAAACATTAGTCGGTATGTCACAATTAGGTACTTCCGAACGCGGATCTTAAAAAGGCGTTGAAACCGGTCGGTCCAGTAGGTACTTCGTTTAAGAAAAAATGCTTACTGATACGCACTACATGGTTACAACTACTTATTACCGATGCAGGCTTATTATTTAGGAATACTTTAAACAAGAAAGTGTCCTTTTATAAAACTAGACAATTTTTACTATAATCACTGACTGCTTGTGGGGTTAAAGGTTGGAAATGAAAAGTGGAACAAGCGAATGAATTCGTTTATCTTCGAAGTATGTTTACAATGTTGAATTATGTTATGTTGATTATGTGAATGGTTTGTTTTGTGTAACCTTAGTCAATAAAAATAATAATTATATGTGACATTAAAAGAAGAGACCAAAATGGAAAATCAGTGACGGAGTCCTGCATTATTTTGTGAAAAGTAAGAATGTGTCCATAAAAGCACGTCTGGCCCTCACAAAGGTGTGTTAGCACCAACTTTGATGTATGGCAGAAGAAACATAAAAATGCGTTCAATTATGTGTAATGTAAAATTTATTGATAAAGTGAGGTATGATAACTAATAATAATAACTTGATACATCTCACAAACGGCCGTCTGATCCCACACAAGGCAGAGCCTGTAGTATCGTAACCAGACTGCTTATAAACATACTCTAAATACATACATATTATAGATTAATTACACCCAGCCAAAACAAATGATCGTGCTCATCATACAATTATATTATTTATCCTGGGTGGAAATCGAACTTTACACGTCGTCCTGTAAGAAAACGATGTGGGTTGTAAGAAGATATAATGAAAATAATTGAGAAAGAAATGCATGGTTTGGTTATGTCGAAAGAATGAAGAGCTAATATCTCAAGGAATTTATAGGCTCCTGTAAGAGGGCGAGACGGTGCGAGTAGGCCGCACCGACTCACCCACTTACAGGAGGCGAGTCGGTGCGGGTTGGCCCCGGAAGACGTATTGTCCAGATCGGCCATGTTTATACTGTACACTGAAAAAGGTTCAAGTTGTAAGCACTCGTTACCGGCGCGTGTGTGAAAGGTCTGCTGAATGTGTTGGAGGTGCAAGCTGTATCTCAGGATCGTGGTAAATAGCGCTCTATTGTCTCTCTCTGTCTAGCCCGGACGGGAATACGGCGTGAAAGTATGTGTGTATGTAGGTACTAGAATTAAAAAGCGTTTATTCCTATTACAGCGTTTTTGTGTTTATTTCTACCTACCTACTTCACTTCTAGTTTCCTAGAGTACGGATCAAACCTATTTTTAAATTCACAAAATATAATGATAAGTACTCATATACGCAATACATAACATTTTTTTTTCTTTTGCGCCTTTTCCCAACTAAGTTGGGGGATTACGTGAAGCAACTACCATCAGACCTTCAGAATCCCTGTTCTGTAGTTAGACCAGGTTGTCGGACTTTTTTTAGGGCTCCAACTAACCGTAATACATGCCACAGATGTTCGTATGGCAACCGGGACCAACGGCTTAACGTGCTCTCCGAGGCACGGAGGTGTCCCTTAAGGTGTTAAGAATGGTCACCCATCCTAAGAATGACCTGACTAGTATTACTTAACCTTGAAATGTGCTAACCCACTTAGCTACTTACTTACCACTTCGATATATTCACGAAAACTTACTTAAATCGAAAAGTGAAGTGGAACACACGATGGATGACGAAAATAAACACGAAGAATGACAGAGCTCGGACGAAAACTCAAATTATTTCGGCGTGCGGTTTGTCATGCGTCTCTGTTTCACGAAGTGCTGTCATATTGGGAGAATATGTTCCCCATTCCTTCAAAAACCGTTCGGGTAGGAAGGCTCCGATTGACAACCACGGATTGGAAAGCACAGCGTGCTCCCATTATATAGACCTGATGAAAGTGCAACGTGTCGCTAGATTGACTCCCTGACAGACCACTCATTGTTGAAGTCTTGGGAGAAGAGTTGTTAAACTAATTATTAAAAACAATGTCGGGGCCTATTTTGTTCTTGTACTTTAATTTTCAAAAGTTTAGAGAATTTATTTATTTATTTAGCAATTTCACAGATAATAAGGAAAATGCAATGGTTTCCTCTTTATTAAAAAAGTGAATAATAGAATAATCCTACTACATTCAACTTTTGTTTAGTTTTATTGTTCTAAACTTCAACTGATAAATTTCCGACTTCGATAAACAGAATATTATCTTAATTACTTTAAATATGTAGATCAACATAAGCATGTCAGTGAACTTTGATAAATTCTGTTGTGGTCATTTCCAGTATCAGCAGTTGAAAAACGCTCCAGTGCGATGTCCCCATTGCCGCAAAGTTTCATCGGTGGGCGCGCGCATGGCCCGTCTCCGGGGCACAGGGTTTGCAGTTCTGGCGTTAGTGTTCTTCGCTATCGCACTGGGAGTCACACTCGGTACGATGGATGCCGCTAAGAATCGCGGAGGTGGCATTTACGTGGCGTACGTTGCTGGCTTCTTGCTTGCGCTCATCTTAGGCAGCCGAGCTGTTTACTATTTCGCAATGAAAGTGAGTACGATCGAGGGCCCAATGTAAATATATTATTCAAATTGGTCTTGTGATAACATTTGTACGACTAGGAAATATATAGAGAAATTCTCAATTCCATATAGCATTGTTATATATAAGTCTTGGTTTCCCCAAGTATATTTAAACAATCACAATATAGAGCCGAGTTTGTTCTATTTGATGATTAGTAAGCTTTGACATTGCAAATAAATATATCTACCACCCGAAGTAATATTGGGCGAAAATATTAAATGTACCTTACTTATGCCTTGTTGACGTATATGGCAATGCAAGGGTCTTGTTATTGAATGATAAATTATTGGTAAGTGAATATAGAAGTAAAATATTGTATGTGGTTAGTCTACCTGTCAAAATCTGTTTCGAAACATACATTAAACAGTAGATAAACGTACGCAAACGAACACACAATTTGTTTATTGTAAAATGCAATTGTAAACTCAAAACGCCATGAGATTAATTTTTATTATTACTTACTTTATTTATGATGTTCAAACGTTTAGAAGTATTATTTAAAACAGGGTAAATGTATTTTACCATTAGATTCTCATTGTTTGCTTTTAAAAGTTATAATGTTAAAACGATCTTGATTGGTTACTGTCTATAGATTTGTACCTTCATATGATCATTGTAAATATTTATATTTTCTAAAACAAATTGACGGAAGCCCGGCAGCTGTGGACGTGGAAAAATATGATATGATAATATAATATACGTGAATTAGATATTTGTGCTTTTAAAGATTTAACTATAACTATATATATATGATAGTTTAGATTCTGGAATGGTAACAAATGTATTACAATGTATGCTACCTAATGTCTTAGTAATCGTATCCCAAATAACCGATTCATTATATTTCATGCTGATATTTTTAATATAAGAATGATTTGGTTGTATTACAAAAGTTTCTGTGTGTATATTTTTCGATCTGAATAGCTTTTCCCACAATACTTTGTTTAGGTGTGTTTAAGTCTATGAATGTAGTCTCGATTGCAAATAGCAAAAATAAATAATAAGTAACAGATAATAAAGTACCGTGAGCAATAATTGTGGATTAACACATTGAAATTTAGAAACTTGAAAATTAAACAATTTAGAAGATCATTGGTGTTCTATGTTTTTAGACCTGAACAGAGAGGGAGGAGTAGGTATACATAATTTATTCTGTCCAGCATCTGTTGGAAGATGATCGAGTTAAGGTGATAAGCTACTTCAGTTGCTGACTGTACGAAAAAAACTTCATCAACAGTCAGATCCTAAGTGTAAGCATGTGACATTAAAATACTTCAACTATAACACAATAAACAACACATCTCAACCTTAAATACTCTTGAACTGTCATTCCAAAATTTTAAAACGTATCGTTCTTAAAAGGCTTTTTTAGAACACTATATTTTGTGTAGACATTTGAAATCGGAAGGTCTTGGTGGATACACAATTTGCGAGGCGTGTGCCGTGCACGGTGTGCAACGCAGACCTCGGTTTGAAACTTGTGTGGTAAAACATAAACCGATATCGGCACATGCTCGGATCGATCCAAACATGGGGCGTCATGCATGAAGCACACACCTGGCAAATGGCGTACTCGACTTAACGTCCATACGCATAGCAATGCTCGCACTCAGACGCTTATTCGCGGAACGTTTTCATCACCGACATACTCGTCCTCGTCGAGTGTGTAACACCTGCCTCGCCAAGAATATAAAGGTATACACATTGCGAAGCGTATGCTTCGCACGCGATGCACCGCTTGCCTCGCAAAGGGTACTGTGATTAGCACTGCTAGCGATATGTTCCTCTGATTCATCGATGACAAATCAATCGGTATAACAATTTCTTATGAGTCACTAAAACTGTCATACAATTATTTACTTAATTCTGTTGTACATCTCACCAAGCTGAACTATGACAAAATTTTAGTTATTTTATTTAAGAGATTTCGAATAATTATGCTATTTTGTTGACATCGGAATGTATTTGCACTAAATTTAATTCTGACATTACTAATATCATTTGGAAATTTTAGTCCTTTAAAACGTACAACAGACCAGGAAATCCATATCCGTAATAAAAATAAATCCGAAAACGTAACCGAATATGATATCAAAGTTTCGAATAATTTCGGATAGGGGCGGAGTTTAAATAAGACACTATCTATGTTTATTATATTGTATTTTTCTATTACAATTCAAATGGTATAAGTAATATTCATATAACCGTATCCGTATAGACAGCCAATAAAGCAATTATGGACTAGGTTGAGTAACTTATTAATTTTAGTTGCGTGAACCTAGAACAGTTTCAATTAGTTTCCAATGTTTTCACGATACGAAAAGTCGTTTGATCGTAAGAACGACGAAACAAGATCAAACTAAATGTTAGTGATTTTTAGTCTAAACAGTTTTGTAACAACGGAATCTACACCTGAATTTGCCGATGCCTTTGCGACTAAAATTTTGTTTAGTAAATTTACAAGATTAAATAACAGGGAATCAGGAATAAAATTACTACTGACCGACTACTGTTTATATTTGTATGGTGCCAGTGTAGCGGGAGCACAGTACTATGTAGTAATAGTAATGATAACGCGGAAAAACTAATCCTGACACAGTACTATATCTCATCCCGTCCACGCCTAAATTATTTCAAATTAGTTGCGCATGTATGCCCACACTACTAATTTGAAATAATTATTATTACAACCACGACATATAATTGTTTTATTTACTAACTACTAATTATAAAACATTTATAATTTAGTAAAAAAAATCTTTTATTAAATATTGTATGTTCTATCTAATAATAATTGTATTTTACCCAAATGGGTCATTATTCAAATGATTATTATTTTTTTCACAATCCTCATGGCTCCGGTGGCTTCGTTTCTATTTGATATTACCTTAATTCGCCGACACTTGAATTTCTTTACATATGTGTAAATATAAAATATGTTGGAGATAAAATTCAGGTAAGTAATCATTTAAGAAACTAACACTGATGCACAAGTAATAGTGCCTTTATTTAATTGCCGGCATTATATTTTTAAATGGTTTTTGTTATATTATTTTAAACATGTTATTATAATGGTAGGTAGTAAGGGCTAGCAATCAATGTTTGTGTTATTATAATTATATTGTTTAATTTAACTATAATAGTCGAACAATAG
Organism: Euplagia quadripunctaria; assembly: GCA_963859945.1. NCBI lineage: Eukaryota > Metazoa > Arthropoda > Insecta > Lepidoptera > Erebidae > Euplagia > Euplagia quadripunctaria. Next base: position 9,940,510 of record OY982574.1, read on the forward strand.
ATGTGAGTTATGTCTTAGATTATATGCTTTCAATTAATAAAAAAAAAAATAGTACCACCATGTATAATAATACCATGTAAATTTATTATTAATTTCATAAAATGTTAGTGCTTTACACGTGTATTTGTAGATATAAGTCAAATAAATTGAACCAATCGACATCTCAGTTTGTTATTTCTCTGATTTTATTATAAATCCTGTTGGTACCTCGTCCGCTACAAACAATATTTTTTTAATTACACAACGCAGCCAACGCTTTTGATGATATGTACTACTATGACGTATAATTTTGCGCCATGTGGTTAATTGATTTGAATATCATATAGATGACCTATACGATATTCACATCAATTAACCCATAGACCGCCAGAGCGGAAATGCATCGGCGTGTCCTCCGCGTCGAGCCATAAACTCACCCCGAATACTTACAAAAATCAGAGATTCCAAGATCGTATCGGTATCCGATAAGCTATTGCTATTTATCTCTAATTTTTTTGCTATAAAATATCACTTAAAGCATGAAGTTTCATTTAATATCATGTTTTTACCAAACAATAGTTACCTACCAAGTTATGTAAGAGCAAATGAAAGAAAATATAAGAACAACAAAATGGATTTCGTATACATATTTCAAATTACTTAGTCACGGCACTAGTCCCGATCGTGACGTCATCCACTGTCGGTAAATGCCGATTGGATTCGATTAAATTGTTTGATAATATGTAATAAATTATGGATGTTTTGAAATTTTACGAATAAGTACATGTAAAACATACGGTTATTATTCTCGGAAGTGGGTCGAATTTAACTTGCAAGAATTGATTAAAGACAGACATCGGGACCATTCAGGGCCTGTTATCCCACAGGTAGGTAGGACCACAGTACACCACTATGTACCCGCCGGATTAGGACGTTTAGTAGTTTCGATATAATGTAAAATAAATTAAAACACACACAACTTATTTTTTTTTTCATTCTAGGTAAGCTAGGTATGTTTGTTATGAAATAAATAATAAAACATTTTTAATCTTATAAATAAAAATCACTGTGAAGCTGAACAAATACATTTTAAAAATATGAAAAGAAAGATAATACCCGTAACGGGACAAGATCAACGGGGTATCTGGGAATAGTCCCTCCCGATCACATGCACCAACTTATGCCGCGGGATCAACGAGGCTGTAAATATTAATATAGTAGGTATATAGTACATATGAATTGTTTATTTATCTCTTTTTCCGGTCCTGTAGGACCACTGGTACATAGTGGTGTACCGTGGTCCTACCAGTAGGTCAAACCGGTGGGGTCCCACCGGTTTGACCTGAAAGACTGACGGGCCCTGAAAGACCGGAAGATATCGAACTAAATAATAGAAAAAAATGTTTGAGCAACAAGGTCGTAAACTATTGTTACGGAAGCCTAGATGGCGGGGGCGCCATCTTTTAACTAATAGAATATTCTACTGTGCTATAGAAGATTCCAGAGCGTTCGAGTCGGATAGATAGTACGAGACGTTTTTTGCTATAAGGAAGTTGCATTGTGGTATGGACGATTCAGTTCGAGTTAAGCGATACTACTAGTTAAGAAGTGCGAAGAACAGCGAATAGTACAAAGAATATTAGTCGGAATTACTGTAACTGTGATTTGTATTAATTGCGATTGTGTTAAATAAATTGTGTCTATTTCGTTATAAATTGGTTGATATTCTAATCCCGAATCCCGGCTCGTAACACATTTTTGGCAACTTTCGCATCATCGTTACATAGATGCGTTATCAGAATTCATCAATTAAACTAAATTGAATAGGTTTTTTAAATAATCCCATAAAAAACACTAAGTCTTAATAGTGTTTTTTTTATGGGATGGGGGCAAACAAGCAGACGGGTCACCTGATGGTAAGTGACTACCGCCGCCCATGGGCACCAGCTCAAGAGTCAAGTGCGTTGCCGGCCTTTAAGGTGGGAGTAGGGTAAGGGGTGGAGAGGAGAGGGTTAGGGCCTCCGGTAACTTCAATCACTCGGCGAAACACAACGAAGCATTGCTTCACTGCCCACTGCCGGTTTTATGTGAGGCCGTGGTATCACTCCGGTCGAGCTGGCCCATATGTGCGGAAGCATGGCTCTCCTACAGTAAAATAATTATTTTTCACAGAAAATTACTTCAAAGGATCAGGTACGTTCGCTGGGTGTCGCTGAACATTGAAAATGAAAAGTTTCTCCTTAAGATTTTTTGAGACTTGAATTTGTTCGGTTGTGGAGAAAGATGTTCAAGCCTCGTTTTGGAAGTCTCCAAAATTTGTTCTGCTGTAGGCATTAGGTAAGTCACAGCAGTGAGAGTAGGTACTATGTGGTTGTAAGCGAAGAAGCAGCCATGAATTGGCCTATTGCACATGTCTGTTTTGTATTCACTTTATTTAAAAAAGACCTATAGAGATGTAAGACGAATAATCACAGGCTAGGGATGCTAAAATAGAAACCGCCGCAAAATAATTGCACCTAAGTGAAGTGTTTGTATGCCTTGTAATAAAACTGCGAGATTGAAGATAGGTAGCTAGCGTATAATGTGAACTAAACCGTGTTACAATTATTTCCTGTTATATAGTAGCATACATTATATAATTTATAAGTGGTGGGTAAACAGAAATACATTACATTAAGCAGCAGAGAAGAAAGCTCACTACTATCCATGACATCCCTAGTCAGAGAGGAACTAGAGCATCAAGGCTTTTGACTGGCTGGCAACCTTGGTGGATTCTTCGTATTGCCTCAGCACCACCACCACTGTCTAGTTTGAGATTTGGGGGCCTCGTGTGAGTTGTCTCAAGTATTCTTATTATTATTGCGATTCTCATAAAATTCAAATTTCACGATTTGAGTTTTCCATAGGTACTTCCACATTTGGAATCTTCTCATATTGACATTGCATACTAGCTGAGGTTATCGCTCGAACACTAACGCCTGAGGGCGTGGTGCTGAGGCAATACGAGGAATCCACCAAGGTTGTCAGCCAGTCAATAGCTTCGATGCTCTAGTTCCTCTGGGACTAGGGATGTGATGAATAGTGAGCCTTCTGCTCTGGCGCTTAGGTGCTATTTTGCGGCCGTTTCTATTTCAGCACCCCTAGCCAGTGATTATTCATCTTGGGTCTTTGTAAGTAAGTCTTTTCTAATTGACAGGTATAATGCATATTTCAACAAGAGATAGGTAAATACCTATGTATAGGTACCTAAAACAATAATGTCTACTTAAACTACTGATAGCGCTCCTCTTCTCAGTTATAGGTAAGTATATAGTCTATAACTTATCTATTAAATTAAACGAGTGTGAGTCTTAGCGTCTCATAGAAAACCAATGATTGTGGGACGACTCACAGCTCACAATGACATACCATCTAGGCTACCTGTCAGACTCTACCTTGAGTGATTTCTTGCAATTAATTGTCACGCCCCGGGTAGATACAGAATACATAATAGCAGTACTATCCTGGGGCATTGGTAACCCCGGGATAGTACCGCCCAAAGTATCTACGCCGCTGGGGCCGGTTGAGGCAAGAGTGCCAAAAGATTAGCTTTCTTTTTAACATTGTGGACCGAACCGAACAAGTTTTGAGATAACAGTGTGTTTGTAATATAAACAACTGACTTCTTGCGCGTTTTTATCTGAATAGTCATGACGTGTCATCTGCAAACAGAACTATTCGGTGGTTATTTTTTTAATATCCCAAAGACAAATCTTTTTACTAAAAACAAAATACTTACGGTGATCTACTGATCCTAGACATCGTCTGCTATTTACTGCAGCACTGTATAAAATTCAGTGCTGCAGCTTTTTATACCAAACAACACATCGCAAAATACAGCTAAAACATCTTCTAAATCCTCCCAAGCTAGATCTCGTTACAAGCTCTACATCGGCCTTAGTTTTCGAGCAACAGCTTCTTGCAGGTAGGCAGCGCATAAATACTTATGCTCCAAGAGCCCGCGATCTCCAGACATTCGTCATTTTATAAAAGACCAACGATCGCCGAATATAAAGTGTGGTTCATGGTGGCTTTGACAGCTATGAGGCACCAAAGGTGCAAAAAATGGAGACCTACTTTTGTCTTAGTACAACACGTATTATTTAAATATTATCTTTGCTATGATAGAAGTCACGTCATTCGCCACACTTTGTATGGTGGCAACACCCCGCCAGACACGAAGTCCACGAAGAACAAAACTACAGCCATGCCTCGTTCAAAACAGTCAGAAGAAAAAACAATTATACGGCTCATGCCTCATTTCGATATTCTAAGGTTGAAACAGAATAAAAAAATACATAAGAGTATATAAAATAAGTAAAAAATCGACAATGGTCTTATTTTTTTTATTAATAACAAAAAAAATTAAGATAGATACGTTGTGCCTTACGTAATAATAGTGAATGTAATGATATATGTATACCTACTCTTAAATCATTGAGAACCATTAAAAAAACTAATCACCTTAAAAATAAAGCGTGCTTTACTTAATATGACACATAGATTTGTTGAAAAATTGTTTACAATTATATAAAAAATAAAGAAAAACATTTTAAATTATAATTAATGTAATAGGTATGTAAAATGCTGGGAGTATAAAAAGTGTACGATGTCTGTGAATGTTGGTCTGATGCATCAACAGTCAGCTTTGTGTTTATCGATACGTATTATTCCAACGTTGGACGTTAAAAATCTAGGTACACTGTACAAGCTAAAATGAAACCATCTTTATTGTAAAACTGTTTTTTGTACATTAATAAGGTATTTTGTACTATATCTAAGTTATTACAACATTTAATATTAAAGGTAAAGTATGATAACAAAAATACCTACGTATTAATTCCCTTCTCAATTTTAAATCACTTTATCTGAAATTTTATGTCCCAGATGGTCGTTCAAATATGGTAACCAAGGCGGTAAATTATTTTCCTTTTCGAAGTTCCTTTTATCTTTTTTATTGGCATTATTTTGTACTTGTTGAAATTGTGAATGCACATTAAAAGAAAGATAATGTCACAAGAAATTTGTGATCTTTTCTATACCCACACGCTCTGTTCAACATTATAAGGATGTGTTAAAAAAGTATTATTTAGAGCGAACCGCGTTCGACAAGTCCGTTAGGTACTTGAACACCTACTAGATTGTACATATTGGTCAGCTTTCTACCAGGCTTATACGAGTATGGCGTTCATATTCTTTGAACTTTTAATGGGTATTACTTTTGAGAAATTCGCTTCGTTACCGCCTGGAATGCCTTTTAGTATAGACTTTCATTGAAATTTGTAAAGAATCTAACTCTACAGACGACTAGACAAATGAATAGGTACGAAAAATTGTCAGTGATAATGGAAACATTGGATCTTACTACTAATTAAATTTTATGATACTTTTAAGGAAGGAATGTCTTTTCGCACAACATACAAAGCTTTAGATAGATAAATGCATTAAATCTAGTACCATGTAGGTAGGTAGGTACTCTAAAAAAATAAAAATATTAATTTATTTTTGAGAAACGTTATAATATTATCATTCATGCATTATAAGCTTGTAAGTTTTATCTCTTCTGTTGCTAGTTTGAAAAAAAAGACGTATTGTAGGCACTAACAAAAATAATTTCAATAAGTAGGTACCTCCTTACTATCAGAATAAGAAATGTTGGGATATAGGTACTGCCGTTCGGTACAACTTAATGAAAATATCTGAATACCAAAGAATGAAGAACTGGCTGTTAGTAAAAGAATGTAAGAGAGTAATGTGAGATTAACTGGTTCCATTATATAGGATTAATAATTATTATATTATAAAGAACGCACAACTGCGTTTAAGGTAGCCTATGCTTGTTGACTTGTGACGTCTCTTCAGTGACGTGGTTAGGTCAGTTTATCAACACGACTGATCATCACTCCTCGCACAAGAAATGAAAAACATGATCGAAGGTTTTCTAACAGTCCGTTCGTCTAGATGTTCAGATATTTCCCATTATACTTTTATCAAACTTTTAACAGTTAGTGGCCTTTGTTGTACGTGTCCTTATGTTGGTATCCCGAGACATAGCCAGAAGCATCGACAGTGTCCTTCCTGCCGGCTATGCCTTTACCTTTGCCGGTTTCGTCAAACCTCTGCTTGTGAGATCCAGTATACTTGCTTGTGTCTGTTAATCGGTCGACAGCTGCTGCGGCTGCAGGAGATTTCGTCACCTACAATGTAAAAAATTTAATCTGTACTAAATGTCCACTACACTTCCTGCCCTTGGTTTCGAATTCGATTAATATGTGGTGTTGAAGTAAATTATTTATTTTTAGATAAGTTGAGCCACTATAATGAATCTGTATCTATTTAAGGATGATAGTGAAGTACGAAATGCTAGGCAATAGCTTTCGTACATCTTCATCTTATTATTAAAGCTTAGGGTATGATCCACGTTACACCCACCACATGGCGTTACATCAATCATTGCATAAGTATGCACTATTAGTCTCTATTCGTAAACAACAATAAAGAAGACTTATGTATCAAGAAAGGTTTTAAGACTTTTTCCGACTAATCCGGACAAAGTCTCAAACGGACTTATGATTGCGATAGATAGCGGTGGGGACAGTGGTACTAATGAATATATAAGATCTCACTCAGATTCTCGGCGCTCGGCGCTAGTACCTACCCGACCCGCCTGCTGTCTGCCCCAGCCTTTAGTTAAATATTATTCTGGGGACACAGCGTTATATAGGTACCAATTAAAAGTTCACCACAACTTAGTTAAATAGTGTTCTTACTTAATGATCATTCCCTTTTCTACAAATGTAGGTACCTATGTCTACCTTAACGTGTAATAACGCAAAGGCTGGATTTGTTTAGTCCGACCAGGATTAAGTACCCAACCTTGGTAGTAACCTCCTTGAACATCTTCACCAGATCCCTCTTATTTATACTTACCACTAACCTATCTGATTTCATATTACAAAACTTACGTGTGTTGAGAATCCGGGTTGTCCACAGCTAGTAAGCTTCTTGAGTATTTCGCTTAGTTCAATCTTTTTACTTTTAGCTAAATCCTCAAGAAATTTCTGATAGTCATCGCTGCCGAGTTTCAAAGTCTTCAATTTCTTGAAATGAATAGCCGTATCTGTGGTCGTGATCTTCTTACCGTCGATTACCTTTGCCTGCTTCATCCACTTATCGCTTTGTGAAAGCGTAATAGTCTTTCCATCCGACTTTGAATCTCCAAACTTTGAAAACGCCTTAAACGCATCCTGAAATTTAATAATTACACGCCTATATTATTGCCATAAAGCAAATTTACGATTTTACTAATATGTTATTAAAGATAACATCGTATATTGCAAATGACGGACCACTTGTGGATAGTAGGTATGTAGGTAGGTACATGTAGTTTAAAGAGGTATCGATACCATGAATGGTAATGTCTAAAAAGTTTAATTAGTTTTCTCGCTCCGTTCAGCATAATAATATGCATCTTTGCGGCTTTCTGTCTCTATCGAAATGCAATGAAATAACTTAAACTATGTGCCATTGAGGCAACGCAACGCAGTGAACTTTAGGGAGTGATTGAAAGCGATATGTGGTTTGAGCCCCATGTTTTTGGACATACTTAGGTATTTGAAAGCTGTATTTAAAATGTCTTATTATATATAATAGAAACTAACGACATGGTTTAGTGTGTTTTCTTACCAACTGACGCCGCGTATCAATACATTACTGAGTCTATAACTTCTCTATTAAATGAAACGAGTGTGAGTCATAGCGTCTCATAGAGAACCAAGAGTGGGATAACTCACAACTCACAATGACATACCTAACTAGGCTACCTGCCAGACTCTTTCTTGAGTGATTTCTCGCAATCAATTGTCACGACCCGGGCACAGAATACATAATAGTAGCTGCTGACCAAATCTGACCGGCAACAGACTGCTCCACTTAACCCACCTGATAGTAGAACTTCGTCGTGTAGACGGCGATACTGTCCAAACGACTATGACCTAGTTTCAAACTACATAAAAAAAAGAGCATCGGTCTTAAACTCTTAAGGAGAGGCCTTTGTTTTGGTATACATGCCTATACTAATTAGGAGTCCAATTATTACGAATATGATTCTAATCCTTAATCCTTCCACAAGTTGACGCTACCCTGAGCTGCGCAGGCTCCCAAGTGTCGGGATTCGCCGGCGCCTTCTCATTGTGTACACGACAATCAATATGCAGTGTTAGTGATGCACCGATATATCGTCGTTAGAGTGAACTACAAGACAAAAACCAGAATCGGAGTAATGTCAGTGCTAAGGTTACAAGTAGGTACGCGTTTACTGAAAAAAGCGACATCAGCTACTTGGGTCTGTTGAATCCTATTTGTAGAAATTAAGCGTATACAAAACATAAGTTAACTAAGTAGTTAACTTGTTTTGTACACTTATAATTATATTTATTTTTATCAAAATTTCAATGTATTGTATTTTCCATTTAATAATATTTATCATTAGTATTGTGTCTTGTCCGGAAGTATGTACCTACCTACAGACAAATCCGTATAAATTGTGTTACCCGTACAAATTAAGCTGGCACCAAGACCACGGTGTTGCATTAATTATATTTTTAACATTGTATTTTTATGCGCCAATAAACCTAGCAGACAGTTACGTCGTTTCAAACAAAGAAGACTCGGATACTCTTAGCAGTTCTCACAACCTCGCAGCACTCGTTAATATTGACTTAGATATTATACAGGTGTGTTTGAAAAAGGAACACTTACTTAAATCACTGAAAGGGCATGATTCTAGCATGCAGTTACAATAAGATTTTTTGAAAAAAAAAAACTATCCGTTTAAAAGTTATGACCGTCTGAATTTCCAGGTATTTTTGCCTCCATAAAGTAAGTGGAATGTGTAAAGTTAAAGATTTTAAATCGTACATATTTTTGAAGTGAAAACTTCTTTGCACGTTTATGTGTGTTTTGCTATGGGGAAAAAGCACTGAACTCGTGACTGTCACGCTTATAATACACATATAAATCCACTAGAGGGCGCTAATCTAAACATTGAATTCTGTCAGGTCCTTATTAATTAATGTCACCTGCTTATGTGACGTTTTAAGTTCGTCGTTTCGTTTAATCACTTCTGTCGGCAGTCCCATGACTACCTATTTTTTTTATTTTGGACTTTTTCATTCCATTAGTAAGACAATCCATAAAAACAAATTTCGAAAAAAATTTAAGTTAGTTTTTATCACAGAGCAGACATCTGCTCCGTGGTTTTTATGGATTTTCTCGATAACTTAGTGAATAGTTCCAAAATAAAAAAATAACTACACGTTCCACCTGCTTTTATGAGAAACGGAGGTAAAAATACCTTGAAATTCGGTATGACCGTTTGAATTTCAAGGTGTTTGTAAAGGCATTTTTTCAAAAATTCTTATTGTATCTAACTGCATGCTAGAGTCATGCCCTTTCCGTGATTTAAATAAGTGTTCCTTTTTCAAATACATCCTGTATTGTTTTAGATACTCTTTTCGTACACTAGTCACATACCTAAAGCTATCTCCATCCTATCCTATCTCCAAAGCTTATACCACGGTAATATTTAGATAATATTACCGTCCGTATACACATGTATACCAGATCAAGCACATTGTATACTGAAAATATTTACTTAGGTACCTATGTACATTGTTATATTATGTTATTTATTTATTACTTACTTACCTACCTATATTGGCACATTGAAAGTATATTAATATACACTAACCTTAAATGGTATTGCACCGTCCTCTTTGTTAGACGTTCCATTGACCGCTCCCGACGCGCTCCCGTTTTCCAGCTTGACGTCCTTCACTCCTTCCGCCACCTCCTGCACGGCATTTGTAGTCTGTGCACCGTCCGACATTTTTCTATCCAACTGAAAATAAAGGAAGCCAATGATATTTTCATTTCATTATTAAAGTGCATTCTCCCAAACTGTGCTTTATGCGTACACAGGTGTAAAAACAATTACTTACCTATACACACCAAAAAAGGGATTTCTGTCATTTTAATGATACCTTTATTTAAATTGATTCCAGTCTGAAAGAAACCCAGGTACCTACTCCTAAGGCTAGAGCAGAATAACTTTAGCATCGCCGGTCACCAAATACTATCTAAATAAATTATAATAATTTAGTTCTACTGTCTAGTTCTAAAGTTATTGGAGAGTCAAATAGACCCTAATAAAGGCGGGAGTAGGATAATATTCATTGTTATTGAAGACGTTGGAGATATCAGGAAGCAGTATCAACATGAGCTTGCAATGAATTACTGCATTGTCTCATTCACGGTAGAGAGCGTCCCGTGGGCGATCCATGATGATTTTCTTATAGAGCTTTTACCTCGTAAAACGACAGAACTGGACGGTAAGTAGATCAGCATCTTATGTAGTTAGATTACCTACCTAGTGTAGCAATACATCAATGCGTTGTAAAGCCGTTTTCGTCTTCACGATTCGAATGAAAATTGTACCGCGATTTTAATTTCCGTTGGTAATAACAACTTCTTACCTAATAAGTATCTTTACCAGTTTTCAAGTCAATCAAAATAAGTGATGCGCGGACACATAGAAGATGTCCAAAAATATATAGTAGGTGTATAATTTATAAATATATCCTACATAGTTTAACTTTAACCATTGTAAATATAGGTACATTAGTGTGATATAACCCGTATAACGTTATTAATATTTGTGAAAATGATACGTAGCCACTACTACGTATTGTCCTGTAGTTATGAATTTAAATTTGGTGATATAAAGTAGGTAATATAATCTCAGAGGACAAAGATGATATCATGCAAAACTAGACAAACACTAATTAGGTAGGTACATACAAAATTGTGTAACATATACCTGTCCTATATAGGTATATATCTAGTAGGATAACGTGAATCGTAGTGGCTCACGTTCGAACGCTAAAAGCGGCAATTACATCACTGACCTTGGTCACTAAAAGATATGAACGCAACTTGCTGTAAACATCAACTGAGATTCTAAACTTGCAATTTATATAGCAACAGAGAAATCGGCTCCTTTAATGTTGATACCTCCCACGATCAATGTTGTGTGTAGGCAACACAAATTTAAAACCTAGTTTATATAAGTCCAATAAGGATATAACCAATCCTGATTTGGCAGACTTATGTTCTTGGCCTTCGTACTCGTTCTAATCCTGGAGACAATGTGGAAATGGAATCAAATTCATTTATCAACTTACTCGACATATTATGTGGGGGCTCAACAATTACCTCCGTTGATTTAGAGTCGTGGGTGCCCTGACATCTTAGATCTATACTAAACAATCTGACCTACAGATCAAGGTTGATCCTATATATTGACTTGTTCTAGGAGTTGATCAATAATTCGATACACGAAATACATGAAATGAATGTGCAAGAAGTATGTTATGTAGATCAATTATTGCTTACAGCTCAATTTATTTATTTGGTATGTTTCAGGCTTTGAGGACCGTTTAAGGTTTTACTGGAGTTTTGAAGTCCTCCTCTTCAGTTTTTGAAGTGGGTTAAAAATATCTCTTATTAATCTACTAGTGGAGTAATTTACACATTGCTCTCTTTATAAAACTCATCCCTCCTTGCGATTATGATATATGATGCTTGTTAACACAAGCGAGAGGATGTCGAACAGTAGAGTACTCACATGATTATTAAAATGTAACGTTGCATCATAACTTCAAGTCAATCGAATGAGTACTTTTCGAATTTTTCGAGCAAAAACATTGTATATAATAAATAATACAATCTGATTTTTTTATATATCATAATCCAATAAACAGTTCCTTATTACTGACAACCCAAAGGCTTACATGATCATGTTTGTCTACAGATTATTTTATTTCATAATTATCTTTATGTACATTTTACTGGTTAGTTAGTGATTTTCATAGTTTATATCAGTGGTTGTGAGACTGTTTCTAACATACATATACTCTGTCACATCTCGTAACATACTTATGATTTACAGTCGAATTGAGAACCTCCTGTTTTTAAATAGAAGGTGGCAGAAAATTTTCGTACGATTAGGTTGGTACTATCAAAAAGTAAGACAACACAAAACTGATTACCTTGACAGCTATTTTTAGCTTAGTTTGTTGATTAGACCTTCAATATTTAATACTTTTAGCGTGAACAAGTAAACATTAGTTGGTGTTTCGCTAGTGGACATAAAGGAATGTCCTTCATAGATACCTTAGTCCACTATGGAAATGTAAAAATGTCGCAGTGCGTATTTCAAAACACCAAGGACTATATTTCTTTTCATAGAATAAAAAGCATGTACATATGTGTATAAAAATATTTCAGCAATAAAATCAGAATATAATAAAAATCTGTACTACAGATGCAGATTACATCTTCTATGCTAATTTGTATATGTACCCAATAAATAAACTGTTTAAACATCATTAAATAAATTACCAGCAGAAGTAACTACATATACGTAATATATAGAATGTACCTAGATGGGTTCGTTTGATGAGGTCGTCGCCATAAAGGCACTCGCCGACCTACTTTTCGCTTCAACCCATATTTATACAATTCCGGCCCTAGTTCTCGTTTATTTGTGTTTAGGTAGTCTCATTACAGTCCAGGTCACAATTTTTAAATCCCACGTTACGTCACATTTCTTTATCAAAATGCATCTGCACCTACATAATCCAGACACACTTTTCAAAAGAGTCATCGTGATATCATATGATTAAAAACAATAAACGTTGCCCACATATAATCTTATCTAGCTACATTCGGCAACTAAGGAACGATACGAAAGAAACATAATAAAGATTATGTTCGGCATTTAATTCTTTATCGTGATGACCTTTTTTAATGTATTCCCTCTCCTAGTTTTGATAACATTAATTTACTGGCCATGCATGAGAAAGCAGCCTTGGTATGAATAAATATCTACCCTGCATCAGCTACGATTAAGTTTCAAGGTACGAGTACTTTGTGAGTAAAAACTTACTTATATAGGGATGTTATTCCGCCTTTAGATCTTTATGTCCGTGTTGTAAATGTTAGTAAAGATACAGCTTTAACTTCATACTGCATTAAGTTATCTCCAATAAATAACGAGGTGACGACCCTCCTGACAATCTTACAGATATTATATAAGAAAGGTATATGACATGTAAGATACGAATTAATCTCTAATTTGACTCAATTGCAACAGACAATTTGATGTAAAACTTAAAAGGAAAAGGAACATATTTTAATTTAACTTTGTTTAATACCCCTGAATACCGGTTTAGAAGCCTACTGACCACTTGAGCTTACCGATTTTCTTTAGCGCGTTTGAGGATTTGCAAAAACGTCTTTAAGACAACTTAGAAGAGCCCCATTCCTTAGATAGGCACTACAGGTTACGAAGTAACTATTATCTTATGTGTGCTACAGGTAATAATGCATGTCGCATTTCCCTGAAAAATAATTGGAAATTTCTGTTGCACCGTAGTGAGGTTGTAAAATGAAGTCATGGGCATCTCTAAAAGCTATTTACTATACCGTAGGACTACCGTGAATTATACACACCTTTGACCCGAGTAGTAACATACCTACCTAATACTCTGTGGTACACAGTACAGTACAGTAGGAAAGAAGTACTCTTTCATAATCTTATTATGATTCCAACATAATAGTAATGACTTAATATACAAATATAATAATAATATTATTATGTTGCCAAAAGAGTAGGCACTCCGTGCCCCAGTGACCGCGACTGACGTCATTCCCGTCACCATTCATGATTCCCCTCTCGCAATGAGTCATTCCCATAATATATAACGTTTTAATATTAGTTTTCATTATTAAACTTTGCCCTTGCTAGACAGTTGAATTAGTAGCATCAAAACAGCCCCGCTTTCTTTAGACGCTTTCGCGTGCCTGGAAAAAATCAAGGTAATATGTTGGCAAATAATGGAAGTAGGTATTATAAAAGAAACCTTTCTTTTCCTTTGATCTAGAGCTTTTAAGTAATTGTATCACAATCTACCGTAGATTAGTCATTTGTGTCCTCGTTCCTTTTAGACCTTGTAGATCATAATTTTAGTTCAAAAACATTCGACCTTCTATGCTTTATCATGAAATGCTGGTCATATTTTGTTATTGTCACTCTCATAACTATTGTCATTTGATAAATAATACAAATGCCCAAAGCTTCCAATGTTTTCCTTCATCTTTAAATCAAACACAGTTTCATTTGACATACGACCAAACTATAATATCTTATTGACGAAGCTAAAAGTAACTGTTTCTCTCAATACAAGACATTCTAAGCTCTATAAAAATAAACGAAGCAAAATATAAAAGGAAACCCCCGATGTTGAACTCGGTTTAGATAATGTACTACAAGTTGGTAACATCTTTGAAATAATAAATAATTTATTGCTGATAGTCTGTGGTCAAAAATGGCACAATAGTAGGCAACTCATTGCACCATCTTGAAACGTGATTCGTATCACTAATGATTTAAGTTTATAATTATTAACAACCAATGATTCTTCAAGGAGAAATGTTGAAACGCGTGCCACCATTGATATTTAAATATTAAGAGCTCCATACTTTATTTATGGATGAATAGACAAATACCTAAATTGCCTTGCGAAAAGACACCGCGCTCATGAATGGACTTAATCTGCATAACTTCTTATTAACAACGTCAAAATCAAAATGATGTAGGTACCTACGGAATTAAGTGCTATAGAGTTAATCAGATGCAATTTAATTAGCTGAAGAACTCTCATACGTGTCTACCCAAAAGAAATAAAAACCTGAAATGTAATGATAAAAAGGCGGGTCTTCAACTGTAGTTATTGTTCAGTTGAAGACTCGACTCAAAAATTGCTATTTTAGCCAATCATAAATGATGATCGATTTTGCTTTACGCCTGCAATGTCAATATAGCGGTATCTACGTAATGCACTAAACACTTAACTCTTGGTACTCCTCATAAAAAGGGTATGTTTATGTTAACTTGTTTTACACAGCTAAGAAGTACCTAAGTAGTAAAATAAAATGATAATTCTTTACAAGAGGCATGACGGCTACTGCAATAAAAATAGTAGTAGGTAGTAAGTAATATTCCGAGACATATTGCGCAGCTTTATCTAGACTCAAACTAAGCATAGCTTCTACTAAGAGCACTAGAAGACGGATAAACATATTTAGATTCCTTTTTTTGTAATATAGGTACATATAGGTATATAAACACGCAGAGCAATCCTAATCGACATTTTACTACATACATATTTGCACTGAACGGCACTTTGTACCTTGCAATCAAATGCACAACTGCTGCGCTCAATGTGCTGCGCGACGTCATAATTTACTAATGGGTACAAAATAATAGACCTACATTGTGGAAACATTCTATATCGAATGTGCAAAAAATCACAACATATTATAAAACAAAGTCCCCCGCCGCGTCTGTCTGTCTGTCTGTTCGCGATAAACTGCGAAAGTACCGAATGGATTTTCATACAGTTTTCACGTACGGATAGAGTGGTTCATGAGGAAGGTTTACGTGTATCATTTATTAGGAGTTTGTATAAATTTGCTGAAATATGACGACGGTTATTGAAGATATCGGAAAAAAAATCATGCTGAGTTGAAGCTTTACTGGCGTTAACCGCGTAAACCAATAGAGTATGAAAACAATGTATTACGGAGTTATTCCTCATAATAATAGCTATTACAATATAGAAAAGTCATATGTCTATCTTCTAAGATTAACACATAATAACGAAAAATGTAGATATAGTATGCTCTGCTACCCGTGCGAAGCCGGGGCGGGTTGCTAGTATAATATAATTATGCTAAGGTCACCATACCACAAACGTGTGTTATCATAGGTCATAATAGGCTAATCTTGGAAACATGGGAGTATGTGGCGATTTGTTGTGATGGTTCTCCTCTTATATCGAGAATAGGTCACAAGCTACCGAGCTCAGTACATAATTACATGTCCAGTTGGGTTATTGTTCCCAGCGGCGTTCCTCAGGGTTCTCTGCTTGGCCCGCTATGTTTTTAACGTGTATATTACGACTTAGATATTTGATCCAAATTGTTTCTCATCAAAATCTATACCCTCATATCTTCAGATAGTGCCAGGTAAGTCCTCCAAAATTACCTATATCAACTAGAGAGGTACGGCAAGTGCAACCAATTTGACATCAATAAACTTGGTTTTGAAATGAGAACATTGTCAACGTCCTCATCTTGAATATGCGTCTCATAACCTCTGTTAATATATATATAACCTCTGTTAATATAGAATAACCTCTGTTATCCATACAAATAAATAAAATTGAAGTGTCTGTTGGTAATGTCAAAATAATAGGATTTTTTAAGCTCATACAGTTATTTGCACGATAGCTATGAGTAAAAATTAGTTTTTAAATTTTTTGTCTGTCTGTCTGTCTGTTTGTTTTGGCTAATCTCCGGAACGGGTGGACCGATTTCTACGGGACTTTCATAAACAGATAGCTGGTGTAATAAGGAGTAACTTAGGCTACTTTTATTTTGAAAAAAGAATTAGGGATCCTCGCAAAATATACAAATAAATACACGCGAGCGAAGCCTTGCGGGAACTGCTAGTCATAAATATATCTATTGATCGTATTAAGTCAATTCAATAAACGATTTATTAAATACGCTTGACTCTGGTAATTATCTTAATCTATCTAAAAAATTCAAATGTATTTTTACGTCTAGAAAATCGCTGTGAGATCGCTGACTGTAACTGTCAATATATTTGTTTGTAATTTTTCTTTGGAACTCTTGTCTAAATTCTCTTTAAATGTCCTATCCAAATCTATCCAAACCCACCGGTGAAAGTAGGATAAAACAGCTACATACGAGTAAGCCGCAATTTTAATAACTGTGTAAACTGTATGAATTTGATAGTATTTACCCTAAATTGATTTTAATCAAACGTTGTCTAAGTCAGGTCTTTTTTAGTAATGAATAAAACGCATTTTCGACTTTTTCCATAGTTTTAGTGTAATTATGTTATTCAATTGTTTTTCCCTTATATTTAATATTCCTACATAAATTGTTATTAATAATTCGTAACCATTAGATACTCTGTCTGTCCACACATTCACTTATATATGTATAAGCTTATGTAATAGGTAATGTAATATCTAATAATAGGTCTATGTCTAAAAGTAGAGACTTGTTATTGGCTGTCACATTCCTATGTAGTTTTGCTGTGATGATATTTTAGCTGTCTTCCAAGCTTGTTAAATAAATAAACTCTATAAACGTCTATTGATGGGATATTTATTTATTTATTTGTATTCCATTTGTTGTATTATTCATCAACATAACTTAAAATGCACCTACTTCTTTTCTCTGCATAACCCAAACGTTGATTGGTAGAGAAAGCCTTAGGCATTAAGTCATTAAGTTTAAATAAATAAATTAATATTTCGTTTGGGTTGAACTACCTTACCTACTACAAATGGAGGGAAATCTGGAAAGTGAAGTAGCGTGCGAAAAGCTAGATAGAATGTGAACGGCCTCGAAAGTTTCTATATTAGAGTTAATAGCTAAATGTTGTGCATAAACTTTCCCTGCTCACTACAATACTGAACTTGTTTTCCGAACCTTGTATGGTGTGTTCACTTTTACAGCTATTTATGCTTGCGCCAAATAGGGTGGCGACAGGTTTAATATTGTTAAGTAGGTATATTTGTAGCGAATAGTTAGTTAAGTACACATATCTATTTAAATAACGTGACCTGGAGAATGACGCAAAGAAATAAGAAAGAAAGAATTTAATAAATAGTGAATTAAAAGATTTAGGAATACAATAAATCCACTTCTCTAATATATATAATTTATATAAATTCAGGAAGCACCAAATCCACTTGAAATGTTTCATTACATTAAAAAATAAAGGGTTTCGTTTTCCCTGATCAGTATCGAGAGTTAAACATCCATCCGCTGAGTAGGCAAGTCTCACCTAAGGTAGGTTTGGAATGTTATTAATATTATACCCTCATTTGAATTTGGCAGAATGTGGCCCCTTTATAACAGTAATTATTTTATCTAAGAAATACTTCCAGTATGGTAACTAACTTAGGGAACGGAAGACTTAGACAAGGAATTCAGACTCAAAGTATCAATCAATAACCTCATAATTAATAACAGATGTGCGCAAGTAGAGCTTCTATGTGAGAATTTTATTAAAGCATAGAGCGATAGCTTACAAGTATAGACGGAATAGTCAATCACGTGATTACTAGCAAGTAGATGCAAGAATCCTTGAACTGGGTTAAAGTTAGCATTCAAATCAAAAGTCTATAATCAGTGTGTCTTACCTGTAGTGACTGACGGTGTCCAGTTCTGGACACGCACGGTGAAGTTGCCCCACAAGCTCAAAGTCACTCAGCAAGCTATGGAGTGCTTGGTGTGCCTCTGCGGGACAAAATTCGAAACGAAGTGATCCGACACGACGACTCAAAGAATAAGCAAGCTGCAGTGGCAGTGGGCTGGCCGCTGGGGTAGACGTGTTCTGGAAAGTAGACAGCATCTAGGAAAAGGTAGTGTAGGAAACCCTGCGGCCAGGTTGAGTTACGAACTGCGCAAAACGGCAAGGAAAGCCTAGATGAGGAGAGCTGACGATCGACCTCAGTGGCGTACACTAGGAGAGGCCAGCAGTAAACGATGAAAGGCTGATGATGATGTCTAAACTACAATACTATCTTCAAGAAGCCAACAAATAACATAATTATAAGAATTTAAATTTCAATTGTTCCATTTATGAGTTACGAAATCACAATTTATCTATATTGATCTTTGAACCTCACACCTTATGCACGTATTGCCGTGGCATTGAAAGGTGTTGACATCATCTACCTAACAAACAGTCACCGGAATCCTACAAATATACTCTGTCCATGATAGTGCGTCTAATGTGCAGGAAAAACTGTATTTATTTAAGAAATGAAGATTTAGTACGTAAAAATAGTCAGTTGTACATAGGGCTGCCATCCGTCCGGGTTTCCCGGATTTGTCCTAGTTTAGAGGGCGTCGAGCGTCCGGGCCGGATTTTCGAAAAGTGTCCGGGTAAAACCACTCAAACACTCTGTGCCAGGGGAAAATTATAATTGTTAGATGAATCGTTAAAACAACAAGCTAAAAATGTAAATGAAATCGGCGTTTCACTTCATGTTTTTTAAGGTGTCCGGGATAGAATCTCGATTTCACCCATGTGTTCGGGATTTTTTAAATTTTTGTCCGGTTTCGGCAATTTAAGTGATGGCAGGCCATGAATAAAATTACGCTTCGTATATCCATCCATAGATAGTGGAATGGAATGCGTATATATATAAAAAAACGTTATGTTATGTTATTATGAACAGAAATAGCAATATTTGACACACATTTAAATATGTTTTAGGGTTCCGTACGTCCAATGAAAAAAATGGAACCCTTGGAATGATCACTCATGCGTCTACTGTTAAAGCCAATATGCTCCGAATCTACTGAACAGATTAAGTTCAAATTTGGTAGGTACACACATATTCTGTGATCCAAATAATATGTAAAACGGAAATTAAGGCCTTAACCGTTCCTTCCCCCCCCCTTTCCCCTTTTCCACCCTTCCCCTACTCCCACCTTAAAGGTCGGCAACGCACTTGTGATTCTTGAGTTGCAGGTGCCCATGGGCGGCGGTGGTCATTTACCATCAGGTGACCCGTCTACTCGTTTGCCCCAATACCATCCTCCATCATTATCTTCGAAACTGCTGAGCCTAAAAATAGATAAGTAAAAAATCATAATATTATGCATCTACACTTGTATCCTTTGTATTAGTAAGTATCTAGACACGCGGCAGCGTGTCAAGCCAAGTTCAAAAAAAAGGTACTATTTACTTACCTATACGATGATTGTTGAGCGAATCCTTCTTTGCACTATTTCAGTTAGCCAGGGTTTTTGAAAAGGGTTTCTGTCAGTAAATGTACGGATTCATACAGAGAAACGTGATATAGTAGGTACCAGTGCCAGATTAACCATATAGCAAGAGTAGCAGTAATTGCTAAACGACCTGCACAAAGGGGGGCCCCGCGTGTAAAGACCGACCTACCTCCACCTAAGCGTATTTTTTTGAAGTGAAACTTGTTAAGATGTGTTATATTGAATTTATTATGTGTCACTAAAAGTGAACCCGACTAACGCAGTCCACGTCAGACAATCGGTGACTGACGGTGACTGATTATTTCGTTGGCGAAAATGGAACATACTGTAAACGCACAAGCCGCTCATATAAATGTATAAATTCTAGAATGGCCCAATAATCGGCTCTACAAGAAAAATCAACACGCTGCAAGACTTTTTAGCGGCTTTATTACACACTAATTTGCTGAAAATTAAACACCTGGTAAATAGTTTGAAATTGATTTGTTAGTTGTCATCATTGATAATGCACTATCTGCTTTAGATAAACGCCTGAAAGCATACCAAAAACCAATTGTTTTTTGGAATATTTCGACAGTTGAAATCTATTATAGCAGAAGAGATTTAGGAAATAACTCCAATTATGGCAGTGGCGTAACTATACCATCTGAGGTCCGTGGCTAATTCATTAATTCATTTTGTAATTAGTGCCTCCTGTGTTCATCTCCTTTGGTGCCCGGGGCCCCCTCAAGCTGGGGGCCCGTGGCATTTTGGCCACTCTGCCATCCTATTATTACGCCACTCATTGTAGGTGACTTCACTTGAAGAGTTAAGTACTATCTACTTGATCTAAAATTTGCATAAGCACTGGTTGGTGCTATCGACCAATTAGTTTAGTGTAGCTTATGATCCGATATTGTCTACCGGCGACGTTCTCAACAGCTGGAAATTAGGAGGATCTCTCAACTGACTATTCAGAAAAAAGACATGGGAGGCATTCCCATCGAGCAACAGTTTGGTGTGGAATTCAGTCCGGAGGAGTAATTGGACGCTATTTTTTTAAAGATCATACGGGTGCTGCTGTAACAGCAAATGGAGATCGTTACGTTGAGATGGTCTACATTTTTTGGTAGTGTAGTAGTTTTTGTTGATCAGTTGGGCTTAGAAAATATGTGGTTCTAACAAAACGGGGACACATGTCATCCGGTACGTGTACGTGACACAATCGATATATTGAGAAAAATACTTTCAGGTCAATTCATTTCAAGAGATTAATTGACCTGAAAACCTGACTTTACATTGGTTTGCCTCTAAGATTACAAGATTTAACAGCACCTTACTATTTTCTGTAGGGCTATCTAAAGGAATATGTTTATGCTATTAAGCCCATAAAACTTCAAGACTTAAACCAGAATATCCGAGATGCCATCAGTGGGATAACACCGTTAACCACCAGTAACGCTATGAAAAGAGCTCATATCTGTCATGCTACTAGAGGTGGACATTTGGCATTTAGTAAATTTTATAAAATAATTTGTATACCTCTTATTTGGCCTGTACTTTGTAATAAACATAGACCTGTAAGCATGCACTAGGAAAATATTTACAATTGTATAGTATTCTCAGTTTTTTATTGTTAGTTTTTTATCAAAATTATTCTAAATCGCCAGTGGACTCTCATCTCTGGCTTTTTATACTTGGCAGTGTACAACAGGGTCTATAGTGATCTATTGTACTATGTATTAGAGATCGACAAAATTGTAACCTATGGATGACAAATAAACATTTTGTTTACTGAGTTTTTTTAACCTAATACTTTAAACATTAGAAGCCATAGTAGGTACATCAAGGACCCCTCGATAGAATTTCCTATGGGCCCCGCGCTTGCTTAATCCGGCACTGATATCTGATAAAAACATAATGATTTGTATAAATGTCTGTTACCATAATGCCTATTATTTCATATGACACCACTGACGCATCAATAATACCAGATTTGTGTTATTAGTGAAAAATGTAGGTATGTTAATAGTTTTCGTCTATAGTATTACAAATATTACAACGTAGGTGGGTATGTTTCTAATCCTTAAATCTTAAGGTAGGTGGCGTTAGTGTTGAAAGAGTATAAAAGTATTTTCTGAGTTCGGCTCATACAAATAAGATATGGTCTGCTCCGCCCCTCTTAAGTATACTCACTCATACGTTCTCTTTTATAATAAAACAAAAAGCACACGTGCAAATAGCTTTACATTCCAAAGTACCTAATGTGTCCCTACATACCCTACCTATATACTTATATTATAAATGCGAGAGTAACTCTGTCTGTCCGTCTGTTAAGTTTTCACATCTAATCCGCTGAACCAATTTTAATGAATTCTGGTATAGAGATAAAGGGGACCTTGGAGAAGGACATTGGCTACCTTTTACCGCGAAAACAAAACTGGAAGGTAGGAAATTAAGGTAGGTAGTAGTAGGAAGGAATGTGATTTAACTTACTGTACTTAACTATGGTACCGATCACCATGAAATGGAACATAGGGTACCCTGCATCCGGAAAAAAAATTGCCTACTGTTCCTGAGGGATAGAAAAATAAGTCTAAAGCGAGCGAAAACGCGTACAAAAGTACAAAAATAGAACGAGAATAACTATTAAAAAAAATAGATAAGCACCTAAGTACTTATAGACTATATGTAGTTGCCAACAATCATTGCGACTTTAAACACAATGGATACTAAACACTTCTCACGTGCCATTGTTTGATGGTGTGACTACTATATTAATAGATACGTACATAGTACCAGGCAGAGTTACCCCGCTCTTTATTCGTATAAAAACAACCGCACACGGACGCTCTAGAGTGAAGAATATATTAAATACCTAAGTGGGTATAGTTCCCAAACATAATGCTTATGAAATAGAAAACAATTCCAACTAAATATTTATTTAACTTGTTAGGTAGATACTTCGATAACCATGAACGTTATTTACCTACTGAATATCACCAATACATAATTGACTACTTCTCGAACGAGTTTCTCGAATATATTATTTGTTTATCCACGTAGGTAAGTATATACTAAATAAGAGAATTCTTAACATGTAGGTATAAAAAAGATAAAAACGTTAATAAGTAAGTAACAAATGGTTACTTACCTTTTAACAAATATTGTATCAACGTTGTAGAAAAGGCAGGAAATATGTAAATGGAATTTCAAAATAGGTACATATAATTTAAAATTGTTGTATCGCTTCTTTCTACATGATTACGTTATTTTTAACTGCCATGGCCATTTATATGAGTGATATCATCTCCGATTTTAAGTTTCAAACAGGATTGTATAACTTAGATTTTTAAATCGTGTTATTTTCCATGACAACTGATTCAGAGAGGCCTTCTAGTTTACTTGACCAACTTTACCGTTGGCTAACATGACCACGTTGATGTCATCAGAGCTAAGTACGTGACAATGCATAAGATAATATACAAATATTTTTATTAAAGCCTTCACTAACCAAACTCAGTGGATAATATGTATCTAAATAATTATACCTAATAGTTTGTTATCGCACCGCGCACTTCCTTCATTTTTGCTTTTTTTTTACGAAATTCAAATGATATCGCAAACTGCACTAGATGATATTTACTAAACATGTAAAGCAGTCTTAGTTCGCAGTCTATGATTAATTATAATCAGCCTTAGCCCTTATGTAGAGTTAGCAACAAAAGTCACTGGACACATTAAGATCACCATAACTTTTAATGAAAGTAACTAAAGAAGTTTAGTACTAATAACTTCAACCTACAACCTTTTGGTCAGAGAGTTATTAAAATCGTTTAAGATCAATGAGTCTGTACGTCGAATGCTTCGACTGAAGTGCTTTTCTCAGGGCTCCTATTACCACCCATATCTACAGATCATAAACACAGAAATAAATTCAATAAGTATAGCTTCAAAATATGCCTGAGAGTGGCCGGGAGAAGCCGAGAACAGAACAAGATGGGAGGGACTAACTGACAAAGCCACGACGAAACACTTTCATGGACACGACTTGAAGAACACGAAAAAGACGAAGCTATAAAAGTACACAATGTAACAACGCAGAGAAAGATTGAAGTTCTCACGTAAGTAAGTATCATACTAAATGCCCATGTAGCGTTGCACTGCATTAGTAGCATTAACATTCTGCGAGCCGTTTATAAAACAGTACCTATATGTAGGTATGTACGAAACGTGCTCTATTTTTTTAATTTTTAGTTGGATGAGTTCAGCTAATTTTATTCCTGGCCGTAGCACTTAGCGGATTAGCCATTACAAATTTGTTTACAACGTGTAGTGACGAAGGTTGTCACAACTACCGTAACTGTTATCACCATAATTGCACGGTGAATTTTGAGTGCGCCAATACTTCAGATAACGTGTTATCATCGTCAGGTAACTTTTCATCCTTTAATCACTTGTTACGTTATCACTGGTATCAAATATCCAAACATTTTTGATTATAATACTTGATGTTTTCGTATTGTAACTAATACTTAATTGAGAATGTTTGCTATGCAGTTGTTTTTATTAGTTATACTAGATTAGTTCAGCAGTTGAATCTAAAAATAATTTATTATGGAGAACATTGAGTAATGGGAGTAAGCCAGATTTATAAGCAGGTCAATGTAAGTAAAATTGTAACAGTTCTGCCGTGCATACATTTTGTTAATAACCAGACACGGAAAACGCCGCATAATATTTCACCCCTTGCGCGTTCCCTTTGTTTTCCAAAAATGTAACCTACCAAAGTAACCCGTTGAAATACAGCTGAAAATCTTTACAGCTTACTTGTTTACTTGAAAAACACAGTTCATTAATAATATTATTATATTTAATAATTGTCAGGATCTTGTATACCTATACCTAAGTATGAAATTAGTATAAAAATGTCATTCCAGTTCGTTTAATATACTCATAAAACAGGATTTTATCCATTTGAGATAACGTGTAAAAAATAACAGAAAATATACAAATAAAACAACTCACATTAATCAGTCAGGATATTAATGAAAATGATGAGATCACATAAATTGGCGTATCCGGAACGTTCGCTATTTGTGACGGCACGCGTCTATCGCAGTTGCACCGATACTGGCGCGAATACGTAGGGAAACTAATGTTGACAAGCCCAGAGATGCGCGGCGCAAAATGCGATTCTACACGACGCATGCGCCTTGGATCTACGAGAGCAGGTACTAGCTACTCCACTGTCTGCCAAGTTCGAGTTCCATCGTTAAATGACACTGAATAAAAGGCGTGAAATGACAAGGGATTACTTCACAATCAGAATTGTCACATAAGTACAATGAGAAAGTGCCAATTGAGTTATCAACTATAAGACCGATATTTTATGTTTTTCCGTCAAGACTACAGCGTGGAATTCGTCAAAAAGGGGATAGAAGGTTTTTGTAAAGTCAGCGATACCACAGAATACATAATAGTACCAGTATACACAAATGGTACGGTATATATAGGTACGCGGTATCTCTTAATTGTCATCTTGTGGTATAAAATAAGGAACGGTGATCTTGCCGCAGTAATTTAAGGGATAAGTCTAACATTCAAGAAAGGAATAGGCTTTGTGGAACGTTTCTAATTATAACTTTTAGTAATGTGCCGGATCGTTAAAAATGTAGATATGTCCGCGGATACGGATACGAATTCAAGCTTTTTGCTCAGTTGATGCCGATACGCGTGACCTTGATACGACAGTTGACGTTGGAGACAAAAAATATTTAATTTTAGCAAAATAAATTTAAATATCATAAACATAATAAAATATAATAATAATAACTTGACACTTCTCACACACGGCCGTCTGTAAGTGGGAAAGCCATGTTTCAGTACGTATGGGCCGGCTTGACCGGAGCGATAGCACGGCCTAACAGAAAACCGGCAGTAAAAAATTGCTTTCGTTGTATTTCGCCGAGTGAGTAAGGTATAACTCTTTCCTCTCCTCTTCTTCCCCCCTTCTCCACCTCTTCCATCCCTTCGCCTACTCCCATCTCAAAGGCCGGCAACGCACTTGTGACTCGAGTTGTAGGTGCTCATGGGCGGCGGTAGTCTCTTACCATCAAGTGACCCGTCTCCTCGTTTGCCCCCTATCACCTATACCATAAAAAAAAAAACTAGGCAGAGCCTGTACTACGGTAACCACAGAAATCTAAATTACCTTATTTAGATTTCTGTGATGGTAACCAAACCGCTGATAAACATACTTTTATATAAAAATCTTTTTATCCAAAAATTAAACCGACGAAAATAACTAAAAAGTATAAAATAAATAAACCTCATGTCTTGAGCTTATTTACATAAACTATAAAATTTTATATAAACTTATTTTGAGTCGGCGCCAAACAACAAACTGATTAATTATCTAAATTTTATATATATATCTAGCAGTAACAGGTTGGTGTTTAGCCACTAGTTTACTACTTCCTTTTAACTTTGTTTTTATACACTTTTACATTATTTTCCTCCGCGTGGTGGATTCAACAAAGTTTAAAGAAACAATAAAGTTTTTATACTTACAAGCAAAGGTTAACTGCTTCTGAACATGATTACGCGATTGTGAAATACTTATTATTGAGTAGTTCCGGTCTTCATCATCAGTTTCAATGCAGCAAATGGTGCATTTCAATCGCAAATGCCCGAGTTACTATATAAATTGCGGAGGCAGTCGCGAGCGCACGACACTGCACTCCACACTTTGGTGGAGTGCTCAGCGTTGACGCAGCAGCGATACGACCTCGCCACGGCTATTGGTGTGAGAAGCCTCTTGCTAGAGACCATGGTTCTGTCCATGATCCAAAGTAAGAGTGCGTGGGATGCCGCCGTCTCGTTTTGCGAGGAGATGATGTTGGCCAAAGAGGCGGCGGAATGGGAGTGGACAAGCACTCTCCCATCCTGCAGGAGACGCACCATGCTTAGGAGAGTGCAGAATAATCTTCGTTGCCCTTGCAGAAGCAGATTCGAGACGGTGGCGCGACGTGTTCGCCTCGTTACTCCACGGTGCGGCCGCCTGCTCTTAGGCGGCTAAAGTCTGCAGGGGTCTCGGAGGTTTCCTTCTTAGGGTATACCCGGGTCCCCTGCAATATACCCACTTGTGACGGAACACCGTGTGGTTTTAGTTGGTTCGATTCCGACACACCACTTCACCGTGAGGTGATAAACCGTGGGTCAAAAAGATAAAAAAGAAAAAAAATGGTAAGTATACCTACACAATTTTACACAGTAGCGGATGCCAAGGCGAATTTAAGGAAGTTTCCGTTTCTTTAGCAGCACTAAGCACAGGTGTGTTAAAAATATATATTATACCTAATAAAACACATTTTAACATTGTAAATATTTTATTGAAAGCAACATTATATATATAAGTATTCACAATATAGTAAAATATTATATAACTCTGTATGCCACCACATACATCAATGAAGCACTTCAATTGTAAAAAAAGATCTAGAAACATTAACAGCGAAAAATAAAATAAATATAAAAAAGACACCTATAAATTTTGGAGGTTTTGTTATAGTGTAACAAGGACCATATTTTTGACACCTGATATTATTTAACGTAACGTATAGTTTGGTAGGAATGTGTTTTCATCGATCAAACAAAAGTGTCCATAATGTACCTACTCCTATTTATATGTAACTTAAACTTGGTGAATAGTAACTGTAATGTGATAAATATTATGCACTAAATAATAGACTGATCGACAGTCTAGAATTGAACATGAGAGACCCAGTTGAGAGGCCTTTTACAGGAAACGGTAGTAGGTAAATCGCGTTATAGATTTCTGCCGTAATAAGTAATATCTCTTAGAACAATGGATTTAAATTTGTACATTTAAATAATAATAAAAAAGATGCTAAATAACAGGAAATGCCAGTCTCTGCAACGCCATATAAACATCATCTCAAAATCATATGAACATGTGGTAAAATTATTAGTAGGTACGAGACCTACGTAGTTTTTAGGAAAGCAAAGCATGAGTTTAAGCTATAATATGATGATTAGAATTGATTATAAAAGTAATAAAATTCAAACGGTTTATTTTAGATATAGAAATCCTTAACCCAACTGCTCGTATTTCCTAAAGTCTCTATTCATTCTCTATTGCGATTAATTGCATTTATCACAACAAATTTTAAACATTTTTAAAAGTAAAAAAAATCAATAATATAAATGTAAAGACTAATTGAGACATAACCGACACAAGGATTTGTGTAATGGTAATATAGTATTGCTTCTTAAAGGTAATGTAAGTACATTGTCAGATTTCTTTGGTTACAAATAGCTACCGTTATCACTCGGGCAGTTAAAAATCGATGATGCAACGATGCTAGGGATGTCGCAAGAACATATCGTAAATAGAATTGTTTGGCAAGAACATACTGTAGTACGACGTATTTTAAAAACTCCAATTTGATTTATCACAGACAAAGTGAAACTAATAGTGTAATTTATAGGTATTTTTTAATAAATTAGAAACATAACCTACCTACTTTCTTTTGCAAAACCCTATTGTCATTTGTAGCAATGTGGCCCCGAAAGAAGCCGCGTGATCACGATGTATCGTTTTAAATACTGATCATGGGCGTACCCCGCTTCAAGCCCAGGGGAGGGCAACAATTTCTTAAGCCTGATCTCTACTCTTCGCTCTGCGATCCAGGTCAACTAAACATTAGGCGTTTTTAGTGAATTGTAATTACTAGTCTTACAGTGTCTTAACGTAACTTTAATAAAGTACAGTAGTTACATAAGCTCACCTGGACCCCCATGGGTATGATCATGAATAAGGGTTTAGAAACAAGGTAACTAAGTGGGGTAACTAAAGGTTGGAATATTAGTGAGGCTATTCTCATTGCATGAAAAAGCTTACCCAACCTTATTACTATTAAGCCTTATTCATTATTATATGATGTAAAATAAATAATACTATTTTAACTGTTTCAGTGTTATTTAATGATTTAAATCGTAAGTTTCGTTCACACCGTACCTACTTGAAAGAAGGCAGTAGGTATTTACATGGGGCACGTTATATTTTTTTGCTATAGATATTGTCAGTTTTCATGGCAGGGGAAGTTACAATTATTTTCCCCTGCCATGAAAACGCTGGTAGATGTATTTACTATCCTACTAGCTTATTTTGAGATATCGCCAATATCAATGGAGGCGCTCCTTTGATGAGGCCTTCATCCAGCAATGGGCGGCGGTAGGCTGACGATGATAAATGGGCTCAGAGATTTTTTTTTAAATCAATAATAGTACGTCTCGGTGTCACTTTTTTAATAACATAATAAATAAATAAGCGAATCAGCGATAACTGATGCCGCAAACGATCTGAATCTTCAGTGTTGTTAAATTGAATAAAAGCTACTCAAAAGCAGTTATCATCAGTTTTGTTAAAATAATATTTGTAAGTAAAGATACAAGAATATACAGAATGTACAAAATAATCATAAAATACAGCTATTTATTAAATCACAGGCAGGCAGCTATTTATTTTATCAAACTATTGGGAAATAAGTAGTCGGTGTAGATGTCGTCTAGCCCTAATTTTGTTGATGAGAATCCTAGATTCATAGAACAACCTACAAAAAAATTATTGACAAAATACTGAATACAATATTTATAATAGGTATATCATTAACAACTACACGTTATCAATATAAATTAATAAAAAAATGGTGGTAACAAATATATTTGCAATAACTATGAAGTGCGAAAGTAATACGAAGCTCATAACATGTTTATACATACATACTGCTTAATAATTGAATAGTATTTTATTTCACAATTGACCTATGTTTTGCATTTTCTACCAGCTATAAGAATGAGCGTTATAAGTTATAACGAGCAATGCTGGCTGCGGCTTTACCGCATTCTCCTTCCTAGTGCTATAAATTCACTACAGCCAAATAATCTATTCACAAAATATTTAATCATTAATTCCAGAATATTATTACTCTCCAAACATTTAGCATGTTAGTCTATACTTCCATGTAGAAATTAAATTATGAGATATAGTGAGATTATACAAATTCATAGACCTCGATTTTTTTTATTGATTGTTTCTGGATAACGAAAATGACTGTAACTTACAAAACGAAAATACCCTATTGATAACTCTAGAAAGTTGGTTGAAAACATTTGGATTTGTATCTATATCAGTAGGTACTTACTTTAAATGCAACATAACCACTTCCGGGATGCTGGGTGAGGTGGTACCTAATTAGATTGCACAAGTAAAAAGAAAAGGATGTTAATCTCGAACATCTAACCTACTTTTAAGAGGAGAGGAAAACGAATTCCAGAAGATATTTTTATATTATCAAATCAAAATTGAATTCCACTTTTCATTTCAAATTAAGAAAATATGCTTCTTCTTTACTATTAAATTTCAAGTGAACGGATTGTGTTATTATTATTTGCTACTTAATAATAAGTACCTTTAACCATTAGATATGTTATGATGCCCAGTCACTTACATTTAAGCAAGTACACGGGTTACACTCAGAAAATTACGAGTGGATGGCACGAAGTTAGCTTTAGACAACTTTACTGACATTGTACTTAGTAACTTGATATACACTCATTATTTTGAATTTGTTACTATTACACATTTTAAATTATTTTTAATTGTAAAAGAAATATAATCTGACAAAATATAGATGACAGGAACTAAATGAATAGAGTTCTGATCTGATCTACATGATGATAAAGGTATCTGGTCATCACCATAGTCACGAACCTACGCAAAGTCAAACAAATAATTATAGTTTAAAAAACTAAAAAACACGCTTTTATAGAAAATTCAACTAAAAAATGAAAAATTTAATCGAATTATTGCATTGTCATCGGTCTTTGACACGTGTGCAAAATTTGAATGAAATCTGGCCGTTTAAAGTGGGTTAAAATCGCGCCCAAAAGGAGTCGGTTACAAACAAACAAACAAACAAACAAACATACAAACAAACAAACATACGTGAAGCTAATATAAAGCGTGTAAAAAAGAATGACATTATTATGTACATATATTATATAAGTATATAAAAGCACCACGTTATAAGTAATCAAATATTTTTTGGGGTATTTTAATTTTTTATACATTTATACATTTCCTTCTGTTGTATTTCAAGTTCAAAGTCTGCTGTTCATCATGTCGTCATCATCATATATATTAATATCTGCTACAGATATTTACAGCTTTGTTCTTATTTAGTGTAAAATTTTTGCTAAGTGACCCTGACTAATGATTCGTCACAATCTCGGGGCACCTCAAGAATATTTTCTAAAACTACTAATTGCTCTACAAGGTAGTACCGTTCTTTGGCGATACAATAGAGAGTAGATCTCCTAGTTTTGGTAAAACAACGTCGGGTAAAGGTGGCGTCCTTTCACTGCGCAACTTTTCCAGATCTTTGTTAGAAGTAACACCGGAAAGGACAAGTAGTGTTTGAAAACCACAGCGCACACCCAGCTCAATGTCTGTGTTACATCTGAAAGTAACAGAAATTATATATACTAAAACATAAAAGTCTGAAGAGCCATTATTTCTTTCAAGATAATTTTAAGTTAAAATTGTATCATGTCTAATTATCTGATATTTAAAAACATATACATATTTCTACTGGAATGTGCAAATTAAGTGCTTTAAAATGAATATAATTTTTTTTTAAATTATTGTAATAAACTGATATTTTTCACGTCTATAATATACACTAGCAGCACCCCGCGGTTTCACCCGCGTAAGTCCCGATCCCGTGGGGATATCGGGATAAAAAATATATGTTAATCCAGGTCTCCAGCTATCTACATACCAAGTTTCATCGCAATTGGTTCAGTAGTTTTGCCGTGAAAGAGTAACAAACATCCATACATACATACATCCTCACAAACTTTCACGTTTATAATGTTAGTAGGAAGTAGGATAATTAAGTAGGTACATACCTATCTCCAATCATTAAAGTCCGTGCTGGATTCAGGTTGCAAGATTCAAGATATTTTCTCACATAGTCATGTGGCTTTCCTACCACAAATGCCTTTCTGTCTGAACACGTTTCAACCGCTCTCACCAATGTCCCAGTACCAGGTACAACAATAGAACCACCCCTCGGAAATCTTTCATCAGTATTTGTTGCTATGAACAAGCATTCTTCAGACGCTAAGTACGAGGCAGCTTTCATGAACTTGGGATAACTGACATGTTCATCAAAACCCACAATTACAGCACCAACTTCAGGGTCTAAATCTGATGGGTTCATTGCTTTATAGTCCGGCTTTACAGGATCGGGCTGTGAACAACATTTTAAAATTAAATTATCGAATAAGAAATACCGCCTTAGATACTTGAACCAACACAGTTGCCACAAGTCAAAGTCCATAACTACATTGGGTACTTAGTTCTTATTTGATTCTTTTGATTATTTGCCTCCTTAAAAGTTAATTGTTATGGTTTAAATTACCTATGAATATTGAAAGGTATTGATAACCTTTCAATACCTTTGGTAGAAAACCTCCGGCACCCTTCACAAAAGAAGTGGTAACACGTCCTTTTCTTTCGGGAGACGTTTGTGCTTCTGCCAAGGCGGTAGTGGCCCACATTTTCTGAAGCTGTTTTTCCGCATGTCCCTCTGACTAGCAAAGGGTATAATGGTTATGAAATAGCAAAAGTCCTTGGATTTTGGCGGAGACATGGACACAGATGGGTCACACAGATCTCCCTTCGACCGTGTAGTTTTAATTGATTCGACTCGGCCAAGTCACATCGTCGTGCCTTTCTCTGTTATTCTCTTTCTGCCACCTGATTGGAGTTCATCACCTTACAAAACAGGGCGGTGTCCCCCCGGAATCCCGTAACCCAAAGTATTTTATTAAAACAAAATCTTCATGAACAGTGTAAATATTTATTAAAATCACAATTACAGAGGTACACATAACTATTTTACAATGTGCTATATAACTCTATGTCGTCTGTATAAGAATTGATACATTATAAGTTTAATTCAGTTTTTCCTTTGGCAACTCGTTTGCTTTCCGAATATTCATAGTAAGTAACGTAGGAGTATTCAAAGTAGATTGATATCCATGACATAGAGTTGGGTCCATAAGACCAACATTTATACAAAGGTCGTCACGAATTTTTAACACAAACATCATATTATTTACTATGTACTGTGTTTCGCTTTGTTATTGTATATTTACGTGCCTGAGTCAGTCGTACAACCAAATTTTCATAAAACGAGTAGAATATTGTAAAGAACAGAAATATGTCTAATAAATTAAAATGAGTTTTGTTTACAATCTTATTTAATTACATATACATGTTTATAGTTTTTGTTTTACGCGCATTTAGCGCGTAAAACAAAAACTAAAAAAATATAACCGTTTAGTTTAATTTAAATACAGACAAATACCTTCATAATGACAGCAAGAAATAATTACTTGGGCTAAATACTTATTTAACATCACAGATAAAATCAATAAATCATAAACTATTAAATATATATTTTAAATAATAATAATAACTGCACACACGGCCGTCTGATCCCAAACTAGGCATAGCCTATACTATGGTAATCAGGCTACTGGTAAACATACTTATATATTTCTAAATACATACATATTATAGATAAATTACACCCAGACACAGAACAAATGATTATGCTCATCACACAATTATTTGTAACGGGTGGAAATCGAACCCACGACCTCTGGCTCAGCAGTGAGGGCCACTAACCACTAGACCAACAGGTCAGTGGTTAGTGATTAATAAACATAAATAATACTCTAACTATGTATTAAATTCATATTCATTACTTGCCCTCTTCATGAATCCACAACGGAGGGTCCGTTGTGGATTCTACAAAGGGTCGGATGTGCCGAAAAGTTTTTTCATCTCATCCGTCAATTCCATGAGGGAATGATGGCACGTGTTTCCAGATTACTTTTCGTAGTGGTGTGAAACCAGTACGTGTTATGGCTTCCACACTCTTTGCTATCTATTTTGCTGCTGTTATCAATGACGCGCTTTAAAATTGTTATGGTCAGGTTACCTTTCCAAAGAAAGTGTATTTGACCTGTCTCATTTTAGGGCTAAGCGTAAAGACCTAAAAGTCCCAGCAATTCTATATGTCGATGTTGTGCGTCCCATAAATAAAATACAATTGTATAAAAATAAACCTAAAATCACGCTTTTGTTAACTAAACGATAACGGTAAAAAATGGCATGGGATGTTGCTTTATATAATAGAATTGTATTGTTATCGGTCATATGACGATCTATTTACGGTCGAGCACCACCGCGTCGCGCCCAAAAGGCCGATTGGAGAGGAACGTCGCGGTCGTAGGCTCGGTTCCCCCCCAGTGCAATTTTGTTTTCTTTTATTATGTATTGGTTTGGCTGTATTTTATATTTATATTTAAAAAAAAAATATTTTTATTGTTTAAAAATGTTATTTATACAAGTGGTGTCTTACCTATCACTTTCGTGCTGAAGATAGTATATGCGATTGTTAGATAAATTAGAAAATATGAACAAAATATATTCAGTAGTTTATCCACAGGATAATTTTTGTGTTTTCACTATTTACAACATCATGTATTTACGCAAAGTAGTTCAGTGCCAAAGACCTTATCGACAAACGGTTGCCATGGTGATCAACCTTTGCCCCCTATACTAACTAACAAAAAATACGAAATAATAAACATATTGCAAAGAATTTATGGACCTTAATAATATATCAAGGTGATAAAAATAAAGTCCATAAGCTTGTGGTGGTCAGTGTGTCGGCGAAAAGAAAAGCACCTAATTGGTTAATGTGTCATCGGG
This sequence comes from Euplagia quadripunctaria, assembly GCA_963859945.1. NCBI lineage: Eukaryota > Metazoa > Arthropoda > Insecta > Lepidoptera > Erebidae > Euplagia > Euplagia quadripunctaria. The sequence continues at coordinate 9,975,353 of OY982574.1, forward strand.
ATCAGATATCAGACGGGGAGAACTACACTAAGCGAATTGAAAAAAACTAAGTAATATTTAAAAAAAAGCGTATTGTTGTTACATGCAAACTAAAGAGAGTACACTAACCACTGTCATTGGATTACGAATAATCAAATAATATTTTACCTTACACTATCCACAATCAACATCGCAAGTTTCGCTTGTCATATTACTAGAACTTTCCAGATAATACCCACTAAATTTAGTATGTACAATACACTATTCCAGAAGGACATAGGCTATATGTTCAGCTCCAGGGAGTTCAGCGTGGGTATCTAGTTAAGTGTATTTATGTATAATTTGTATTTGACATTTGATTTATATTGTCCTGTCAAATAATCACAACCTTGCAATAGACTAGTAATTCATATTTTCCATACAATCACAGTGTGTGAAAAGACGTTCTCTATAATGCCGTCTTAGATCGAGGTGAAACAATGGAGAGAAGATCGCCTAGTTTCGGTAAGACAACATCGGGTAACGGTGGCGTCTTCTCACTACGAAGCTTCTCTAGTTCTTCACTAGAAGTAACTCCAGAGAGGACGAGGAGTGTCTGGAAACCACAGCGCACGCCTAATTCAATGTCAGTGTTACATCTGAAAACAAAAAGTAGGTAGTAAAATTAAATAACACCGTATTTTAAGTTTTCCATATTGTGAACAAAACGATGTCAGAGAAAAATCATAAAATATAAATACACTAGCCTACATTTTAAATTAATATGAATTTGGAATTCTTAACCAAACGCCGGGTATTTAAAATCAAAGTGGGCTATTTCGATGAAACGCCAATTCCATAATTGTAAAGACTTAATAATAAATCGTACCTTATTAATATTACCGTAACTAGATGCCAATATAATACAATTTTGGATACAGAATGACCAAAACAAGTAAAATCTGTCCAGGCGGTAGAAATCGCGGGTTTGTGTCATCTATGAAGTACAGACGACTCTAACTCGGTATGTGATTGTAGTAATTGTCAATATCATTAAGTATGAGATATTCAATATCTTGTCCTGAGTAGGGCATAATCCTGAATCCTTCACGTCTGAAGAATGAAAGCTTTAGGTTAATATGGGCTAGCAAGGAACTGATTTTTCTATATATGCATTGATTTTTTTATTTTACAGTCTAGAAAGCAAACACACTTTCCGCCTGATAGCAAGCATTTGCCGGGGGCCCTGCAGCTTGTATCAGTCAACTACCATTTTCAAACTTAAAATGTGGACCTATTAATATTGATATAAATTACTCAAGTACCGTCATTTTCACGTCATATACTACCCTAAACCTGGAATTACGGCAGTGTCTCCACCAAGTCGAGCAAAAAAGAAGGACCGCCGTATCATCCTTTTCTCGAAGCCATTCAGGACGTTTTCGATCCCCCTGTAACTTCGGAATCACAAATATTTTAGGCCCAGCAGAAAATAAGCTTTATGATAGACCTTAATAAGTAGAATATAATTGGAATACATACTTATCTCCAATCATCAAAGTCCGCGCAGGATTCAGGCCATAAGATTCTAGATACTTTCTCACATAATCATTTGGCTTTCCAAGCACTAATGCTGTTCTACCGGAACATGTTTCTACTGCTCTAACTAAAGTTCCACAACCCGGTTCGATAACAGGACCAGGTCTTGGAAATCTTTCATCAGTATTTGTTGCTATGAACAAACATTCTTCGGACGCTAAGTACGAGGCAGCTTTCATAAACTTGGGGTAACTGACATGCTCGTCAAAGCCCACAACTACAGCACCAACTTCAGGATCTAAATCTGATTTCTTCATTGCTTTATAGTCCGGTTTTACCGGGTCAGGCTGTAAAACAAATGGTTTAAATATTGAATAATGCCAATTGCATTTGAACAAACAAATAATATCGTCTAGAGAGAAAATGCAGAAAATTTTACTTAATGCTGGGCTAAATACCCTTCTTCTGTGTTTTCTGGACAAAGGCAGCAACAAAGCCTCTTTTGTTTTTATTCCACTACTACCATTAGCACTATATAATGGAGAACTGGTGATGGACCGGAAGGGCATGCTGTCTCGTGATTCTTTCAAAAAGACAGACATGGTCTGCCACAGACCTTCGTTCGGCCCAAAACTGTAATTTTACTAGTAATAATTGGAAAAGGGGCGGGCCATCGTAACTGCCAGGAAGAAAACTGAAATTACTAAGATGGCCTGGTAAAATGGTAGCGTTTTCCTCTATTGTCGGATATGTGACCTGTTGCATACTAGCTGTGGTAGAAAAAGTAACAATCTGAGATTATTTGTTTATCCCAAAACTGTTCGATACATAACTGATTGAACTTAAATGTATGCAGCTAATAAATTAATGCGAATGGGCTTATTATTATCGCCACATTAAAAACTGGTATTTATTTTATTAAAAATAGGGGCAAACTATAATAGATGATAAAACAGTTCACTATTTAATCAAAATGAGTTAATAGACATTATTATCACTAGTTATACCGGTAGTGCTACGCTATTGGGCGGTTAACAATAGTGGCGTGTTAAAAGGACAGGCATGCATTATAAGTTGTTAATAATCACTTGAGTGCTCACTGAGGCACGAACAATATAGCAGTTACTGTAATTTAGTAATTAGGATAGTTTATATCAATGGCTATGAGATTGTTTTTAACATTACTCAACTGCCACGTTTCCGCTATTGTTAATAATTAAAAAAATTAAATTAATTAATTAATTAATTGTTTTTAAAGAGTTTTGGAAGTTTCGCGACTTTGATACATATTAGATGTGTAACTCGGGACTTAATCTTACTAACTACTTACTAGAAATACAATAACTTAACACGCTTAATATGATGCTTGTTACTAGTGGCAGGTGTTGTAGTTTAAAGATGAAAGCCGATAAGATCTAGATTAAAATTTTCAGCTGTACCCCACACATTATATGTAACTTTCTGATAACATTATGGCAACATGCACATGTTAGTTATAATGAGTTAGCAAATAGTTACTTACTTGATTAACTACTTTAAGATCCTAGAGCGTGTCTAGGAATCTTAAACTAGGCGAGATCCTGTATCCTTTATTCGTTTTTCCTCTGGTACATCCGTCGATCCGTTAGTAGGCTTTCACACTTATAATATATTCATTGGATACCGCCAATTTATAATAACCATGAGGTTAAAATGGGGAATTCCGAATGCGATTCGGCAAAATTGTTGCACGCCTCGGCTTTTTTACTACCTCCTTAATTTTACTATCTCCTCACCGCATCCCCAACGGGGAGCAATGAGATCCTCACTTTATAACTCTAAACATATTGTTAAAAGTCAGAGGATGTGTGTCGTGGGCCGCAAAGCAGGTTAACCATAATATCCCATATGAATTATTCGTGAGTTGGCAGTTGGCACTAGTTTAACTGGCCACTTCTCCAATTCAATCCTGTAGTATTTTGCTTTGATCCCATCATAATTAAAAATCTGTTTATTGGTTGCTCTGGTTACGGATTTTAATTGCATCTGTGCAACGTCAATACGCTAAGGTATTTTAACACGGGAATTGTCGTTAAAACAGTATAGGTACACGCCGCGACTACAAAAAAAATTGTAAGGGAGAAGATAGAGCGGGATTTTATGTGTTCCATTTGGCCTTAATCGCCGACAGATCCAACCTGGGCGCGCCCTAGGGCGTGCACAGCGAATGGTCATAGGAGCGAGTGCAGGTCGTGTATGATCTTCGTGGCAAGTCTGGATAGTTTTCCTTCTCGTGGTTGCCGCCTGTTTTTGATCTGACGGCAACCAATATGCTATTCATCAGGCAAATCAACAGAATCTGCCCTACATCGAGTTGTCTCATACATAGAGGGCAATATAAAGTCCTAAACATAGAAGGCGCCTTTGACAAAACTAACTTCACATGTATAAGTCAAGGTACGAGAAGACAGGGAGTCGACTCTACAATTGCCGAGTGGATCGACAACATGCTTAGATACAGGACCATAGAATTCACTGTGAATAACATAACGAGGCATTATGTTACAGTTATAGCAGCCATCAGACTCAAACACCTGGGTGTGTGGTACAACCCCCATACCAAAATATGGAATCCATTAGTGGAATACCAACCACTAATAGCTACCCCATGCAATAGGATCCTCAAATACGACCACCCAAATCGAAATCCCTAGATACGACTGGCCCGTGAGCCTAGTGGTTAGTGACCCTGACTGCTACGCCATAGGTCGTGGGTTCGATTCCCACCCAAGTCTGGGTGTTCTTTGTGTCTGTTGTTTGTATGTTTGTAAAGCCCCCAGCGACACAGGAGTCATTCCTAATGCGGGAGTTGTCTTTTATTAAAAAGAATAAAAAAGAAAAAAAAACCTCTCCAAATGGAGGTATGAAATACAACTACGAGATAAATCTGACATATATGAAGTCCCAATCTACACGATTCCAAGATGGAGTTAGGGACTGGAGCCGGAGTATTTTCACAAGTAAACATATATTTTCACTGGCACTAGGCCAACACAGTTGTATATTTTAATGTGAATGTGTTGCGAGTATTATTATTATTATACTGTCAGATAACATGTCCGTCTTATAAGCATTGGAGGGCAACACAATGGAGGAGCGTTTGGCCTCAACAACTAGGATGTATCTCCAACCGATCAAAGGGTATAGCGAATCAAACGGGAAAGACGTCGTCGATGAGCTGGCAAGTAAGGGATCTGCAAAATCGGTGGCCGTTCTAACTAGACTGCTGCCAGTAACCAACTAATGCGGATATGAGGTCGCTCCTAGAAGTCTGTGAAAGCCCTGGGACGCTTCTGTGCTTTTGAAATGAGCCAAGCTGGCGCAATTAGCGGGCTTTATCTGAACGCATAACGCACCACTGTAAGTCTAAATGCGGAACCAAAGCCCTCTACCGATACCAAGGTAGGAGATAATTACTTCACTGACATTGACCATGAACATTGTGTATTAAATTATGAATAATATGCAGAATAGTGAAATAAACACTTTCTGTATAAATAAGTAACATAAAAGTAAGTAGAATTTCTGACACAAAAAAGTATAGTTAATTTAATATTCTATGGCTTAGATAATTTTATTTTAAATTGATAGAGAACCTCCAAAAAACACCGCTTACCAAAAGTAAAAAACAGGGTTCAGTTTCTATGAACTAATTAACTATATGAAATTTAATGAATAGATCTTGCTTAAGATCTATAGCTAGCCATTTACACTCTACTACATTACTACTCCATATAAATTCGGTAGCATACTCAGTACAGTGATCATTAATAAAGGACTAGTGTGTCCTTCTCTAATTCTAATTACATTTACTTAATGAAAATTACTACTGAAATACATTTTTATTGAAATAAATATTAATTTAAACTTACCCCTACACCAATATGTCTAATACCAACAGCTTTTAATTCTTCACCAATTCCATTAGAACCCAGCAAATAGACTTTTTTTGTAAAGCCAATACCTTTCAGGTAATGTGCTGCTAAGTATGCAGTAGAAAGAATTTCATCCTGTAATAATAACACATCAGAATAAAGATAAGATAAAAATATATACATCTTAAAACAATGATATTCTGGAAATGGGCTATATGGAAGTGGATGACATTCTGAAACTACCAGGCAGACTGCTTTTTTTAAATTATGATATATTCTACTAACTAGTTACATTTAAAAATAATATTCTGGAATATTTTATAAATACAATATTTAAAACCAAACAAGGTTTAGCCCAGTCAAGGAACGAAAATACCTAAATTTTGGATTACCACACATTTTAATTTTTGGATAAATAGTAAAAAAAATGCGCTGATTAAGCATTTCGATACCCGCAGTCTGGGTGGTGGGGTGTATTTTTTTTTTGACAATTTAACGAAAAAAAGGACTTTTTTACATTTCGTGTGATATCTCGTTTTCAGTACGTTTTTCGTCATATGTGCCTAAAACTTTTTTGTTCTCCATTAAATTACCTACAAAATGAAACCTGTTCAAAGTCGCTAAGTACTTTGGTTTAACAGCAAATGAAGCAACATTTCATAACTTTGAAAGGAACTTATGTAGAAGTCTGAAACTTTTCGAAATTGTAGCTTGTAATAATATTAAAAAATGCTATAAATTTTTAAGTAAAAATAAATGTAAAAAAATTGCTCTGTGAAAACTGCATGTTCAGTACTTTTTAAGTTTATCGTGAATAAATATCTGAAGTGATTTGATAATAATTTATCTATAAATACATGCAGATCTTGCAATGGTGAAAGACATTGAACTTAATATATTCACAATATTTTTACAAGAAACATGTAACAAGTATTTGTTCAATTATACCTGTGATGCTATAAAACCCATTTGTTGAGCTTTACTAGCAAATTCACTGCGAACCTTTGTTGAATTATTTGTTACATAAAATATTTTCTTCCCTAACTCTCGGAAATAATTCATTGCATCAGCCGAGCCAGGAAGCACATTGTTATCTATCCATAAAACACCTGAAAGGATAATCAAGAATGATTTTTAAAAAGTCATAATAATATAAAAATTCTGTACTAATGTAGTTCTACTTAGATATGTGGCAATCTCAGAACTCTAAAAAGTACTGCATCTATACTTTACACTTATAATTTTATATGCATGCTAAAGATTATTGTAATTTAATAAATATTTTTTTGGTTTCTGGCATAAATAGAAAAATAATACAATATTTTATATTTATTTCCACACAACAGATTTACTACTATATCTTAGCTGCAGTACCAGAAACCAGATGACAGTTTCAAGTCCGTAGCTCTTAAACTTTTTATCACATTTATTAGGCATATGGGAAAGGTCCAAAAAAAATAATTAAATTGGCACAATAAATTGTCACTGATTTCATGTTCCGATTGTTTCCTACGTTGTTACTTGATATAAATAGGAAATAATTGTACACACCGTCACAGTCAGTTAAAACTGTATCGAAAGAGTTTAAAAATTCTTGAACTTGATCTTTGCTAGCTTCTTGAAGATTGAACACTGACTGATTAAACATTATGCTAGTGGTACACGAGAGAACTTTATCGGGAACTTTGTCACAGAAAGAAGATTTCAGTAATAAATTAAAACCGTGAGATTTCAGGAAACGAGAAGTTATTTTAAACATGCCCGTTTTCAAGAGAGTAGAGGGCTAGGCTAGGTCAAATGTGTCAATGATGTACACTCAGTACTCAGTACTCAGGATTGACTTTGACACTGACATGACGATGACTACATAATACACAGATTAAAAAGGATACCTCTATGTTTTGCGTTCCGATATACACTGAGAGTACTGTAAGGTATGACATCAATTCGTTTTCGTCTTATGTTGGTGGGAAGAAAGTCGTTTTTTTACATTTTTTTTTGCTATTTCAACTGTTCGTCATTGTTCGATCAATTTTTTTTGTTCGATCTTAGTTTTTTTTTTAATAAAATAAAATATTACCCTCAAGTTGGCGGGGAAAAGTCGTTTTTTTAATTATTTTTTATTGCTATTTCAATGGTTCGTTAATTGTTCTTCATTGTTCAATCAAAATTTTCTTTTGTTCAATCTTAGTCTAAAAAAAAAAATTGCCCTTAAGTTGGCGGATTGACCAAATACTTCGTTTGTCATAAAATTCAGTTCTGGTGCCTAAACTTAACCATTTCTGTTGCTCACTTAGCAACTAAGTCGCACGACTAAAAATTTAATAGAATGGCTAGTTCATGTTAAGGGTGGCGATAACTACTAACTAACTAAGGCCATATTTTACATCGAAACTAAAATAATATATCGACTATTATTTTCGATGTAAAATGTGGAATCCCAGCATCGATTTTTTTCTATATATCTTTTGAAAAAATCGATATAATATCGAATACTTTCCACAAAAGTTTACTGGGATTTTCGATGAGTGTTACTTGAATAGATATTGTACTACTAAGGTTCTGGCGAGATGATAGAAGAGTTATCTGTTTGTAAGGGAAACAAAAACGACAAATTAATAGAAATATTTTATTACACATCAGAACACTTCAAAACAGCAAAAGAAAAAAAATTACTACTCGTTTGAATCTACCGGCAAATCTTACTTTTACTTTACCCATCTAAGACATTCGTCTTTAGACAAACTTTGCAAAAATAAAAGTTTATTTTTGCAAAGTTTGTCACTTGTTGAAAACATCGAGTTAATTCGATATATCGATGTAAAATGAATTCCCCTAGTCCATGTATTGTTCACTATAATAGTATGTCAATATTGTCAATTGTCAATGGTCTTGTACTCTGTTGTACTCTGTTCTGTACTTACCGATTGGCTAGATTACATTTCTCTCTACCCGGTCAAACGCCCAGGCAACAAATGAGGCCCAAAACTTTATACCGTCAAACGCCCAGGCAACAAAAGAGGCCCAAAAATGTATGGCGCGAAACGTAGTGGGCGTTAGACGGTTTATAATTTTGAATCTTGTTTTTCGACTATTCCCGCTCGTGAGTCGACTAAAAATTTTATATCAGTCTCTTCTCTATTAAATCCTGCGTCTATGGGTATATATTAGTCTGTGGTAGGGCACGCCAATAATTTACCAGTAATTATTAAAAATGGTGATCGAAATGTCGCGTGAGTGTTTCCGGACTCTGTGTTTTTTGTGTATTTTGTTTGTTTGAGCTCTGCGTTTAAAATGTAAGTAATAATGTATTTATTATGCTTTTGTATTAGTATTATATATCAAAATTATCGTTATGAGCCATTCTTTTAGGATATCTAAAAATTTTAAGAATCCAAAGTCTGTAAGTATGTTTTTCGATGTGATACAAATAACTTTTATTTTGTTTTGATTAAAATTTCGCCTTATTTCGTCTTTGTTTGCCGGTTAATCGTAATGTTTTTATATGGTATATCATATATTTTAATAAATTTTATCTGGTAATTAGGAAGACTGGTTATTATTAATATTTAAAAAAAAAAAAAAAATGGATTTTACGTTTTTTGTAATTTACTACAGCCCCCTTTAACGATTACGATACGTGGAGAAAGTTCTAAATTCTAAATAGATCACTTTCTAATTTAAATACATTGTAGTAAGATTATAATTATATATCAACATATTGGTATCATATTAAAGGGAATTGAACCTAGTTTTGTTTTAAAATGTTTTATTTTAAATAAATATTATATTTTAAGCTTACGAAACAAATTTCTAGATTTTTTTTTTTTTTTTACTCGATGCCTCATATTAAACCTCAATTTGAGTATTATAGATATTCACTATTGAATTTTAAAAATAGATAACTTCCATCTATATACGTCTAGCTATATGCCAGTATTTTTATTTTTATTTATTTTAGATGTAAAAAGTATTGGGCCTCTTTAGTTGCCTGGACGTTTGAGCGGATTTTCGGCAATTCTAAATAGATCAACTTTCTAACGTGAATAAATTCTAATAAGATTATAATTATATATCAACATATTAGTATCATATTAAAGGGAATTGAACCTAGTTTTATTTTTAAATGTTTTATTTTAAATAAATATTGTATTTTAGGCTTACGAAACGAATTTCTAGATTTTTTTTTTTTTTTTACTCGAGGCGTCATATTAAACCTCAATTTAAGTATTATAAATATTCACTATTGAATTTTAAAAATAGATAACTTCCATCTATATACGTCTAGCTATATGCCAGTATTTTTATTTTTATTTATTTTAGATGTAAAAAAGTATTGGGCCTCTTTAATTGCCTGGACGTTTGAGCGGATTTTCGGCAATTCTAAATAGATCAACTTTCTAATGTGAATAAATTCTAATAAGATTATAATTATATATCAACATATTAGTATCATATGAAAGGGAATTGAACCTAGTTTTGTTTTTAAATGTTTTATTTTAAATAAATATTGTATTTTAGGCTTACGAAACAAATTTATAGATTTTTTTTTTTTTTTTCACTCGAGACCTCGTAATAAACCTCATTTTAAGTATTATAGATTATTACTATCGAATTTTGAAGTAGATAACTGGCATCTATAAGAGTCTAGCTATTTGTCAGTATTTTTATCTTCGCTGTAGCTGTTATATTTTAGCTGTTACAAAGGTTTTTGTTAAAAATCCGCGACACAGTTGACCCCCTCCGCACCGCGCGGGGCCCGTCGGGGGGTGAGGGGCGTTCGACGGGGGGTATAGCTCTGACAGCTGGACGTTTCATCGGCAAGAATAGCAAATAATTAAGCTTTTGTCTTCTACGATTTTCATTTGAGTGTTAAGAATAAGTGGAAGTATTTTAAGTAATTGCTATATTTAAGACTTATCTTTATATTGTAAGATAATTTTATTACATCAAGTCCAAATTCCATTCAAGAAAAATAAACATTGTAAAACCACTTCATCATTTCAGCAAAATGGATATAAACGAAACAATTATTGAAACCTACAGAGAAGGAATCCAAATTGTGCAATATAATAAACCATATAGGAAGAATGCCATAGATGTTAATATGTACCAACGTGTGATAAACATATTATCCAAGGCAGCATCTGACGATAGCATTTCTGTAATTGTATTGACAGGTACAGGGGACTTTTATAGTAGTGGGAATGATTTCTCAGCACCTGTAGAAAGAAATACTCTGTCAAACATTTTGAAAGAGTATATAAAGGCATTTATTACTTTCCCAAAGTTATTGGTAGCTGTTGTCAATGGACCTGCTATTGGGATAGCCGCTACCACATTGGCACTTTGTGATTTAGTGTTTGCTTCGGAAAGTGTAAGTATAAGATGTTTTTTACACATTATGTTTTATCCCAGAATGCATTTTTTTTGGTTTAATACCATATTTAATCTTTGCATTCTCAGTCAGAGACTTTTAATTCAGTGAAGAAATAGATACCTTAATAAGTTCAAAAGAAAAATAATATTTTAATAGTAGCTGTGTGTGTTGAATTGTTATATAACCCCCAACATAATAATGAGGGGTGTCACAAGTTTATCATGTGTGTCTGTGTATAAGTGCATCTGTCTGTGGCATCATATCTGCTAAACGGATAGACCAATTTCGATTTTGTTTTTTGGTTTAAAAGGTAACTTGATCAAGAGTGTTTTTAGATAAAACCCTAGAAAATCTGTTCAGCAATTCGAAGATTATCAGCTCTTTTCTATTTGTTGTTGGGATTTCTGAGTGTGTTGGATGTTAAATGATACTTATGTTTTAAAATTGTCTAACACGTCATATTTACAAAACAGTATTTAAAATAATGGCAATTTTTGTTACAGTCTTACTTCTACACTCCATTTACAAAGTTAGGCATTGTAGCAGAAGGTTGTTCAACATTCACATTTCCTCGTTTAATCGGAGATAGGAAGGTATTATCATTATCTTACTTAATTTGATGAAAAAAGTGAACATGAATAATATTTATTATGTTATGATAAGATGCTGATGACAGATAAAAACCATTTACTGTATTGTAATAATAGCACTAAAATAAATGTATTGATATACTAATAATGTTAATATAATGGTGATAATTATGTTTTTCAGGCAACAGAAATGTTATTGTGTAGTCATCAAATGTCTGCTAAAGAGGCCCTGAAATGTGGGTTTATCAATTACATTTATAAACCGGATGATCTCCAAAGTATGGTTTGGAATAAAATAGAAGAGGTATCAAAATTGCCGAGACACTCTGTTATAATAAATAAAAAGTTACTGAGGGATCCAGTAAGAGAAGAATTATTGAAAACTAATGATAGAGAATTCAAAGAGCTTAATGCTATTTGGGCAGATAAATTTTTTGCATTTAAAAGTAAAGTATAGGTTCCACATTGATTGTTGCTGTAAAATAAATAAGAACACTATATATAGTCGTTGCAAATTTAATACCTCCTATGTGGCAAAAGTACCTATTGTAGAAACGAAAAAAGCTTTCTCCTGTACTTTTTTTTTAGAATATATTGTTTTATTTTTCCATAGGGATATAAATAATATAATGCCATCAAAATTTATAGAAGAAATGTTAAATGTTGTTTGCAAGATTTAGTAACTAAATTGTTATTAAAACTTATGTGTTTATCAAGTACATAGGAGATTTTGATAAACAGTTAATTGTAGGTAAACACTTAAGATTTTTTAAATATGATACGTAAGTTATTGAATTAAGAAGATATTTACATGAGAGTTTATTCAGACAGTAGATCTTTGAAAATGCTATTCAATTGCTTACAAAAGTCATTTTCGATCAAAATGTTACAATGCTTTTAAATTTGCAGCGACAATATATTGTTAAAAATTAAAGATTATATGTATGTTATTATACAATATCAAATATGTGCAATATTTTACTGATTAGAGCTCTAGGTCTGCGACGCACATACCTAGATATTTTAAGTATTTTGTATTTGAGATTACTTGTAAGTTTCTAGTTTCTGTGAAACAAGATAACTTAGAGCACAATTTTTTTAAATGCTAAAACCAATCTTGTTATATGAGTTTCACCAGGGAACCTTATTATTTGTTCTTATAATGTGATCACAAATACCTTAAAAACCTAGTTGGATGTTTAAAATAATTGGTATAATAATTATTACTTATTCTGATTTTTTTTGGTTAAAGCAATAATTTTTATGCGAAGAATGAAAACTTATACAAAGTATTTATAAGAATAATACAGAGATTGCATATTTTAAAGCTACATTCATTTTAATGTTGCTTTATATCTTACTGAGTAATACATACACAAAGGATTGTGCTGTTTATCCGCATCACAGAAAAATATAATTAAAAATATTTTGTGCAGTTGTGATATAAAGCTTACTTTGTATAGTTGTGATAGGTGCTACATGTACCTATATGTACTGACTAAGAGTACCTATCCATTTAGTTGTATATGTTTATCTTTTTGAATAGTTTTCACATAGAGTATGCTGTTGTATTTTCGATAAAGGTCAATTTTAAATTAATTGAATTATTTTTTATTGGGAATAAATCCGCCTACACTCCCTATACCTGCCGTGACTGCTGTAGCCAAGGGCGTATCCCGGGGGAGAAGGGGAGGGCAGCTGCCCTCCTGGCTTTTGTCCTTACTTATCTACTGAAATTGATTGAAGTGATGAAGATCTGTTTCAGAAACTTTTGATTTGCCCCGCTCCCTGAGCCAAAAGCTGGATATGTCTATGCCTACAGGCTTGGACGTAACCATCGAACCCCAGTAAAAAGTAGTGGTGATCCATGAAAAACGTGAAACATTAAATCTAATCGTGGGATAGCCATGCTTCGGCTCGGCCGGAGTGATACCATGCGGCCTCACAGAAAACAGATTTTCAGTCAGCTTTTCGCCGAGTGAGTGAGATTAAGCGCTTATTACACTTGGCTGAATTCAGTCGCTACTGAATTCAGTCAAGTGTAATTGCATTTAGCAAGTTAGCATCCTGAATTCAGAAGCCAGGATGGTTTCTGACTGACTAAATCATTCAGAAGACTGAATTTAGGAAGGTGTAATCGCATTGTTACCGATTTCAGTCGCCGCGTGGGTCTCCGTGCGTACATTCAACTAATTGTAAATAATTTTATGGTTTTACCAAAACAAAAAAATGAATGGCGATTTTCAAGGGTGAAAAATCAATTCACTGCATCGATTTATTCGATTTTGGGCCTGAAAAATCGATTCTACAATTAATCGATCTCAGATCGCCATCCCTAGGAGCCATCCTCGTACACGCACCACAGGTCCAACTTCGTCGCGCTATAATCGGTAACTGATTCAGTAACTGAATTTAGGTTAGTGTGATCAGAAGCTTCTAACTTCTGAATTCAGTAACTACTGAATTCAGACGACTGAATTCAGCCAAGTGTAATAAGCACTTTACCGGAGGCCCTAACCGTTCCCTCCCCCACTCTTCTACGCTTCCCCTTCCCTCCCCCCACTTCTACCCTTCTCCTACTCCCACCTTAAAGGCCGGCAACGCACTTGTGACTTCTGAGTGAGTGATCTAAAAGATCTATATTACTCACATCAACATAATGTATCACTCGCTCACACTAGCTCCAAATATATCATCTGTAGTCAGCTAGCACATCAAGTAACCACAAACTATAAAATTTTCAAAATGAATAATAATAAACTCTATTTTTTGGAGATTAAATTGAAAATCGATTGAAGAAATTTGACAGTTTTGGATACCATGATGTGCTGTTGTCGCTGTTGACTGTATTTAGAATTATATATGTATTTTCAACAGTGAACGGAGATCCGAATGCAAATGGTGCAATTTTAAATGATGTCGGGGAAACAATATATACACTGGGCCTCGCATCAAGCTTCTCATATCTGTTAAATTTCTTCATTCTGATTTCGACCTCATGTCAAATACACAGAGTTTAATATCAATTAGGAACATTTGATAGACTTGAGAAGCTTGATCCTAGGCCCACTGTACACGGGTAAAAACTAATTTTAGGAAAGAAACGGTGACAAGAATAACAAAACACAACTTTGTGGTTATTTCAAAAATGTTTAATTTAAAAACTGATTATTACACGCGTAATCAACATAAATATAATTAGAAAAAAGTTACTTTTCGTATTTTTGCGTTAGCAAAATCCTTGATAATGAAACTGACTTCAATTTTAATTTCATGTTCAATACTGTGTGCTACTCTGACATGCAATGTGAGGTAAATCGTAAGTGCTGTGGATAGATTTGGGAACACTGAAATAAATTTATTAGTAAATAAATAATTTAAAATATCCAACGGCGTAGTGGAATCATCAATAAATATCGGTAATAATTCGATTTCATTAATAATAATAATAATCTTTATTTCTTTTCAAAGTGACAAAATTACTACTAATCGCATAGCACATTCTATACTTAAAATTACTGCATGCACAGCAGAAGCAGCGTCCCACTCCCGCACTAGGAGTAAGCCTGTATTACGGGTAGTTGGGACACTAGTAAACTAGTGGGCAAATAGTAGTGAGGTATACCGGTAACCCAAGATAGGTAAGACCTGTTATTTTGGGAACCAGCTAGATTTATCCACTTACAAACTAAAAAGTACGGAGATGATAATTTGTCTCGATTATTGTATGTAGGTGTGAGTGTATGATGTTTTTGAGGGATAGTTGCGTGTGTGGGTGGGTATGTAAGTGTATTAAATGGTTCCGCCGCTTCTTTTTGTGAGGAAGTGATGTCCACTAAAAATGCGGCGGAAAGGGAACAAGTCTGTATTTTTTTTATTTTTTTATTTGTTTTACCAAAAGACAGTTACAGAGTATATACTTACATAAAGATGCAATTAGGAGAGGACTAGTACTCTCCCGTCCCGAAAAAGAGGCACCAGGCGCCGGAGAGCGCAGAATGATCTCCGGCCTCCATGAGCGCTGGCCTGGGGGTAACGGGTGAGGCTACCCGTTACCCTAGCAGAAGCAGGCCTGAGACGGTGGCGCAACGTGTTCCGCGTGCGCCTCTCTAAATCGGAAGGAGGGCAAGGCCCTCCGCTACATATGGTGTGGCTGCCTTCTATTGAGGGCGGCCAAAGTCTTCTAGGGTTCTCGGGGACTTCCTTCCTAGGGTATACCCAAGTCCCTTGCGATAGACTCACTTGTGACGGAACACCGTGTGGTTTTAGTCGGTTCGATTCCGACATACCACTTCACCAATAGCCATGGTGAGGTGACGACCCGTGGGGGTTTCCACACGAAAAAAAAAAGTGTATTAAATGGTGAATATCATCCGAATGTTATAACAAAAAACTGCCAGTATTTATTGTGTTATTTAGGGGTTTCTTATATGAATGTATATAGAAGTTGTTATTTCACAATTTAGTGCAAAAGGCTTTCGGTGTCTAGGTACCTAAGTCTGACTCAGGAGCCGGTTTCTCAGTCTGTTTTTAATCTTAAACTTGGTCACAGCGTAGATGCTTAGAATTCTGTTGACTCTGTTGTATAGAAAACCGGAGATGACTTTATAATGTTGCTTGGATAGTGTTTTTCTATGTCTGATTGTGGGACACACTTTGTCAGAACGTCGTTTTGAGTGTATTAGCTTGGATCGAATCTTAAGGAAGTGTGCTTTGCTGTACAAATATCTGTCTCACGCTTAGGACTGTAATATCCGTATAGAGCTTTGTCCTTGGATAATGTTTCACCTTCCACTGTTTTAATTTTTGAAGAAATGAAAAAATAACTATTTTGATTTAAAAGTTCGTCGAACTTAGTAATTGCGGTATCTATCTGTATAGGTAGTGGTAAAAATTTTTTCGCGTCTGTTATCGTTCATCCTCCTCATAATTATAAAACCTGCGAGCGCGAGGGCGGGCAGGTGCGGAAAATTCTGCTGAAACTTCTGACTTTTGAAGAGATTTGCTAACTATATTTATCTTGCATAAAATTTCAAACTAAATAAGCAGAGAGAAGATGAATTTAAACGACCTAATTTTTGCCAGTAATTAATTTGCCATATTTGAGAGGCAGAGCGCAGTGTTCCGCGCGTGCTTCTCAGAGGAGTGCGACCGACGGGTGGCGGTGGGGCGGAGGGCATCCATGAGTGAAATTGGTAAACGGAATGGAGTGTAAACGTGGTGAGACCTCCGTTAGTACTAGTTTAGACTGCCTGCAGCCAGGTATGTCGGCCCAGCGACCGTTGTGCGCTTCACGAGTCCGTTGCACAGTGTGAGATTTTGGCTGAGTTGGGGACATGCCTTTTTATGCTTTTATTTGATAGTTTACCTAAAGTAAGAACTCAGAGTAGAACTACGACGAAATTCCTTTGCTTTGATTAGGAGAGATTAAGTTTTTCTGATATATTGAGAAAAACCCATAGAAATGCTTTTTCTCGTTTATGCGTTAGAATTTTCTTTATATTATTTCACCATTCGGTCGGCAACGTGTACAACTTTATTGTATGTAAAAAAAACTATCTAAAAGTCCTCCGGTACACCTTAATTATTTTTTTTCTTATTTTGACAAAATATTTTTTTATTTCAAAATCTTATGATATCCGCATTTTATTTTAAGGCTAAAAGTTTATTACATTACATTACGTATGATTTAAGGCAATATTATATCATACGTAAATATGAAATAAATAAACCCCAGAACGGCTGAGTTATTAATTTTTGAATATATTGGTTAGGGTTGTCAACACAGAAACTTTCGATTCTAAGAATCTCTAATCGCAGGATAATTTTGTTTGGACTTCCCTAATGAGTGCCATTGCGCCCTATCTTTGGTTTATTTAGTCAGTTTCTGCCAAATGTCCAGTTTTAGTATAATATCATGTATAGCTGACGGCACATCAACATTTGACTATGACATTACTTATATTACCTGGCCTGTTGGTCTAGTGGTTAGTGATCCTGGTTGCTAAGCCCGAGGACGTGCGTTCGATTCCCACCCAGAACATATAATTGTGTGATGAGCATGATCATTTGGTCTGTGTCTGGGTGTTTGTATTGCTGCTGTTAGTAGATGCTGTGCGTCCGAATGCAGGCAGTATCAACGACGGCAACACTGCTCAAACAGCGCTATCGAACAATCGTAATACGTTTGCTGAAATTCTTGGGCTAAAATATTGGCTCGTCGATGGCATCCATACTATATTAGTAGCACTCTCCAGCAGCTCTGAGATAGATGCTGAAAATTTTCAGACTTTTTGCATTAAAATTGCTACAAAATATGTGGAAACTTATAGTTGGTTCTACATGTCCGTTACTCTCCACAAAATATTTATGCATAGTAGTGAAATAAGTAGATCTAGTGCGTTACCTATAGGTATGTTATCTGAGCAGGCAGGAGAGTCGCGAAGTAAGTATTGGCGGTACGACAGAGAGCACCACACTCGAAAATTTGATCGAAAAACCACTTTACTCGATTTATTTCAACGTGCACTAGAATTCTTGGATACATATCTAACGATAAACGATACCATACGATAGTAGATTAGTAATTCAACCATTTTCGAGGTTGATGATGACATGTGTAATATAACACTAACCAGAGAAGACAATTTAATTTTCTCCGTCAGTGAACACGACATGGAAATAAATTGATACTTACATCATCCCTACTACTAATATAATTTAATAATTATTTACTATAATACTAATATAAAATGCGAAAGTTTGTGTATTATAAATTCGGTATAAAAATAATTCGGTATCATCCCCGGTAATCGTAGTACCTATAATTAATATATTTTAACAATGGTGTTAATATTTTAGTGAACGTGAAACTTAGGTAAAATCCATCTGAATCTGATATTATTCTCCACTTGCGAAACATCAATTTCAACGCAGGTAAAGCCACAGGGTGCAGCTAGTATCCATATAAAACGAAATACCTGTATTATGTAGATATTTCTTTTTCTATTATAGTGATTTTGTAAGTAATGCTTTTGACAACCCTATTTCCATAGAAATTTATAAAAAACTTAGAAACCGAATATCTCAGAGAACTATATATACAATAAACACATTTAAATTTTTGGGGTATGATACCTAATAGTTATTCCTATATTTTACAATTTAAATAAAATGCAGAAACAAAAGGAACTCTGAGAAATAAAATAAAATCTGAAAATAGAAAAAATGATAATAACTCTGCGATATTATAAGTTACTATGTTGAATTTAATATAATTTGTGTATTTTATTGTATTTAATCAGACAATAAGCTCAGTAAGTTAATATTTGCAATATTTTAGCAGTAATAATAAAATAATTGATTTTAATAGGTCATTGACCTATCACGAAAAAAATCATATTTCCTAAACAAAGCAACGGAATTTCGTTGGAGCTGCACTATTCGCTCCTACTGGACGTAACCTATCAAATAAAATCATAAAAACACATGTCCCCAACTCAGCCAAAATCTCACACTGTGCGTTGCCTTGCCCATGAGCGAAATTGGTTGAAGGGAAGTGGCAGCAGTATTGGAGCTGCCGCTGATGTTGTGGATCCCTTGCTACATACCTACGCGGTACATTTATTGCTTCCTTGACATTTTAGTAAAGTAATAGTTTATTTAAGGTAGACTCTTTTAGGCACTATAAAATAAATACCTACCATATTCATCAAATCGAATGTCTTTAAAGCTAAGTATTCTAGGTGGCTAGTAGTTGTTATGTCAACTTGAAACCAACTGGACATTATCAAAACAAAACAATATCTCGCAGATCAATATCTAATTATATGTAACATATATTATATCGATTAGGAATATAAAATAAGAAGAGGTTTGCAAACATGTCTTCTATAAGTTCAAGTTCAACGTCAATATCAGACTTATTCCGCCCAAAAAAACCTAAAGGCCTAACTACCAGAAACTTAAGTACCACGCGACTAAATTTACTGAAAAAGGAGATACAAACAGACTTACACCTTAAACCCTTGCGTAAGTCTTCTTCATCATAAATTATTAGATAGCTGCGGGTATCAGTTATTCGGTTATTTGTTAGAGTAGTTAGTTCCTATAAGAGGGGCAATCAACTAGCTACTTGTTTATCAAGACATTACCAAAAACTTCAGTAAGTGAATCCGCAAATATCGTCATAAAACATTTCAACTTTAGCGTTTTTGTATTTTCATGGTATGTACCTACCGACCTCCCAATATGCAATTTAAAATGAATTATTTTTAAGAATCCTAAATGGAACTCATATTAGGCTATAATGGATCTTTATCTTAACTTTAACATGACGTGATGGCAAAGGCAGACTATATCAATAACTTGAGACACATCACACGCGGCCGTCTGGTCCCAAATTAAGCAGAGCCTTGGCAACCAAATTCCTGGAAAACATACTTATATATTTCTAAATAAATACATATTTTTAGATAAATTACACCCAGACATAGAACAAATGATCATTGCTTATCACACAATTATTTGTTCTGGGTGGGAACCGAACCCACGACCTCTGACTGACTCAGCAGTCAGGATCGCCAACCACTAGACCAACAGGCCAGTCAGACTATAAGTTGAATAGGTACTTATGTCAGTTTTAACGAATTTTAAACAAAGCCATTTTTACGACTGCCAAGAGAACCTCTAAAGAAGCTAATGATTTCATCAAGGATGTCACATGCTTTACAATAAATAAGCACCTACGTCAAGAGTGGGAATACTTTATTAGATTTATCAAACAACCACGAAGTCCATTTGATGGTTAACACTACTGGTTATTGTCAATATTTACAACGCCTGTGGTGTCATTTGTGCTTTGAAAATCCAATCCTTCCGCATTCACGAAGTTCTCTCGACTAAACTCAGTGCCCTATCTCTCTAAAAGAAATACATGACCTATGTTTCCTGTACGAATAACAAACGACTGAGTATTCGCATTACACTCAAAAGAAGATAACTTTCCTACATTATATCCATAATTGGGTACCTAGTTTCCTTTGCTCAAAACGATTATTGCTTCTACGTTAGTCAACACAATACATATTGTTGTACCCGGGGGGTATTTCGGCACTAGGACTTCAGGGTCGAGGAGAATAATTCAAACTCAAACTATCTCGTAAGGCTATCAATCATCAAGCTTATCACATTTAACATTAATAACACAATTTTAGGTATAAATATCTTGATCACATTATTCCTTGGCGAACCGTATATCCACGGCCGCTCTCATCAAACTTCATCCTATTCTGTCATTTTATACATTTCAAAAATATAGTTCTATATAACTCAGTGCAGATTCTCACCTACCAGAATTATTGTATGTCACAGAGGCGTGACAATATAATACCTAATCTTGAAATATTCTGGCAATAATCGTTCGCTTTTAAATGAAGATTTTATTTATTTTATAATCATCAAGTCAACGTTAAAAGTGAATGATTTGACATCACTAAGGTGTGACCTCATGCCTTCTTATTTCATACATAAAACGTAAAGTAAAAACTAGCAACCCGCCCCGGCTTCGCATGGGTAGCAGAGACATCTTTAACAATCATCATCATATTTCAACCACTCAAAACTTTAACAAAGTATATACCTAAACCTTCCTCATGAATCGTTCTATTGGTGAAAAGCGCATGAAAATCCGTTTAGTAGTTTTGGAGTTTATCGACAGAGAGACAGACGCGGCGGGACACTTTGTTTTATAATATGTAGTGAAGTGATATACTCACTGACTACCTCTCTATATTATTACCTACCCTTTTATAATGCATTACTGACTAGCCTATTGTATTGCAGAAGAATTATATAGCATACTGCAGACAGATCCAGTGAAGGGGTTATCAGCTCAAATAGCTGAAGATTTGCTTCAACATTACGGCCCAAATGCCTTAACACCTTCTAGTAAATATGGATGGCCAGTTGTATTATTTAATTCGTTATGTACAGGTATGTATGTACTGTATGTAGGTTTGTTTGGTAGACTAATAAAAAAGTAATATACATACACACATACATTCGCCTATATCCCCGAAGGGGTAGGCAGAGGCGTATTAAACCCACATTTTGCATACCACAATTTGACACTCCTCACGTAATGTTGTGCGAGCTATTACCGCCAATTAGGCACTTTGGAAATTGAAGATGGGAAAATTGGGTACCTACACGCGTTAGGGGCCATCCATAAAGCGCGTCACACGAATTTCATGATTTTTGGACCCCCCCCGTCCTTGTCACATTACACATAGGACATGAGATTTTTTTTTTTTTTTTACGCAATTGGGCAACTGGACAGTTTATTAATAATTTGATGCAATGTTGATTGTCGACATAAAACTTTGAATTCTATTATAAATGTTATTTAAATTCTAATAATTATGTATAATAATAACGATAAGTACAGTTTATCTTAATTTAAAGTGATTGTATAATCTTATTGTACGCCTAATCAGGCATGTTACGGTTGTACTTATTTTAACTATAACATCTAATGTAATCCTACCTGTAACAAACAATAAATAAATTGATTGATTGATTAATTGATTGGTGGTCACTTTGTGGAACCCACCCTCTTTGGTGTGAAGTCACATCTTTTGCAATTTTACACAAAAAAATATATTTTTTTAGTAAAAGTGTAGTAGCGTAAGTGACATCACGAAGCTAATAACCCCTCCATCCCTTGTCACACAATGTCACACTTCGTTGACCCCCTCCTCCCCTTAACGTGTGACGTAATTTATGGATGACCCCTTATTGAAAGGGATAGGTAGGCAAGAAGGAAAGGAAATGGATATTGCTTATACTTGTGGATTGGGGAGAGTTAGAAATAGCTCAAGAAAGTACGGGTTGCATAACTGTTACTCAAACTGGCCAATGCCGGGATGGCCGAACCCTCTAACTTGATATACCTACCTACACCTTATATATTGGGGCAACGAACTGTCCCCAAAGTCCCCATATTTGTGGAGCCCCACCCTCCCTGGTGTGACGTCATATGTTTTGCAATATTACACCCAGAATTGAAAAGAGCAGTTCTAAATTTTTTTTTTAATAAAAGTTTAGGAGCCTATGTAGTCTTTCGTTTACAGGTAATGTTTTGTGTTTAATACTTTAGATTTTGACATGTGACGTCAAGATGCTTATGACTTCCCTCACCCCTTGTCTCACAATGTCACACTTAGTTGACCCCCTTAAGGAGGGACCTTAACGTGTGACGTAATTTATGGATGGCCCCTTACCCTATTCTAGCTACACCGAAATAAAGTGTTTCTTCGTGTTCATTGTATTTTAAATATTTATATGACATAGCGGAAATAAATGGGTTGAAAGTTACGTTATGTTAGACTTAATGTTAAAAGTTGCGGCCTTCATTTAACGTTATGAACTTAATCCTCGGAGTAAAAGTTGCACAAGAACAGATAAACTGTCTGTAGGTTACGCTCTTACGTCTATCGCTCCGGATACGGATGTGTATACAATAATTTGTGTTAAAGATTGCTTGCCCCTGTACCTACCTGTAAGTTATTGAATTAAATAACGTTTTTTTTGTAAACAAAAAAAAACGGTTTGTAAATACATAGGAATTCTAATATCAGTGCAAAGAGATGTACCGATACTTACAATTATTTGCACTGAGCCGGAATCAAACCCGCTACTTTAAACCAATTTAGCGCCACCGTACTCATTTGAGTACGGTTAAACTTTGTATTTTAAGGTTTAACATTCATATGTTTTATATAATTATTGCGGGGTTTTTTCATTTTGAGAAATCAACTTATTGAAATATTAATGTTTTGTGAGCTTAGATATCGAATTTAATTATTGAGAGCATCGCAATAACATAGAACAGAACGTCGTTGTGGGTAGGCGTACATTATTATTTTCTATATTACAATCTATATACTAAAATTAGTTTTCAGTGAATATCTGAATTAGGTACGTATCATTGCATACAATTGTACATATTATAGAAATCAAATATATGTATTAGCGACAAAATGTTCTTGCAAATAATACTGTACTCGTTTGAGTACAGCGGCAACTAAAATGCGCAAATATTCTCCTCTTCCCTTTTAGTTACCTAATAATAACTTTAAATCGTTTTGTGCCTATAATCTACTACAGGGAGCTACAAGATGTCATTGAATTTGTTTCATATGTGATGATGAGGCTAACTATGATTTAGTCATAGTAGAACCACCACCAAGTCTCTCAACGGAAGAAGAAGAAGGAGCTGATGTGGACACGATTATTTTGTCATTGCCACGAGACATTCTCAGAACTATTGAAGTTTTTTCTTACATTCACGCGATAGTGAAAAACTAATAACCGTAAAACGACTCGATGACATCAGCAAAAAGAATTATACACTGGGCGTAAGTGTGACCCAAAAACTCTTCAAGACTAGAAGAAGTTTCCAAGGGAGATGAAAGAAAAGAGACTGTCAAAAAGGTTGACCAAATGCCGCTCTAAAGAACATAAAGAAGACAGAAAGACGAGCTACCTATGACTATAAAGTGGACAAAATAAATCATTTATTGTTCGAAATGTTACATAACAGTATTTGTACGACGGCGGAGTATTTGAACCATTTCGTACAGTAAAAAGATGGTTTTATCTAAACCGCTTAAAAGCTTTGAAAATGTTGATATTCTATAGTTGTTCCATAATTACTATAAAGGAATGGGATAAGTGGATGAGCTCAGCTAAAATATGTATATCACTTCACTGGACGGGTAAAAGTGGTAGAGTGCTTCTGTTTACTTACATGGCCGATATTACCATATCGAATGCAATTCACATATATATATACATTCAGGATGACCACATAGACCAGCTGTTGTTTAGGCATAATCGGGCCCAGTATTATTTACGGCAAGCAGTCGAACAAAAAGTCGCCACTCTTCGTCGAAGACTGGCGACTTTTTGTGCAGGGTCTGGCACAAGTTTCCCCTTGACACTTCCCTCAAAAAATTAAAAACAGTTGCTGTGGGCAATTTGTCATGCAAGAGTTCGCTGGAAATGCAAAATTTAATTTAAAAAATAATTTATCAAATTTTCAATAAACTTCAATAGTGGCCGCTGTACTCGTACGAGTAGGTACACCCCTCTAAATCCTAAAAAAAATATCAAAGAGCTTCGGTTTTCTTCTTAACATGGTTATTTGAGTTACTAACTAGTAGAAAATGGACGATTAATCCTTAAAATACTGTTAGTTTTGTTTTGGCGCTTAATGGATTAATGTTACAGTTGAATACTCGACTGCTGTACCTAATGATAGGTCGTTAAAACTAATACTCTTATGTTCTAGGATTTTCGCTATTAATATGGTTCGGTGCAACACTATGTATAATTGCTTACATGATAGAATCATCGACTAAGTCAAACCCTAATGCTGACAATCTTTATTTGGGATTCGTACTGATTGGAGTGGACATAATATGTGGCCTTTTTAGTTTTTATCAAAACTACAAAAGTACTAAAGTTAGTATCATTGACTCTTTGTTAGCAATCATGTACAGAAACAATGTAGCTATTAACTACTACTTTATGAGTGGTGGTCTTATTCAACACTGAGCCAGTATGACTGGTCAGACTTCCTGGACGCCTCATGTATCTACAAATACTTCACCTTTCTATACATGTGTCCATAATCACTAGTAGTGTGATGCAGGTTCTTCCTCTCTCTTAGCATTATTATTTGAATAACTGTCGCCCTAAAAGTAGTATTCCTGGACAGATAAACAACCCAACCAACATTTTATAGGTTGCTACGACGTGCCAAATGTAACTTTTGGTTCCATAAGCTGGTCGCAAATACGTTGCTATCACGTCGGCTCGACCGAGAAAAGGCCCATTTTAAACGAATCAGTGTCGTAATAGAGTCGCGAAGTGGTTGCATTAATCACTAAATAGTCATGTAGTGGTCGCGTAGATGTCGTGAAAGATCAAATAAAAGTCTTCTCATCGAGTAATGGTGTTTACTATAACCGCTTCACGGCATTTTATCGAATTACATATGCGCTATCGCGACTTTTATGAGGGATTTTGATTGACTGTGACGGTCAATTTTATATTGTAATACATTATTTTCATTGTCAGTATCCATTTTGTATATTTATGTATAGCTATTTGCATCTTCAAAACTAAAGTGTACATTAATCTGTTGGGAAATTAATTTTATCGAGTAATATGAGCAAGTTTTATCTATAAAAGGAACGCGCCTTATATATTCTTTAAATTAAGCAATATTTTCACAAATATTTTTAACGAACGTGCTAACAGTTACCTTTTTACGACTTAGAGTTCAAGACGCGACCATAACACAACGTCTAAACAACTTATTCATTCTGTGCACTTAATATATGTCAGCCGTTATTAGGGTAAGCCGTAATTAGGGTTCATTTAGAGATTTCGTGTAAAAAATCAATTGCCCAGCTTTTTTTATTCATTTTAACGTCATACAGTTATTTTTAAGAATCATAAAAGAATAGTAATAGTAATATAGTAATAACTCCACACATCTCACACACGGCCGTCTGATCCCAAACTAGGCAGAGCCTGTACTATGGTAACCAGACTGCTGATAAACATACTTATATATTTCTAAATACATACATACTATAGATAAATTACACCCAGACACAGAATGTCTGGTTACTGAATTTTTATACACTAATACGACATCCAGTCACTGTAAAGTTATATAAAAGTGATCAAATTGACTGAAAATCATTTAAGAGTGAATTTTGTCACTCTTACACGACCATCGCGTAAAAGTAGTTCCCGCGACTCTAATACGATTAATAACGGTGTAAAAGTTGTATAGGCGTTAATAAGACGACAGCACTGGTTATACCGCTAAAAGTTGTATAAAGGCATATACGACAGGTTGTATAGAAGTCGAATAAGATGTCTAATACGACTAAAAAGTCGTATAAAGTTATGAGACACTAAGCCGTATTAAATAATGAAATTACTTAATTACGACGTTTATAGCACTTCGATGAGCGTTAGTTTCACTTATGTGACTAAAATGTTTGTTGGGAAGTTGGTACGCTGAATTTCAAAATACTGTACCACACAGTATTACTAGGTGATATCAAAATATCGTGTTAATCTTACAGGTATTATTAATGATATTGTTACGAGCCGGGGTTACGGATTAGAAATGTACACCTATTTATCACTTGTACTTCGTATTTATCGCACTTGATCACTCGCTGAACAAGAAGTTATTTAATATTGCCTTGTAACTACCTTATATACTCCGAACGTTATTTCATAGAGTTCGTGATATTCTCCCGAAAATTCGATACCCCTCTGGAATTTTCTAATACATTGTAGGACGTTCTGTAAATAGACGACTAGTTCCGTTTATTGTCAAAAGATGGCGTGCGTTTCAATTTAGGTAATATATGATTTTCTATACTCGACAATAGATGGCGTCCACAGGTCAATTTAGGCTTTCGTAATAATATCAAAAGGCGGTAATCTTACAAGATCCAAGTTAAACCGACTACAACTACCTTTGTCGTCAACATTAAATCTACTGCCTAGCAAGACGGTATACAGGCAAAGAAGTGACTAACCTACTAGCCGCTGGCGGGTCTGACCATCATATTCGTCAACCCTGTCTTCTTGGAGAAGACTGAAGCCTCCTACCCACTCTGATTTGGTGATCGGGTGACCGGCTGCCTTTTCCGCCGCCTCCATTCTCTTTGACTACTTTTTCTAAAGGTTTTCTTCTTCTTTGCATCTTCTAGAAACTACCGCTACTGTCATACTACTTTTTAGTGTTGTACATTATTATGTAGAACGATAGTAGTGTCACCGAAACTGGATTTCACGACACCTCATTCCAGCCTCAAATTAATTACCATACACCAAAAGCATATAAGGGTTCTATGGGGTTATCTTTATATATAGTCATTGGCCTATCTAACCAAGCACACACGCAAAGCTGATAAGTAATAACTATTTCAGATAATGAAAACGTTTAATAATATGATACCAACATACGCGATGTGTATTCGAGAGGGCGTAATGAATTTTGAGACTCCAGTTCGAAATTTGGTCAGGGGTGACATTGTACGCGTAGTTGCAGGAGACATTGTGCCAGCTGATATTCGTGTAATCGAAAGCAAAGGTTTCAAAGTAGGTGTTTATACATCTTTAATGTTAGTGTATTTAGAACTTACACTTTGCAGTTAAAATGCTGGAAATTTTAATCATTTCAAAAAAATTACCCAATTAGTTAGTTTTTATCTATAGGTACATACTAATAAGTATAATAAAACTGAAAAGTTTTTTGTTTGTTGGTTTAAACGCGCTAACCTCTAAAACTACCAGTCGGATTGGAAAAAAATATATTTGTATTGGATAGAGTTAGAGTTAGATTGAGGAAGGTTATAGACATATGTAACGTCACGTTATGGCCCTTAGCAGCGGAGCAGTGACCATAATCGCAGGTGAAACTGCGTGGGACGGTTAGTCTATATATATATAAAAACGAATCCCTGTTTCCCTTAGTCACGGCATCACGCGTGAACGGGTGGACCTTTGTTATCGCCAGGAGAAGGTTCTTATAAAAGAAAAAAGTAACAAAGTTGCGCGGAAAATTAGAAAATTTAAGAAAACTTAACGAGGGGCTTACGCGGGTGAAACCGCGGGGCGCAGCTAGTAACTAATAAAATCTTTAGTAAGTCTGCCGTGTTAAGTACTTTAAAAATAAGAATGTGGTACAATATTTGGCTACAAAAAGCGGCAGAAATCTGCTTTAACGGCAAGTCAGGTTATTAATGGCCATAGTATATATGGAATAAATTAAAATACCACTTTATATCGAAAGCGAATCATGTAAAGGTAATGCTGAAATCTTTCTACTTTAAACGCTTGAATAGGTTCAGCAGTGAAGCAATGACGAAATTCTAAAAATTACACGCTACTGGTTATAACTGGCTACAATTGGCTGGGTTAAGTAGTCTGGTTTGGTTTCCGAAACGACAATTTACGGCAATTTAGGAACACACTGACAAGACGTATGAAGACATCATTTCCAAAACTAAAAACTTACATATCTTTAATCCTCATCAACTTCGAAACTAAACCTTAAAATGCAACTGTTCAGAAATTTTAATTGTGAATTTTAATTATGTCGTATTTTAAGATTAACAAATTGACGAAATAAAATTTGGAATAATTTGTCCGGGAGATGGCAATTATACTTTCTCGGAAAATGTCTTAAAAAAAGATGAATAGGAATTCCACATTTTAACCTTCAATATAAAATTAAAACTTACTTATCTTAAAGCTTATCTTGCCTTAATTTGCTTATTAAAACTTATTTATCTTTGTGTCAAAGGTCTTATAATAATCTAAATATAATAAACCTTTATTTTACAATTTTTTTTGGTGTCGCGTCATTTATTTACAGGTTGACAACTCTTCATTAACGGGAGAATGTATAGCTGTAAGCCGATCTAATACAGAAGGGACTTGGAACATACTTGAATCACCAAACGTTGCGTTCTTTTCGACGCAGTGTGTAGAAGGATGGGCATTGGGTTGGTACAATTTCAACTTATGAGTATTATCAGTCTTAATTAAACTGTTTACTATCTACTACTCAATTCATAGTAGCGGTCATACAATTCACATACATCTAAGGTGTTTCAGTGTCAGTGATTTGCAAAAGCAACTCTCAATGTTACAAGTGTCCATTTATGTTAACTGGTTAGCATCGAGAGAGTTGTATATACGCTCGTTAACAAAAATTACATAAAATTTAATTAAAAATTAAAAGTAATGTATTCATGTCATCATCATCATCATTTCCGCCAAAGCAAGTCCACTGCTGGACATAGATGCCTCCCTTATTGACTTCCAAGAAGACTCAGTAAAGACGGGTAAAAATTGATTTGAACAAATTGCTGAAAATAGAAAGGCATGATGTGTAATGAGAACTGTTTAGTTCTTACAATCCGTTAAAAATAGAATTATAATAAGGACATATTAAGGAGGTTCTTTCTTGCCGGTCAACCACGGTCTTCATATAATATTGGTAAAATTAAAAAGATTCCGAGTTAACGTAATAACCAGTGTTAATTGATGATTTAAATGAAGAACTAAGAAATAAAAGTAAATTTCGGATATTAGTTCCAATGTGGTTTTATTGAGAACATACCTCATCTAACGAAAATAGCTCATACCACTTCGTAACTTTTAAAATTGCACCGCATAAAGAAAGTTCTCACGCAGTTCTAACTCTTTATAAAGCAATACGAACCATCTCAACTATATCAACCATCAACCGCAACAAAATACGCTATATCAACCATTGGGCCGTGACCCATCAGGCTTAGCCTGGCATGGGTCGAGGGTGATTATTTTCTGTTGGGGGTCCCGCAACATCATGCGCCTCCTCCTCCACAGTCCCAAAAAGTGAAACTCAGAGCGTCATAGCTCTATCTTATGACATATTAGGTTTATCAATAAGTTTTTGTTTATAAAATGGACACTACATTGCTGTGCTGTATACTAAAAACCCATTTATATAAAAAAGAGTTTATGATTATTTTTAGGGTAAAATTTCTTATTAATTCAATTGAAAATGACTTAGATCTATTAATCAACTACGGAACTTTGCACTGTGCGTGGCCCGACACGCACTTGGACATTTTTTCTCTGTGCTAAAATTGTAATACTACGTAAAATCTTTTATAAATTTAATTATGTGACTGAAATATTTCGTATCCGTAATTTAAGTTGTAGAAGTTGCAGGTGTGGTACTTTGTTGCGGAGACGTGACAGCATTAGGCCGCGTGGCAGGGTTAGCTGCGCGACTAGAACCGGCACCCTCACCCCTGGCTTGCGAGTTGAAGAGGTTTATGAGATACATGTCTTTCTGGGCCATAGGGCTTGGCATATTTATTGCTGCTTCATCTCTGGCACTTGGATACCCATTCATGCAAACCACCATTTTTGTAATCGGAATTGTTGTAGCAAATATTCCTGAAGGTATTTTACACAGCTTTAACCTTTATACGATTAATAGGGCAGATTATGAACTGACATGAAGGTCATGATATGACATTTATTTTTAGTACTCAAATAAGCAACGTTTGTGGTGAAAAGTGATAATACTTACTGGGTATAAAAACTAGTTCAATAATATGATTAATACATCGACAATATTTTTATTAGTGCATGCCATTACACACCCAGTGCACCTACGTAATATACAGCACATGTATAACGTAGGTTTGTAACACGATTGTCCTTGTAAACAATAGTACCGGCGCGGCGTACAGGATAGCAAAACCACTCCTACATCAAATAGATTATACTTGCAACTTTAGGCTCGTCGACGGTCCTTCAGGCTTGATTTTGTGTCAGAGGATAAAATGCATCTTCGATTCTTTGTTTGTTTAGCCGATGAATTGAAAAGAGGAACAAGTTACAACATAATAATAAAAATAAGTTATAGAAAGAATGGTATAGTTACGTAGACGCCATCTAGTAGCGAGATTTGGACAAAGTAGATTTCTGACCATTATAGTTACATAACCATTAAACAGAATTACACTGCCCCTGACTGTTATATTTAAGGTTTGCAACCGACCGTGACTGCAGCTTTGACAATAACTGCCAAGCATATGATCAAAAAGAATTGTCTTGTGAAGAATTTAGATGCCGTGGAAGCTTTAGGTGCATGCACTACCATTTGTTCGGATAAGACGGGTACTCTCACGGAAAATAAAATGACTATTCACCACATATGGATTTGGAATAAGACGATTTTAGTAAATGAATTTGATTTTACTGGTAAGTAAATGTAACTAATTTGTAACATAACTATATAGTCAAAAGCATGAGTTTTGTCGCAATACTTATGTATATATTCCCAGAGAAGTTACACAATCTCTTTTTAAATTTGAAATTTACATTCTTTTGATGGCATTAATGTTTAAATTAATATTTAATTTATATTTTTAATGGGCTGAACAATTTGGAATTGTTATCTTTTAAAAAATAAGATTATGTTCTTTTTATTTCTAATATCTACTATCATTTTAAATACAAGCCTATTTAATACTTCGCAAACAGCTACTTATCCATATCCTGACTAAAAAGGCCTTATGCGATAGTATTACCGTGCCTATGCCAATCACAAATTGGGATTTTGCTCTTAATAGCGAAGATTAACATGTAAATTATGACATAATTATTTTTTCCTTTTTCAGCCTCTTTACAAAATAATCGAGGTGAGTAAAAGTTGAATGAAGTAATTAAAAGTAGCTTTGGACACATATGACGAAAAACGTACTGGAAACAAGATATCACACGAACTTTTCGTTAAAATGTTAAAAAAAAATTACGCCCCACTTGTCCAGACTGCGGGTATCGAATCTCGATCGAATATACGATAATCAGCGCATTTTTTTACTATTTATCCAAAAACAAAAATACGTGGTAATGGAAATGTTCATTTTTGATCAGAAACAGCTAGGTTGACTGGACTAATTTCAGATAGGCCTGCCTTACATTTGCAATTTAGGTACTCTTCTGATATTTCTATTGCAATCAATCTGAAAAGAAGACGACATGGACATAAATAATAATTATAGACAAAATATTTACGTAAAAACCGAGTTCAGAAAATACTTTACAGTTATTTTGACATCATAAACGTTAGAAATTTTCGTTTGTGCTACAATTTTTCCAGTTAAATGCAGTTACATTTTCATGATTCCTAACTGTATCTTCTACTTCTGAGACATGCCCGGATTTGAATAGTTTTTGGCCTTTTGACATATTCTGGCCACGGTGACGATCATTTCTAATCAGCAGAGAAACCCATATTTTATCATAATAATCAATTATAATAATAAAAACGATTTAAATATAATTTAAACATTGACGACAACACGATAGCAGATCTAAAAAGTTTCTTTTTTTTAACCACACTGTGGCTCTCGTGTCGATTTGTGCCGCCACCTATAGTTTGTACACGTTCCCTGTACACGTTCACTTTAACATCTGGTTTGGATGAACTGCAAATTGAACATTTAAAGTTGGATTTCCTATTACACCTGTGAGTTGAGACCGTATAATGTTCTCGTGACGAATTTCCTAAGTCTTGCATAAATTATTAATTTTTCGTGTCAATCCAAGCTTGGGTTTTGTTACATTGTATTTTAGTCATGTAATTAAACGTATGTTATTTATTGCATTTAACGAGTTAAACGAAATCGGTATGCTAAGAAATCCCTGTAATTAGGTACATGTCTTGTTTTACATTTTAGCATTTGCCGCGCTAAAAGTATGCGGTGCCCTGTGCAGCAACGCGGGTATCCAGAGAGGGGGTGGCATTTATGGCGACGCTTCAGAGACTGCTATTTTGGACTTCCTCTTTAAAGTTGACGATCCTATGTCTATCAGGATGAGATATCCTAAAGTTGCTGAAATACCTTTTAATTCCGTAAATAAATACCAAGTAAGAGTCGATAACCATTGGTCTTTACGGAGACCCTTTTTTTGTATATGTATTAATAGTAATGTAGGTTACTACACTTCATTAGTAAAGTAAAGTTGAAGTATTTGTGGTAGTATTTGTACTTTGCAACCCATAACTTCTAGATTTTATATAATTAAGAACAATATCGATATTGTTCAGTCAGTCAGTCATCAGTCATATCAGATCATACCTGCGTATCATAAGTGATGCGCGAGTCTATAATTACTGAGTAAATATTATAACTTTAGTTTTTATGATTAAATAAATAATATAAAGAATAAAATAAATAAATTAATAAACTTCTGGACACTTAGCTATTGTTTTTACGGGGCTCTGAAAGGTAGGTATTCCTTTCGAAGGTACACAAAGTAGCTACATTTCCTACTTATTTTTCTGTCACGGAAGCCTAAATTGACGCGCTGAAGCCATGTGGTCACTAGTAGCGGGAACTAAATTAAGACGCAATACGCCATCTTTTGACAAATAACAGAACTAATCTGTCTATCAATTAGAATGTTCTACTGAGTTCTAGACGTTCGAACAATGGTCGAGACAAATATATTGTATGAGATGTTTCAGGAAAGTTTACGAACTTTCTATGAGATGTTTTTCGAACTATTTAAAAAAGTTGCAATTACGATGGTGCAATGCGGACTTTCAGTTCCAGTTGAACGATACTGCGAGGTAACAAGTGCGAATTATAGCGATTAGTACGTAGAAATAATGCTTTGATTTATTTAATAAATATTTAATTATTCAAATAAATAGTTTCTATTTTGTCCCGAACCCCGTACTCGTAAAATTTATTTTCTGTCTTAGGGGCCATCCACAAAATACATCACACGAATTTTTGGACCCCCGTCCCCCCGTCCTTGTCACAGGTGGTCACATTTGTAGAACCCCCCTCCCTCCCTGGTATGACGTCACATGTTTTGCAATTTTACACCCAAAATTGAAAAGTTCTAAAATATTTTTTTTAGTAAAAGTATTTGTTTAGTACAGGTAATGTTTTGTATTTAATACTTTAGATTTCGACATGTGACGTCACGAAGCTAATGATCCCCCTCCCCTTGATGTGTGACGTAATTTATGGATGGCCCTTTAATACACTTTCGAGGTTAAAACGCTTTTGATGCATCCCTCCAAATTCTTCCTATGCTGTCATTTACTGCACATTACTATGTAACATAAGATATAAGATTTATTTTTAATTCTATTGACATTTGACGTTCGTAAAGGTGACATAGATTACTATTTATATTATTAGGTCAGTGTGCACCTGGATACTGCGTCATCGCAATATATTGTCGTGATGAAAGGAGCACCGGAGTGTTTATTTGCCCGCTGTGTTACTGTCGCGACAGGTGGTCAAGATACAATTATGACGAATGACATGAAAGCTCTAGCTGAACGTGCAAGCTATGGGTTAGCGGACACTGGTGCGTATACCTAATGGCAAACATATTGAACATAAACACATTTTAGTTTACTAATTCTCACAAATGTTAGTTGAAATTATACTTTAGGATGTTACTATCTTTTAAGAACATTTTCGTTTTCAGGTTATGCAAGGTTCGATGTGCTTTTGATGCTACTGTCGACTAAGTACATACGGCACGCTCTTTTCGAGCTCTTTATGTTTCAAATGAATTACTACGTATCGCAATCTACATCGTGGTGACGTGATTTTAGATAAATCTTCTTCTACTTTGATTGACTTTGAGGGACTAAGCAAAAAATAAAACAGACAAGCGCTAGTCTGACTCCCGCACCGAGGGTTCCGGACAAACATAGTTTACTTAACTTTGCCGCTAAAAATACTCCCTCATACATCGACATTACGTCACAGTCAATTTTCTAAGAGTAAAATATAAGTTTGTGATCGCAAAACGCTTTTTATATGTGATACCATCAAAAACAAAACATATAATAAACCCAAATCTTTAAAAGTCGATCTAATTGTAACTTAATTTGTTTTATTTGGTTAAGAATTTTAATGATCGGTGAGTGACATTAACGACATTAAAGAAGTTTGACTTGCAATAGTTCTTTAACTACAGGTTCAAATTGAATATTATTTGGGAAGTTCTAGTTACATTATGACCTCTTAGTCACTGAAAATTCAGGCTTCTAGCGTTATTCGTAACGAAGTTACAACGGGTCGAAACAGTTCTGAATGGCTTCGAGAAAATGATGGCTGTCCCTTTGTTTTTTTTTACTTGACGGCGGAGGCACTGCCGTGCCCTCAGATCAAATTAACGACTTCCGGATTGTTTCCTTTACTTGCGAAATGTTAAAAATGGTTTAAATACAAGACTTTAATTTCCGTATCTCTTAATTGCATTGACTTAGAAATTTGATTTTTACAGCCATAAGGGACCGCAGACTTAAGTATTTTTTAGTAACTCTTATAGGATCGCTTTGTTGTCCGTCCGTCTGTCTGTAAAGACGCTTCTTCTCAAGAACGCGTGGAGGTATCAAGTTTAACAGCTCACCGTCTGTGTGTTGATTGATTCTTACTATATAAGCCATGTTTTAAATCTCCTGTACTTACCTATGGATGAGTTCCAAATAAATTTCTTTCTTTATTTCTTTCTAAAAAGAGCAATAAAATAGTTATGAAAAACAAGCTGTCGTCTCACAGTCGCCGTGGCACTAAACATTGGAGTGCCATTTCAAAGCAGCGTCCGGACGGGATTTTCAAAAGGTGTCCGGGTAAAAGCGGTTAAGGCGCAGTACGGCACACCGTGTGGTTTTAGTCGGTTCGATTCGGCACACACCGCCATACCGAAAACCCAGGTGGGGTGACGGCCCGAGGGGGTTCCCACATGCACAAAAAAAAAGGTTTAACTACATTCTGTAGGCTCTTTTCAACTCGTAATTTAATTTTTAATATTTATTTTAATTATGCTTGACAAAGTTCTATTTTGTTTAAGGTGAGAGAGTTCTTGCATTTGCTGATATGATACTGGATCCAAAAGAGTACCCTTTGAACTATGAATTCGATACAGACAACGTAAATTTTCCAATTCAACATTTACGGTTCCTCGGTGTAATGGGACTTATGGACCCACCTCGAGCAGAGGTTTGTATCGATTCATTGATTAATAACAAAGAAATAAAGGTAATTTATTTGTCCCAATCGATGAACATTCTCCGTCTATGGCCTTCTTTAGGCAGATAACTTTAATTTGGGAAGCTCATCAACACGCAGATGCCTTTATAGAATCTTCATCTAGTAATGGATTGCGATATCCAGTTGGGATAATCCAAGCTGGTAGTTTAGAAGTAGGTACAGCCCCCTCTCTCTTTCAACTACGTATTTGTTTATACTGCCCCCACCTCACCAACGCAATCGTCATAAAAGCAGGGTCAGTATACCTGCATATCGTTCCCCAAACCAAGGTCCCGAGACGCAGGGACCTTTATACGGCAGGTCTTACCTCCAACGCCATGGCGCCGGCACTAATTAAGGCTAGTTACCCGTATGCCTATCGGTCACAGGGAATCGCCACTCGTGAAACCACACTCGCAGCAACCCCCGTTCGCGACCGGCACACTCCCTATTATCCAGATAGGTACCGGAGCTGTAAGGCACGCTCACATCCCGCATATTTGCATATGCTCGCGGTAACACCGCTAGGTTCGTCAGAGAAGCCAACTACCAGTATCCAGCTGGTACCGGAGCTGTGGGCTCGCTCACTTCCCGATCTACAATCATGTGTAGGTCTACCCAGGCCTACAGACGGGTGTCCGGATCAGTGTCTAGTCACCTTTCTACTTGCTTAGCAGGCAAGTGCCCGAGCTGCATCGGTCCAGCGGGACCTCTGCTAAGGGACGCTCCAAGCCCCGCAGCGGAAAACCAAGAGGCCCTTCGCCTTAGACCGGTTAATTCCGCTGCTCGCTGCGCGCGAGATCGGACGCTCATCCGACAGATAGTGGAGCAGACGACATGTCCTTTCTCTGCAGCTAACCACAAACCACCACGAATCCAACTCCAAAACCGGTATCTGACGGCTTGCGCCATCAGATGGCTCAGGAACCGGTTTCCGTGGTACCCTGATCTAACAGCCGGACCCGTAGTTCCAGCTGCGAACCTATCTACTCCGGGTGACTAGTAGATAGGATAGAAGTAGGTACAGTAATAAATAAACTAATCGTAGAACGCTTACGATAATTTAAACAGAACAATGAAATAAGGGTTAGATGAACTAAATTACTTCACTGCCATGGTTTTGCCAAGTGATAGGTACACAGTCGGGAGTTCTTCAGGGGTCAAGGATTGTAAGTCAAAGTGTCAACCCTGTTGCTGCAAAACTCCATAGGCTACGGTGATGGCTTTACATCACGACGCGACGGTGACATTTATTAGCGTTACTTTGTTACCTAAAGTAATAAAAATTTAATTTGATTAACTTATAATATTTTTTTAGTAAATTCCATATTTATATACATACTTGTGTATCTTTCAAATGTATAAAAAGAAAAGTAATGCCAGTAAAAAAATACAGAAGTTTCCGAGTTCGTTCTTGAAGGTAGGTTCGAGATTCATTAAAAAAACTACAATGATTGGTTCAAGTACCGCCCTCGTACAAATAAAGTAGAATAACTTTCTATCTAGAAAGCGCTTTGATATTGATACAAGACATTTGTCTTGACACAAAAAGCTTTAATCAGAGGCCTAATGCTCGTGATTAAAGTAAGAATAGTTCTTAGGTCCGCAGAGCGATCGAACGAGTGCGGGCAGCAGGTGTGCGGGTGTTGATGGTGACTGGTGACCACCCAGCAACCGCACGCGCTATAGCCCTGGAAGTGGGCATTGCCACAGATCCAAAATGTTTCATCGTAACCGGCAATGAACTCAGAAAACTGACCCCTGACTTATTAAACTGGACACTTCAAAAACACAATGAAATCGGTAATATATAAAAATTAAATTGTTAAATTCTTTTCTTAAAAAGCTACCTAAATTATTTTAACCGCGGTCTTCTGTATCTACTGTAAATATTTTATAAGTACCTACCAAGGCAACAATTTTTTCTACGTTAATAAAAATTATGTCTGATCTGCTGACACACGGGCACAAACTCATATTCAGTCTAATCTAAGAATACTTTTAGATAACAAGATGACTTATTTTATTAATAAGTAGGTACTCCTACAATTTTTTTTTGTAACAGTTGTTTATCAATATATTTTTTTTAATTCTATGTCCTAACGGTAAAGTGCCGGGCCTCGGCAGAAAACACACGGTGTACCGTCGCGGAGGCTGAGAGGTGGTAAATAAGGTGTAAAATAAAAAGGAAATCCCTGAAAACTACGGCAGTTTGTATTGGTTATTGATTCATATGTCTTTGCTGTTTCGCGAGATTTACTGCAGGTATACCTACTGCTACTACTACATACATTTACAAGATATTTCTGGGAACGCTTGGGTATCGTTACTATGATATCTCTGCACTGCAAAAAAAGCTTAGTTATTACCGTTCTGAAATAGTGTTCGCAAGAACCTCGCCAACACAGAAACTTCAGATAGTGGAAGCTTGTCAGCGTCAGGGCCAAGTGGTTGCAGTTACTGGAGATGGTGTGAACGATGCCCCGGCACTTCGACGAGCTGATATTGGCATATCTATGGGGATTACTGGATCACAGGTACCGATGATATAAATAAATCACAAACACAAGAAACAGAATGTTTTCGTCTGTTTTGTCAAACGATTTTTTTTATTTGGTTTGGTAGTTATTGATGAGCTTTATTTCAATAAAAGTTGGGAACAGTGTTTTACCTACCTTCAGGGAACCTTATTGTTATGATTAGGTGAATGAATTGTGGTGAAATTTTGGCCTGAACGCGACGGCGGATGGGATCTTCAGAGCACCAGGAAGCTCAAATTTTCTTTACCTTTTGCTGTCAGACTAGCGACTCATTTACAGGTTTTTTAAATTATTTTTCTTAGATAACCCTATCTAATCATTTTATTATTTGGCGCCGACTCAAAATAAGTTTATATAAAATTTGATAGTTTATGTAAATAAGCTCAATACTTAAGACTTCAGAGGTTTATTTATTTTTAGCTTTTTAGTTTTTTCGTCGGTTAATTTTTTTGTTAAAAAGATTTTTATTATAGCATTAATTTGGCAAACAAATATATAGACCGTTGAATGGTAAGCAAGCATGGGCGTCTATAAACACTCGTACCAGCAGTGCTGTCACTCGTGCAATGCCAACAATATGACCTTCCCCGTTCCTCTTTGACATTCACGTGAACTTACAGAAAAAAATAGCACTATGCAGTTACATGTGCCATAATGGCCGTCTTCTAAGGAGATATTCTCAGCACTGAGTAAACTAAGTCGTGTGTTAGAAGGAAATGCGTAACTTTTAGATTTTCTCCAGTTAAGCGGTCCAAATTTCAATACGTGTCTCCTTCCTACTCAATCCTCTCGAAATAACTACGTATGTGTCATATTAAACTAGCGTCATCTCAGAAAAAGTAATAGGCGACAGTAAGTAAGGGAGTGCTCGCTTGAGACGATGAAAGATGAGTGGCAGACCACTCATCTTCGACGGCTACATCCTTGACATCAATTTAAACTTGGTAATAAATTAATGAGTCACATTATTTATTTGTGTACATTTTCCTCATTTTAGGTATCAAAACAAACAGCAGACATGATTTTAATGGATGATAATTTTGCTACGATCGTAATAGGCATTGAGGAAGGAAGGAAAATCTTTGACAACCTCAAGAAATCGCTCTGCTACATACTAATATCTAATGTACCGGAAATTGCTCCAGTTTTAATGTTTATTCTGTTCTCAATACCTCTACCTTTAGGTACGTAAAGTGCCTAACAATGGCGAAATACTTTACATTAATTCACAGTACTATACGTAGCTATAAGCAGCCTGTAAAACTGCTTTATACAGTATTTAAAACGAATGACCTGGTCAAAAGGTACTAAATGCTTAATGCGGGGCCAAATTTTGAGACTTATTAATTAACCAGCATTGATTGTAGCAACAGGTTTTAGGTCTCCAACAAGTCCTGGCTACCATTTCTGGACCCTTCCGAACCCTTTGTAAGAGAGTGAACTCTCCTAGCAATCGGGTGACGGGCTGCCCTTGTTGCCACCATCTGGTCATATGAATGATATCTTACAAAGGTTTTCTTTTTAGCAGTTCCCATGCCTTGCCGTTAACTCTTACTGGGTTACTCTTTGGGCCGAACGGAAATCTATGTCAGAATCTAGAGATGGCGAATCCGTCCGTAAATCTGTCTATTGTATATGTAGAAAGTGCTTTCTGTGCCTATTATTAAAAATAACAAGCAGTTTGCGACTTTCTTCTCGCAAGGCTCGTGTTACACCCGGTATTACACTCATCAGCATTCACCGTACCTCATAATTTTAGAAGATAATAAAGCGTGTGGCTACCTAGTTGCGATTTCAACTTTGACAGAAGCCCTGGGCCAAATCCAGTTATCTGAGCAAGGAATCGCTGATGACCATTTTTAGGGTTTCGTGCCCGAAGGGTAACTAGCATGACCGTATTACTAAGCCTCCGCTGACCATCTGCCTATCAGCGGGCTGTATCTCATGATACGTAATAGGTAGACACAGTGGCGGATTTACACATTTGCCGCCCCTACCTCCTCTTCGATTCGATAGGCAATTCACAATGATATTAATTACAACTTTTTGAAGTAAAACTTCTTTACGCACGGTTGACTTGAGGAGTAAGCTGGTGAATGCGTTACAAAAAGAGTGATCGGGCAACGTGAACGGAAGAAGCTGGTGAATTCGTTACGAAAAGTGTGATCGGGCGATGCAAACGGAAGTTGAGAGGGAGATATAAGTTAGTGAAGATAGAAAGAGAGAGAGTTACGTTTCGTATATTACTGTAGGGGCAAGAGAGAGAGAGTTGCGAGCACACATTTTCTTTCTCTCTCTCATAGCCGGTTACGATTCGTACGAAGTTTTACTGCAGTTGTGTGGTCTAAAGCACACTCGTTTTTTTTGTCAATGATTTGTGCACTAATTACACCACCTTTTTTCCATAATTAGTATGATTGT
Source organism: Euplagia quadripunctaria (assembly GCA_963859945.1). Taxonomy (NCBI): domain Eukaryota; kingdom Metazoa; phylum Arthropoda; class Insecta; order Lepidoptera; family Erebidae; genus Euplagia; species Euplagia quadripunctaria. The sequence continues at coordinate 10,016,372 of OY982574.1, forward strand.
GAACTAAGGGATCGATGTCTTGGTTTCTAGATTTTTTTTACATCCCAACGATTTAGCTAAGATCTTTTGAAGTCAAAACTTCTTTAGCGGCGTTGGGCACTTTTGTGGATGGATAAAAAATGTTAAAATCGCGTCAGGACACGTGACCCACATCGACAATTCGTAAGACGGAGCCGAGTTTCTTAAATTTAAAAAATATAACATTCGAAAATCAAACATTTATGAGCGGCCAGGAGCGCAGAACTTTCAGTGTACCCTATGTATACATTTAGATATGTTATTACCTACTTTTTATTTTTAACATAATTATATATATCCTATCCAGGTGCATACCAAGGTATTTAGCCGAGTCTGAGTGTGGTATTTGTTCTCCTAACTCCTCTTGTTGGTAATTGTTAAGCTAAGATTGATTGTTTTTTCATGGTACCTATATTTCTAAGCTAATAAAAGCTCAATTATGTACTACTGTTAAGGTGGGGTAAGTTATGCCTTAATACTGCTTACACATGTGCATTCAATAAACGTTCAATCCATCATCAGCCTATTGCAGTCCACTGCTCTCCTAACGTGCGCCGATGCACCCGGTTCTCCGCCTTTCACATCCAATCTAACCCAGTTACCTTTCTCAGTTTGCCCGTCCATCTGGCTGGGGGACAGCGTCCCACCTTCCGTTTACCAGTTCGCGATCTCAACTCTAGAACCCGTGTGCCCCAACGACCATGCCAGGCCACTTCAGCATGCTTATTCTGCAAACTATGTCGGTAACTTTGGTTCTTTGTCGGATGACCTCATTACGAATTTTATCCTTCAAAGAAACTCCAAGCATAGCTCGCTTCACAGCCTGCTGCGCAACTTTAAAAAGCTTGTTGACTAGACCGATTGACATACGGTGCCGAGACGTGGGCAATAACAACCCTACCGCCAGTCACAGCACCGTATGTCAAGAGAGGTAGGATGCACTGGTTTTACGAAGACCTTCGTTTTGAGGAATTGCTACAAGGGTGATGAGAAAACTCAACGTAGCTTTGCAATTGCTGCCCGTCCTAACAGGATCCTTCTGGTGATTTCTTCCCGAAGTTGTCTCTACCGAGCTGGATAACGTGGTCAATGATCTCGTCGAGAATTTGGCCCTGCACTTTCGTTGACTGCCATTCTTAGTTTTGAGTTTCGTCAATTGGGGCCTCTCCACGTGCTGAGCTCTTTTAACCTCCTATTGCAGTCTCTATTATGTGAATATTTAAACTTAGGTGGTCGCGTCATAACAGTTTTTTAAGCTTTCATGGCCGACGTTGACGGCTGAGTAGTAGCTGTAGGGTGAGTAGCGCATTTACGTGAGAGAGCAATGTTTCGGTACGTATGGGCCGGCTCGACCGGAGTGATACCACGGCCTCACAGAAAACCTGGCAGTGAAGCAATGCTTGCATTGCTTTTCGCCGAGTGAATGAGGTTACCGGAGGCCCTAACTCTTACTTCCCCCCCCTCCCACCTTAAAGGCCGGCAACGCAATTGTGACTCTTGGGTTGCAGGTGCCCATGGGCGGCGTGAGTCATTTACCATCAGGTGACCCGTTTACTCGTTTGCCCATTATACCAGAAAAACAAAAAAAAGAGTTCGAGAGTCTTGGGAGAGAGTTTGAACTGTTGCTGTTTGCGTTTCCCGGGAAACAGCTTTCGAGACTTAAACATAAAAAATATTTTTTTTTTGCGTTTAAAAAATGCCTGATGATGACGATGAAATTAAATTAAATTAAATTATTAAAGTTGTTGGCTTTAGGTAGATCTTAGATAACTTTTCAATCGTTTTAAGTTAGAAAATCTTCTCTCACCCGAACTGTGTTGCCAGACAGTTTAGAGAACAGTCGTGTCACTCGTTCCCGCCCGCAACCAAACGCGACTACGAAAATTGTAGGAACATCTAAATAGGTGGTGAAACATATTACATGTTGAATTGTTTGTGTACCTATTAACAGTAAGGTATATATGAAAACATGAATCTTTTTAATTTTTGTAAGACAAAAAAAAATGTGTTCCCCAGTTTTGCCGCCCTAGGCTCCAGCCTACTCAGCCTACTGGTAAATCCGGCACTGGGTAGACAGTTGAAATTTTCATAGAATGTGTATTTCTGCTGCCACTATAATAACAAATAATGAAAATAAATTAAAAATCAAAGGGGGCTCCCCTACTAGAAACGTGTTTTTTAGCTTTTTTTTGCTCGGTCTTAATAATGGTAACAACGAGACGCTTGAAATGCTCAAAGAGTTTGTATTGTTATATTCACTAAAAAAAATTATAATAAAAAAGGACCTACATACATATTAAATCTTTATGATGGATGGCGAGTCCGACTCGCACTTGGCCAGTTTTTTAACTATAGTTGCTAATTGTGATCTTTCATAACAAACTTTTAGTTTTTTCATACAAAAGAGTTAAAAGAAAAAAAAATTTTAGCTAGGACTTTATTAGAAAAGGAAATATTGACATCAGCAGTATTGTAAACTGGACTAAAGTCAATTTTGCACAAGTTACGTTATCGAGGCTATTCGTGTTTATTTTGATATTCATGTGTTGGTGTGTGAATTATGTAATCAGCTAATGAGAAATCCAGTGTTAATAAAGTTTAAATGTTTAGTTTATTTGACATTTGACAGACAATCTCTTAAAAAATAAAACCAAAACTTGATTTCCATTTCTGGGAGATCGTTTAATGACGGTGAATTTGGTAGGATACATCGCCACGGAAAAAGACAAACAAGTGGTAGTGCCACGTGACGATCGCTGTCTGTGTTTGTTATGGAAAGATTCAATAACAATTTTACTCTATCGTGGCTGACTACTCGTATCACGATACAGGAGCGCGTTAAATCATTAAATAACCAATCACGTTTATAGCGCTATTCTTATTCACAAAGTATTTAGAAAATGTGAACATGGGTAGTTAGAGGAACAGAGTTGATGAACTTGCATTCAGCAGCTTTTTAGCAGGTCAATATTTTAAAGTCAACGCATCTTTCGCATTTCGGTTCTTTGGAGATTTGGATGTCATAACGACCAAACAAACATAACTATACTTCATTGTTGAATAAAAGGTCTTAATACACTAATTGTCGATGTTTATGTCTACCTACCTAATAGGTAGATACCTTATTGGTCTCCTAGAGTACCTAATGCTACTCCAGCAGACCAATAAGGTAACTATTAAAATATAATGATTGGTGAGAAGTAAGAATCTGCGTTCTGCGTATAAGAATCAAGGAAAACAATTGCATTTAGACAGAAGTCTATATGCAATTGTTTTTCTTGATTCTTTGCGGATAATCGGGCGATAATTACCTACCTACCGGCGACCTAGTATATGATATTCATCTGGACGCTTATAGAATTCCCTGATCTACATATAGTAAACTAATAGTAGACGTTTAATCTAATATTATTTTTATGAACAGTAGTGTAATTTTACATTTCTAATTCAAAAAAACCAACAAATTCAACCTGCATTTGACTTTTGGTTTCGTGACATTATTTGGTTTGTCTTCGCAAACAAAATAATGTTAGTAGCACTAGGTATTTATAAAATGTCTGTTTGTAAACAATAAAATATTGGACAAGGACAAAAAAATCTTCCTAATAAATAAATTATAAATATATGTAATAAGTATAATGAAGTTATTCCCTAATATATTTATATTTATTTTTTTATGGTATAGGGGGCAAACGAGCAGACGGGTCACCTGATGGTAAATGACTACCGCCACCCATGGGCACCTGTAACTCGAGAGTCACAAGTGCGTTGCCGGCCTTTGAGGTGGCAGTATACTCTTTTTTTGAAGGTTTGTCGGAAAAAGTCTGCACAAAAAAATAAAATCATTGAAATTGATATGAACATTTATAATATATTTAGAATAAAATATTTGTAACAGCCTGTACAAAAGTCAGTTGTAATTTATGAAGTCAACTGTCTAATCATCTATTTTATTTTCAATTTTAGGAGTGATGACGATTCTATGCATAGACTTGGGTACCGACATGTGGCCGGCGGTAGCTCTTTCGTACGAGCATGCGGAGACTGACGTCATGTCTCGTCCTCCACGCTCTCAAGAAACTCTCGTATCTGCACGAGCTTTAAGACTCGTTTACGGGCATCTAGGTCTCATAGAATTTGCAGCTGGAATGTACGCTTACTTTATTGTAATGGCCGAGAACGGATTTTACCCAAGCGAATTGTTTGGTAAGATATCAACAAACAAGGTTAATTAGAAGATCTCATCGTAAAGAGCATGGCTGTTTTCAACGCTTAGCTTGAACTGTCTGACTTTATCTATCTTCATAAGTATGTAACAGGATCTTTCATCGTAGTTTTCAACAACTACAAGACAATCGATTTAGTACTTACTTAAAAAAAACACTTTAATATGTAGCAGAGCAAACCGTAGGTATTAAAAAGTAGAAAATAATTATTGATTGTAAAAAAGCATGGAGTGCTTGGCATCAAATGTTACACAAAAGTATTTCATTGGTAAGGAGCTGTTTATAAATGTACCTAGTAAATATAATTAATTTAGCTTGAAATGGATTTTGAAAGATATATTTTTTCTTCGGAAAATGTCTTTAGGTAACAGCAAACAGCATATTATAAATTTGGTTGTAAATTTCAACGGGGTTTTTACATGTCAGCTAAGAACTGGTGCTAAGGTAAGAACAGCTACGTTGCCTTACTCCCTACTGCAGAAAGTTTCTTTGTTTTTTTGTCGTTACGTTTACATTTTTTGCTGTTTCAGTCCCTATGTAATAGTAAGATGTCTCCATATCTAATAAATAGACCATCTCATAAAACGACTTTCTATTAGTAGGTAAATATGTTAAGTCTGTGAAGTCGCGGGTAACAGCTAGTACATTAAGCATTTCGATACGTTTTTAGAGGTAGATATGCATTTTTTTTTATTTTATATGTTTTTGAAAAACGTACAGCTAGAATACAAAATTAAAATAAGAAAATATCAACAAAATATGTCCCTTTAAAAGTTTTCGCAATTAGAAATAATGCTATTAAAATGAAGAAAAGAACGTGGAAGCAGCTTCGGCAGTTGTAAATATGTAATATTCTGCCCTTTTCCCCTCGTAAGGCACAATCGATGTCATCTAACTGTACAGATGGCTAACAAAATAGAAAGAGGAGTGTGTATACTGAAGTTGATGTTAAGATGTAGGGACAGTCTACATCAAAAGTAGGTGACCCCAACCATATTTACAAAACTCATTAACATCGACGCATGTATAAATCGCTTAACAAAACTAGTACCTACCAGAATTGAATAAACATCGTTAAAATTCAAAATTAGTTAAATTTGTACTACATTGTTACGAACTAACTAAACACCAGATTGTCCAAAAACAGCTAAACAATATTGTTTCTATTCAAATCATCATAACTCCATGCGTTACAATTGTCACTGAATATAATCAGTTTTCTGTTTTGGTTGTGTGTTATTTAAAATACCTATAAATTTATCTTAAGTAGCTGAACAACATTGTATCCAAAACTTCTTAACACCATGCGTTACAATTGTCACTGAGCAGTATCATATTTATTCCGGTGGTTTGATTTTCCAAAATAAAACTCAACTTATCGTCACAATCACTTTAATTATAATACATAAATTGCGATTCAAGCATTTATAGGGTAATTAAATAAGATTAAAACTTTTTGTGACCTCTAGTTGCATCTATCACATTTTGGAGACGTCCGTGCATGGAGTTAATCATATTAGCGCATACCTCTCGTCCTCTAAAATCTTCCCAAATATTCATAGCATGATTACGAAGATCATCCTTTATTTGAGAAGTGCTTATTGTCACAAATTTGCACCACGAGTCCCCATAAAGTCTCAATTGGATTTAGATGTGGGCTTTTTGGGGCAAAACGAATTTTAACAATTTACCCAGTGTTCTCCGGAAACCAAGCGCTGACAACGCAAGCTGTGTGGATAGATCAGATCTCATGTATAAAATTTGAGTGAGTTATCTGGTAAAATTATATGAGCTGAAGCCAGTAGAACGTCTTGTGCCAATTAAATCTATCGCCGCTCTCAATTAGTTAACCGGAACACTTTTATGTATCCACCCCTAATCTTAATAATACTTACATATATTTGTATAGTAACAAATCTTTTCAGTCTAGTTCACGTTCTCGGGATCTTCGGCTACTTCATCCTCGTGAATATTTAAATAGTCGTAATATTGACACAGTCGATGATCCGTCAAGCCTTAGAAACATCGGCTTTTATGTGTTGTCTGTGTTGAGTGCTCAAAGTATCTGTGATATCCAACGTACTGTACGTAATGACAACATACGCGATCACGAAAAGGTATTACATACCTCTGAATTGCCTGACGTTTGAACCAGGTTGCACTCGTTGCACGAAACGTCAGGCAATTCAGAGGTATGTAATACCTCTTCGTGATCGCGTTAATTCCCGTATAAATAAATAATTATAGCATGAAATGTATTAAAAAAATATATCAAAAACATTGTTCTAAAAAATACTTACTTACGTTGGTTTACCGCCGTGCTGGTGCTTGAAAAACTAACAAAACCAAATGTTAAAAGCCAACACAAAAGCTATCAAATCAAACCGTAATCAAATATTGTTTAGCTACTTTTGAACAATATGGTGTCCAGTTATTTTTGAATTTTTTATGACGTTTATTCAAGTTTGGCGCTCAGCTTGATAAGCTACTGCATGCGTTGGGTCTGTCCGGTGCAAATGAGTTTTGGAAATATGAATATGTTTTGATGCTGACTGTACATCATCTTTACATTAAGGAATGTTTTAAGGGATAAGGAAATATTGGGACAACGAAGCTGTCAGTGACTTAGTCGATTCTTTGGGTCAAGAATGGACTTACACAGAACGCAAGGTGCTGGAGCGAGCGTCACAAGCAGCATATTTCGTGGCGGTGGTGATTACCCAAATATGTAACGGCATCATTTGCAAAACCAGATATAACTCTTTATTTCATGTTGGTAAGATTCACGAAACTTTTTAACATTATTTTTTTAAATACTCTTTTTAACCGACTTCAAAAAACGGGTTAGTCCCGCTATGGTATGGTCCCGGTATGGCACCCTCTTAAAATACCTATCAAAAAGTCCCGCTATGGTACCCATCTTTTAGATCTACGTTAGACAATAGAAGGTACAACTGAAAAGAAAAGTGTATCTATAAATAAATACTTTTAGGAGTGTATCAATAAAACGTCTGTTTGCGATATTAAATCAGTCTTTTATTAATTCAAAATATTTATAAAAAAATATCAAACAGTAAAACGAAATATTAATTGCAATGTAATTTTTAAAATAATCAACAATATTAATTACCAATAATCAACAATAAAAAAAATATAAAAAATCCACATCTCAGAAAAGTATTACTGTAAATATTATAAACTACAAATAAAAACAACATCCAGACATAAATATTAGTTACAAATAATCAACATTGAGAAAAGGCAGTAATTGTAAATTTATATAAACTACAAAAATAATCAACAACCAACTAGACAAATATATTAATTACAAATAATCAACATGGAGAAAAAGGCGCAAATTGTAAACATAAACTACAAAAAATAATCAACATCGAGAAAAAGTATTAAACATTTTAATAGGCTAAAAACAAAATTAAAATAAACTATTTTTTTAAATGTTCTGATCGAAATATTGACTTTGATATGTTAATCAGAAAATCACCAATGGAGATAGCTTTATTTTCGTAACTTTTTGTTAGCTTTTGAATCTGGCGGTCGATTTCTATACTTGTTCTTTTTCTTGAATTTATAGGTGATCTTTTTAGTCGAAAGCTATAACAAAAATCATCAGTTATTTAAGTTAAGCTATATTTTTTTCAGTAACCGTCTGTAATAGAAGGCGACAACCAATAATATCTACCAAAATAAATAAAATCAAATCCATTTTCAAATTCTTCTATGTACTCGTATTATGTAAAAAAATATATATCTGCTTTTAAAAATATTATATCTGCTTAAAAATATTGTCTAAAAAATACAACTTACTTGGCTTGTTTTATATCAAAGTGACATGTGTCGTTGCCAATTGTTTGCAGAAACAATAATAAACTGGGATTTTTTCCAATAATTTTGTTGAATCTGCCATTCCATGATTCCGCCAAGTTAGTTGTTCTATGGCGTTCATTATGGCAACACCAAATGAGGTCTGGATATTCAAGCCACTGAGTGACAAAATAGTCATTGAATTTGGTCATAGCTTCATCGTCGAAACTGAAAAAAATACTTATTAAACGTTCGTACTTGTAAAGCAATGAAATTAACAGGTCCTTACTGATATTGTTGTTCTTTACTTTTTTGCCATATAATTAGAGTTAAGTACTCAAACATCATTTTGGAAAGTAACCAAGATATTATACCTATTTTCCATTATATGCAGCCAGCCGTCTTCAATATCTTGTTTTGGCAAAAACGCCAAGCCTATGCATTGCTTAACATGGTTCGAGGACTCTTCGTGTTCCATGAGATTTAAAGATTTCGCTTTTTTGATAACGTTCTTTTGAAAATGTACGTTACATCCATTTATTTTGATATCAGGAAAAATCTTCGCTGCTGCATTTATTACTCCTATTTCATAATCGAAGGTAAATTTCGATGGACGCCATTCAGGCAAAGTTTGTTTAATCAATTCGAAAACTTTTTCATAAGTTTTCCCTTCTTTGTTTTTTAACAGAATATAAAATAATGGTGCTACATTCGTGGATAACTCAGTGCTTCCCATGTCTCCATGAATGACATAAACTTGTTCGAATGGGTTTGGGCAGCCGTCGAAAGTGCCATCACCAAAGTAATGCGTTACACATTTTATATATTCCTTTACTTCTGTCGAGGAAAATATAATTATTCGATTACAGTCTTCATTACAATAATCAGCCAATACATACTTATTAAATTCTTCTGGTATTATAATTTCTTCCACATTCTTAAATTGTGTTTTTGGTACGTTCAACGACTTATTTCGGTGTCTGTATAATACTGTTTTTAATTTTTTATAGTCAGGAACATTTCCTGTAAGGTGTAACCCTTTGTCTTTTAAGTTACCCATGTGTTTTTCGAAAATTTTCTGTACTGATCCGTAATTTAAATTTACTTCTTTTTTGCACTCACTTATAGCCATTTGAACTTCATTGTCTTCAAAATGTGGCACGCACTGATCACTGTGTTTATAATCTTTAATTATTGTATTATTGGTATTCTCAATAGTTATATATCCACTACATTTAATACTATTTCTCCTATTTACACAATGCCAAGTACTTGAATTTTTATTTTCTCTGCGTTTAATATATTTATGTCCGGCACGTAATAAAGTTTTTCCACCGCGTCGACTGTCAATAATTATTAAATTTACACCACGTGAACTACTTGACCCAGACATTGCAATAGATAAACTAACAAGCTATCCTAATTACTCATATCGCAAAAGTACAGCTGCAAATAGCAAACTAAACCCGGAATAATACTGTCTCTCTCTATTTTCATAAAAACAAAAGGGAAGAGCTAGATACGAATTCGAGGAAGGGCTCGTCTCTATTGTTTTACGAAAAAACCGGTTGGTCAGGTAACTACCTGAAGTGAAACGACAATTACCGAGCGTGATTTGTTTAAAAAATAGTATTAATAAATATTATCTTGCTTAACTATAATAGTTAAGAAAAGATATTTTTTATTAATACTATTTTTTTCTTAACGCATTGTATAACTTTTCTTTACAACAGTACCAAAAACTGAAGGGTACCATAGCGGGACTTTTTGATAGGTATTTTAAGAGGGTGCCATACCGGGACCATACCATAGCGGGACTAACCGCAAAAAACGGACGAGGTTCTATGTTCGGCTGTATGTGTTTTTTATGTAGGTATGTTCACCGATGCCTCCGTCATCTATGGACCGATTTCAACGAAAAATACACATTTAAAAAAAGTTAAACCGACTTCAAAAAGCACTAAGAAAGGCCACTGAAAAGTGAAGAAAATCGATTTCAAACTTACAACTTGAAAACAAGACTATATATATACATGTGACACTTTTAAAATAATGGATAACATTATAAAGGCACCAGGAACCTACTGGTCTGGTTGAAGTCGGTGCCAACCTGGAAACGCAATAAGTAATACTTAGGGAAATAAACAGCTTAATTAAGAACGAAATATAAATCTAATGAAATACCTGAATATTTTGTTAATTAGGTATAGTTCATATGTGTATTTACCACGGTGGACATAACCTATCTATCAAGTACCTACCTATTTAGCTTGGCACCGACTTAAAAGAGACCAGTAGGTACCCAAATTAATATTGTTATTTTTATCAGAGGCTCAAAAATATCTTTAATTGATAATATCGACAGATTCATCACGGTATTATCAACTATTTAAAACGTTTTTCAAAAAGTTGTTACAATTAGACAAATAAACTAATAAATAAGCAAATAAGGAAGATTTAAATAAATTAAATTATATTAAGTTTAAAACTAAACAACCATACACTTCCAAACTAACATATCTCAGGTTATCAATGGAATCTAAAAAAAGTAGTTCCATCTTTTTCCGAGTAGGTTACCGATTGGTCGCCGTGACAGTAGCTTTTGCCTTCGAGAATAGACGTTCCGCGGGCACCGATGTAGCAACTGTGGGGAGATGGATCAAGGTATTTCAAAATATAACAGCAGCTCAGACTGCTGAGAGATACATTGTCTGTTCTTTGACATAAGTTACCCTAATAAATGTTCAGGCTAATTTAAGAATGAAGAATTTATTTGAAAGGAGCTATAATACATACAACAATATAATATTAAATGTATTTTCACAGTTAAGTAGGATCCTATAGGTTGTAACATTGCCAGGTGTGTTTAACAAAATATCTAATAGTAGTATTGGTTTCAGGAATGAAGAATAAGGTGTTAAATATAGGGCTAGTAGTTGAATTATTGATAGCATATACTGTCTGCTACACCCCTGGCTTCAATTCCTTCTTTAAAACTTATCCACTGCGCCTGCATTGGTACGCATTTTATATTAGACAATCATCTAGCTATCTGTGATACTGTGTACGTATTTATAAATCAATTTGTTTCGTGTTTCAGGTGGTTTCTGGCGTTACCATTTTGTGTTCTAATGATTGCATTTGATGAATTCAGAAAATATTGCATTAGAAATAAGCTATTTAATGAATTTTATAACAATTTGACGTATTATTAATGTATATAGTACGGTAAGTACCTATCTAACTATTGTATCGTAAATCAACTTCCTGTCTGAATCTCAGAAACAAGAATAGAACGACAGGATTTATAACGTCCGCTTTGAGCTACATATGTACCTAATGTTATTGTTATCTATTGTTATGTATAAAATATAAATAGATTTATTATATGAAATACATTTTATGCCGAACAACTATTATGTGTTTTGTAATGGCAGTGTAGACTTTGTATTTCTTTGACAATGCAGAAGAAAGTTCTGACCGATCATCAACAACAGGTCAGAAAGATGCAGTTTCTCTTTTTTATGGCTACCCTATGAAAGATTCCCTTCAATCCAGACATAATGTGTACGATTCTGTAGCATGCATCACTTCACGGTGACTGGTAAATCATGGGATAAGTTAAATAAAACGAATGCATCGAGGAAATAGAATTTACTGGCTTTTTACATATATTTGTTCCCACACATATTCAGATCTGCAAACAATAATGGTAAACAGTTATATTAAGTACTTACCTAATTTAATGAGCAAAGAAACAAAACATGATTCAGGTCACTTCAATAACATCACAATAGTTTAAGGTCAGTTACATTTACGGACCTTGAATTCAAGGAGTGATCAGTAGGCATTTTGTTTATGATTTGATCTCGTTTTTAGAGGAGCTCGTGGCTAAGTGGTAACCGAGTAGTTTCAGGTCAGTCTAGGATGGGTGACCATTCTTAACACATTGAGACCCCTCCGTGCCTCGAAGAGCACTTTAAAACGTCGGTCCCGGGTGTCATACAAACATCTGTAGCATTCGTTACGGGTAGTCAGAGCCCTAAAAAGTTCGAGAACCTGTTTTAACTACAGAACTTCGATATCGCCTAGTACTTGAGTTGTGGAGGTCTGATGGCAGCCGCTTCACGTAAAATATCAAAGTTGGGCCGTATCGTAGTCAAACTGAAAGCCGACCCCAACTTACTTGGGAAAAGGCACGGAGGATGGATGGATTCGATCTCGTTTTTAAATCACACAATATGAAAGTCGTAGGTACTGCTAAAGCAAATTGAAGAAAAAGACCATATCTAATTACGATAACTTAGTCATCAGTCGCTTTTAACATCAGATGCAACACTAAAGCCATACTTAAGTGTGATTTTAATCCAAATTTACGCTAAATGCTTCTACTGAATAACTACGATGAGACACATACGATACTAAGACCCGGCATTTTTTTTGTACAATTTTTTAATGTCATTTTATACATTTTCTTGACGTTCTTCAGAAAAATTGCCTGTTGCACGTAATAGTTTAACAATAGACCATTTATGTCCCCATACATTGCAGGTTGAGAGTTACGTATTGTTTTAACATGTTATATTAATATATTGCCCTATTGTCACTCCTTGAACTGCAAATTTAGGAATGTTATTTTTAATCTCTCCGAGATATTGAACAGCTAAAAACTGGTGTTTTATAATTTAACGAGTGTCAAAAGAACAAGTATCAATCCATAGATATCTATATAATCATTTTCTTCTGAGAGTACTCGTTTTGAGTCTTATCTATTTAGGAACTATAGCTATGCATCAATTACTATCGGAGAGTTTAAAAACTGTATTTAAAGCTGACACGCAACAATAACAGGGTAGATGACTGTCAAGTCAAGTCAGTATCTTTTTAGTAAACGTCAAAACGGTAGCGTCCGTAGAATTTTGTATGAAATACTAAGGCGTGACGTCACGCCTTAGTATTGTCAAATCATTTACATTTAATGTTTATAAAACAATTATAATCTAAATTAAAAACGTTAAAATAAAACTGGACGACAATTTTCACAGTATTTTAAGTTATTTTATTGCGACACTTGGACAAATAATTTATTTTGAGCATAGGCATCTACCCAATTACCATTAGTTTAGTAAATAACAGTATTTACTGCCGACTAAAATGCTTTTAGACAAAGGAATGATTTGACTATCTTTAGGTATATTATGCACAAGTCCCATTCATATGGCAAAAATAAAAGACAACAAATTTTATAACTCTAAATATACACGCCGTCTTATAATATAATAAGTAATTTGTCTTATAAACTTATAATTTAACACAATAACGAATTTCATACACACAGCGCTCCTTGAATATATATTTTTAAATTATAGTAACATTAACGATTACCAATTAGTTAAAATATATTAAGTATTTAACATAGGTATAGACATTTGGCGTAAATGTAAAGGAAAATATACATGATACAGAAAATTTAGAGAAGACCATGATTCTGATAGATGAGAGAAAATGAAATGAAAGCGAATACGCTGGTAATGATGGAATTGATATAGTTTCTGGAAGTCGAACTCATATTATTTTATACCCTGACAATTCTGATAATCCTTAGGTATTAATTTTATTAAAATTAAATTATAAATTAAATTTGACGATAAGTATATTCACTATTTAAATACTCATATACACAAAGCGTTAGTGAAAATTCCAGAAAAAGAATGAATCGCTGGTTTGCGAGAATATCGACGTAACTCAAAATACAGTCGAATTGAACTAAGTATGCCAAACGATCATAAATATTTGGTATTTTATCGTGAACAGAAATGCAATGCCGCGCGCCGATGTCGTGCTAACGTGCATTGGAAAGCGACAAGTTCATTATATATTTGAGACAAAACACTAGCGGAAATCACAAATTCATTGCCATTCTATAAAATCAATCATTTTTAGTTCCGTCACTATTCTCGCAAACCAGCGAAATGTACAAAAAAGTAAAACTTCAACGTTGTGGTTGTGGTAGATTTTCGGTTAAACAAGAATAACTAAATCATGTTAGAATTCAATATTATGTATAAAAGATGCTTCAATTGTCTGTACAATCTTAGGTATTTCTTTATACTTCATATAAAACAAAAAAAAAGTAGGTATCATATCTGAACATAGTCCCTATATAATATATAAGTATGTGAATACATATAACTCTGATACAAAAATTATAGTCAAGTGAAGGAAAATTCTTAAGATTGTATTAAATGTAACTTCTGTCCGAAACCGTTACTACCTACTACAACTATTATAATATCATTCTGTGCTAATAGATCGTCTTAGATGTGAACGTGAATTCAACGATTAGAAAAGATCTTCGAATGGCTGAACAGATTTTCTTGAAAAAAAAATCTAAATCAAAATGTCATCTGTTTAGGAGGTATGTTACCACAGATTGACACACAGATACATACGTTAAATTTATATCATTCCCTCCATTTTGCGTCGGTAGTTAAAAATATTATGGAAACGAACCCACCACCCGGAAGTTAAAGTAACTTTAAACAAGACGAGCCTAAACTTCCATAAAATTGTATACAACAAACATGGTGTAAATAATGTCTGCTTACCCTAGAAGTTTGTTTTAAGAATTTGTGCTAAGTTTTTCTCAAGCAGAAATCATGCAGATATATAGAGATAAAAAACAGATGCTATTGAGGCTTGCTTCAAGAAACTATACCCGCTAAATAATTTTGCTCTACTTAATTCAAAGTAATATGTATTAATTTCCAAGGTTTTAAATACTCTAGGAATTATCGAAAGATCAATAAAATTTATATTATACCTACCTTACGTTAATACATTTATAACTATTTTTTTTTCTATTCTCTAGGCAAGTTCGATATGATAATAAATAGAATATCAGATATGAAGTACATTGGTAAATTTAGTTTCAAAAATGATAAGTACATACGTTGCGTAAGTATTAAAAATACCCATATTAATCATATTGTGTACCTTTTAAGTAAGAGTAGTTTTTAAATGTATAGATTCCAAAAGTATTTAGATTTTTATTTAAATTGAATTTCTAAATAGATATTAAAATAGAATTTGTTTTGTAGTGAGATATGCCACCTACATGATGTGTTTTTTTCATTTGAATGCGAGTTGAACACACAACAATACATCAATCTCAACTTTGTGATTACAAATCTCAGCATATTACTCATTATCACCTATTACGTTTATTTTAATCTTTATTACTTTATTTACTACACTGCCATAATATTATAGTCATTATGTCTTCCCCCAAAAATTGTAATAGGTACCTAACCTACAGATTGCTAATGTATAATTTACAAACATAAATACATCTATAAGTAATTTATTTATATTTTTTTTAAATAAATAGGTATATCTTTTATCAGCTTTTTCATTGAGCGTAAAATTTTGAGCTAATTGAAAAATGTCATCTTCTGTTCAAATAATCAACAACAATAAAATATCAAATTATAATATTTACACAACGAATAAAATTATGCAATGAACTTATATGATAGGTACAATGACATACGAAATTGATTACCTTCGGCAACATTTATCTAATAGATTCCATTTTCTACAACGACACACACATATTAGATAACATCTAATAATTTTAGAAACTCAACAGTTCGATGACGTCTGGAAATGAGTAGCTTAGATCGTCGTACGCATTGATACATATTTGCAATAGTGGATAAATAAGGAAAAAAGAGCACGGAATATTAAAAAAGCTTGCCGAAGTTAATAAGTTTTCGTATCACTGTAAACGTATATCACGATTAGGTAATCACATAACTTATGAGATCTTATGTATTTGTTAGTTGCGGTGGAGTCGGGCAGCGAGTATGGCGCTAATGTTCGGTTGACTTCGCATATCCGCTATAGAATGTCTAGCTTTTATTAACGCCTCTTCACGTACCACTTCATCTTGAAGTATACATCCGATTATTTTAGCTACAATTGTCGACGGTGGAACATGAGGATTCCCTGAAATATGACAATCTTAGCTAGCTATTTTGATTTTCTTACAATTCAATTTAAAGAGATACATTCTTAAGTAAAAAAAATAATGTGACACTACCATATCCGTGAACACCATCATATGAGATACATTCCTCAAAACCTTGATTGTTATCAACAATTAATTTGTTTCCCACGTTACCAATTAGTGTTAGGAATATTAATTTGAGATCTTTTTACAGTGTAATATGATTGTTACTCGGCTTATGAAGAACAGTTAGGGCCTACTTGCACCAACAAAACGATACGTACATTTTTGTACAAGAAAATTAATTATCTTAAATTCGATCTTTAAATCACGCAAGAAGACCCAAACGTACGTACGTACTTCTACCTATTAGTATACCAACCATAACAAAACTTTAAAAACGAATGTCATTTCATTGTAATAATTTTCTGCTGCTTGTTTAAGGTAAGGGTATCTACTAATTTTTGATATTTGTTTATGTATTTTGTTTAATAGAATATTTAATCACAAATATTCAATAATTTTAGTGAAAAAGAAACAAGATACATTTGTCTTCAAGATCGGTAAAGGTTAGTATAAATAAGTTTTAAGTGTATGTTGTTGTAATCTAAAGTACTTACTGAACAGCTATTTCTGGAACTTGATATGCCCTATGACAACTCGAAGAAACAGGTTTCATAAAACGGCATACAGGTGTGCAGTGTTCTGTTAGTAATTTTGTTAAAATTGTTAATTGTTAGTACAAATTCCTCCACCTAATGTTACAATATATACAATATTATTTATGTTTAAGTTTAACAATGAAAATCATATAAATAAATGATATACACGTCTGATTTAAGTGAAAATATAATATCGTTATTTTACTTTAAAAGTAAATACAATAGTTAGTTACTACATCATAGCTGAATAGGGTATCTGAGAGCTTTTGAACTAAATAGTATTTTTAACTTTTTTCAGATGAGTATTTAAAATAAAACCAATGCTTAAAATAGTTTATACTGAAAGCTAAATTACGGTCTAAGACAATTTCTTTACCTGGATCCGTAACATCTTAATTTAATTCTCTAATAATAAAATTAAGATGTTGTTTCAAACGAGTTCATCATGACATGTCACCAGCTAGTCCAGTCAATTAAGTTAAAAAACACGGTCAACCTCGGAATGAGATATAATAAGCTGAAAACTACTTTGGCATTCTAAATGTTGTCTCAAAACTAATATCCTATTAATGAAAAGCAATATTTTTTAAACATCGTTCCTAGGTATAAATCCTACCTACCCGGGATAGGGCGTCGATCCGGGGGGGACCTGAAATAACATGGTCCGGGTCCTCCCCAGAGCAGGGCGCCTGAGACCGGCTGTCGGGGTGGTTTTTAGTGGAAACACCACATACTCCTGGCTCCTGTGTCCCCGAGGAGCCGGAGATCTGAA
This sequence comes from Euplagia quadripunctaria, assembly GCA_963859945.1. Taxonomy (NCBI): domain Eukaryota; kingdom Metazoa; phylum Arthropoda; class Insecta; order Lepidoptera; family Erebidae; genus Euplagia; species Euplagia quadripunctaria. The sequence goes on from OY982574.1 coordinate 10,033,883, forward strand.
GGGATTTTCCACCCCGTCAACAAAAAAAAAAGGAAATAAAGTAAAAATCCTACCAATAAGTTTTGAATGAATAGCAGATATGGATATGAGATGAGCGAGATCCAACAACTTCTATGTTAGTTTAAAATTTAACATTGTTATCATCGATTTTTTACATTGCAAATTGCACTGCAAACATTTGAATATATGTATGATTACGTCAGAAAATTAGCATGTGCGACGTACGTACAAGTGCCGTTTAAAAGCATAAGTGGAAGTGGGCTGGGCATTGTTACAATGCAGAGATTGATAAATAGACACGACCCCATTATACTTTGTTACTAATTTAGTGCCAGCTATACATAAATGTACATAATGTATATACTAGTAAAAACTTTACAAATAAATAAAATTGAAGTGTCTGTTTGTAATGTCAAAATAATAGCTTTTTTTTAAGCTCAGTTATTTGCACGATACCTATGCCTAAAAATCAGTTTTTAAATTTTTTGTCTGTGTGTCTGTTTGTTTGAAAAAGAGTTAGGGTTCCGCGCAAAATATGTACACGCGAGCGAAGCCGCGCGGGAACTGCTAGTAGGTAATAATAACAAACATATGCTTTTAAATATACTAATTTATGCAATATATAAACCGGAATATGTTTAAAGCTAAAGTATGACAGGTAGAATTCTCCTAATAGTATTATTATATGGGGTTGCTTTCTAGAAAAGCTCTAACAGAGCACACTGGGCAAAGAAATGGGCAATTCCTATCCCATTATTTTTACTGCTTCTAGACAATGTTTAGCTGAGGCGGGAATGGCCCCATTTTGGACTACTTTGATTCTCTATAGGTCTCTTGATTAACAGAGAGCTGTCCACCAGTTCCAAAGTATCCATGTAACCGTCGTAACTTTGACCGGTAACAGACAACGGTGGCCCTTCGAGGGTGCGAGGGAAAAGCCCTCTGGGCTGAACCAGTACGTGTGAAATTGATAATAGGGTGCAGGTGATTCATAAAATACCTACCTTTTTATTTATACATTTTACTTGATTTATTTCAAAAATATAAGGTCGCCAATAGACAAGGGCTTAGATAATTAATAACGCCGAGACACGACAGATTTATAAATAAGTAAGGTGTTGAGATTGCACTGCAGCTGATTTCGAAGTACGCAGGAACTTCGATGGTGATAGTTAGCTCCAAAAATGGCACTAGGGTCTACTGATTTACCAGTGGCCCTAACTTTACATGGATACCACAAATTGCTAAATGCAACTTGCTACTATTTTGTCCGAAACTAAGTAGGAACTAAAACTCGATTCGATCGACTTGGCCGTGATATTGGATGCTGGACAGATTTAAATCATAATTTTGGATTAGTTAACACAATGAATTCGATATGCATGTTTGCGTGGCACTGTGATAAAAGGCGAATCGAGGCATTCCAATGTCTGTATATATGTATATGTTTGTACTACCTTACGTTTCGTTTGAAAAAACATGAATTAACGATTGTGAGAATGCCATTATCACAGAGCAAAAAAGTTTGAAAGTTATTACAGTTCACTAGAGATATCAAAAGTATATTCATACACAAATAGAATTTATTGTCAAAGTTTTACTTTGCTTTAAGTATACCAAAATGCCTGATTTAATAAACAAGATACCTAAGTGCATTATAATAGTAGTAATACTAATAGTAAGTATTAAATAACAACAACACAAATATGGCAAAGTATTTTATCTACAATAAACAGAAAGCACTCAAATACCCTATTGTGTTAATTGCCCAATTCACATAATACTAATGTAATTAAACACTTTTACTTCTCACCAGTTAGACCTCTGTATCCAAATATACCACAATCATGCATCCTCATCGAATGATGTTCATTTTTAATGAAATCTTCGGTACTGATGCCTTTGAGCTGTAAATAAAATTATTAATATAGGAAGGAAATCAACTTTAATAGGGATAAAGCTGGTTCCAGTAAACATACTACATAAAGCATAAAATACAACAATAAAGTGCAACAGGGATTTTTTAAACACTTATTTTCTGTTATAACTGATTTTTTAAGTTTGGAACCACCAATAAAAACAGTGAGTCAGCAGGTCGTTCAGCCAAACAATTAATACAAAAACGTTACATTCTCTTCTGGAGTAAGTACTTGCCTCTAAGTATGTGATCTTAGTATTTGTAAAAAGTCTGTTATGGTTATTTTTTAGTACCAAGATATGTCAATACTAACTTTAGATGGAGCTAAGAAACGATCAGGTATCCTCTGCAGTTTTTGCTGCTTTTCACTTGGTCCAAAGCCTAGAGCAATCAATACAGACTCAGCATCCACTTTTCGCGCTCCCAATACATTTAAAACAGAACTGCCACTAGATCCACTAGCATCTGACTAAAATACAATATTAAAACAAATAAATTATAATTGAAATATTAGGTATATAAGTTATGTAATCAAAATATACAATTGTACGGCCTAATAAAATATTATTACCTGAAGAGATTGATCACGGAGTAATGGATTTTTAAACTTAGGGGAATAACCCTCAGACTGCACTGAATGATCTCTTTGCAATCTCTTCATATTCCCTCTCTGAGGTGTACTAGTTAATAGTCCACTGTCTAGTGATTTCCTTTTCCATGTATCTTTGCTAACATTAGGAACATCTAAATTTTGATCTTCTGGATCTTTGACTGGTTCAATCACTGTATTCTCTGTAACAGTCTCCTCACCTTTGCTATCATCAGACTTTACCTCTGCTGTTTTTACTAAAGTATCTCCATTTGAGTTCAGTTCATTAGAGACCTCAGAATCTCCAGCTGTTTCAGAAGGAAGAGAATCCAACCACTGCTGTACTGGGCTACTGCGCCGCATGTCGTCAATGACACCACTGAGCCAACCTCTGACTTTTCTCTCTATTATAGTTGACACAGATTCATTAAATGTATCTAAAAACAATCCTGTTTTTAAAGTTATATTACAAGTAGAGATATACAGTAACAACAACAAAAGAATAGACTTAGGCCTTGAACGCCAATATTTTTCTATAAACGACGTACTTTTGAAGATCATATTAAAAACAATGATGTTCAGCAGTACCTAAATCAAAATAATAAATTATCACAAATAGATAATACTTACATGTACTAATTTGAAATGTGTATACTAACTAAGAAAGCAAATGAGATGCGTTCCAATCAATATAATCATTAGGATTAGCATATTAGTTAAAATTTATATATTTTTTTGGGTAATTACTAATATATATATATGTTCATTTAGCTGGTGAAACCAACCTTGTTTAGGATCCATCTTCAATCAAGGTAACGCTGCATGCAATACGAGGGAGTTCATGAAATTGACGTGCAAGATGCGTTCGATGATCACGTACACTTTTTATAACAATATTTTAAAATAAATAAAGCACTACATAAATTCACGTTTAACGACTTACCTTGCACAAGGCGGGTAGATACGCTCCTGATTTTTGAACAATAAAACTGTATCACACTTATTTTGAATATTTCACTGCTATTACTAATTAAAGTCTATTTTTTTTTAATCCACGATTAAATAGGCAGAAAAGACAATTTGATTGCTGACTGACAGCACTAGCAGTGACAATCTGACCTGACATTGCATTGTGAGTATTGTGACAAGTGACAGTAATAATTTTAATGTCAATGACAAAACAGATCTTGCCATGATATTACCTAAAATATGGGTTGAGTAAAAATATCTCGGTACATAGAAATATCGTAAAATAAAAAAAATATCAATTTTTCGATTGAGATTTTTAATTTCGATATTTTTTACGTAATATTATTTTAATATTCATTGTTCCTATATTGAAAAAAAAATCCTACCAATATCTAACCATAAATTATTTTACTTTTTCTATGGTCGAATGAAAAAAAAGTGTGTGTGTGCAATTCACACACGGCAGAAGTGAAACTTCAGAAAAGTAGCCTACGAGAGAATGAGAAATAAAAAAGAAAATGAGCACAAATAATTTACTAATGTTAATAAATTTAATTTTAGATAATTTATATAAAGTTGTTGGTTAAATAAACACAGATGTATTAAATAATTAACATAAATTCATTAACCAACGAATCCTAATACGCAAATGCACAAAAATGATACACCACGTTAACCATGACACATTTTCTGAAGGCTTCGTAGTATGCAGGCGCAAAGGCAAAGATTATAGGAAACACTGTATACTTGTATTCTATCTCTTTCTCTCACAGGCTAAATCCTATTTATGAATATATTTATCTGTTTTCAAAGATTATAGGAAACACTGTATACTTGTATTCTATCTTATTCTCTAACAGGCTAAATCCTATTTATGAATATGTATCTTTTTAGAGTCGCTTTCTCGTTTCATCGAATTTTCAAATCACAACGATTCTAAAGAAATTTCACTTAAAAATATTTAAAAAAAACATACCCAAAGAGTAAACAAACACTTCGTTACATACCTAACTCTCAGTTGCCTGTGAACAACAGTTTTAACCCCACAAGTCAAGTATAATAAATAAGAATTATAGTATTGCAATCCTTACTAGTCCTTACTAATATTATAAATGCGAAAGTAACTCTGTCTGTTTGTCTGTCGCCCTTTCACGCCAAAACTACTGAACCGATTTAAATGAAATTTGGTACACAGATAGTCTAGAGCCTGAGCAAGGACATAGGCTACTTTTTAATGCGAAAAAATGGGTGTAAGGGGTTGAAAGGTTGGGATGAAAAGTTGTATGGAAGTTTCGTCATATTTAGAGCTAGAAGCTTGAAACTTATTTTTTAGGCTGTTGATTCGATATAAATAAATATGACATACAAAGTGTGTAAAAGTTTTATCCTCAAGGGTGTAAAATAACAATAGAGAATAGGGGATGAAAATTTGTATGACAATATGTAAGATTTAAGTGAATCCTTACTTAATATTATAAATGCGAAAGTAACTCTGTCTGTCTGTCTGTCTGTCGCCCTTTCACGCCAAAACTACTGAACCGATTTAAATGAAATTTGGTACACAGATAGTCTAAAGCCTGAGAAAGGACATAGGCTACTTTTTAATGCGAAAAAATAGGTGTAAGGGGTTGAAAGGTTGGAATGAAAAGTTGTATGGAAGTTTCGTCATATTTAGAGCTAGAAGCTTGAAACTTATTTTTTAGGCTGTTGATTCGATATAAATAAATATGACATACAAAGTGTGTAAAAGTTTTATCCTCAAGGGTGTAAAATAACAATAGAGAATAGGGGATGAAAATTTGTATGACAATATGTAAGATTTATGTGAATCCTTACCGCTGAACCGATTTAAATGAAATTTGGCACACAAATAGTCTAAAGCCTAAGAAAGGACATAGGTTACTTTTTAATGCGAAAAAAGGGGTGTAAGCGGTTGAAAGGTGGGGATGAAAAGTTGTATGGAAGTATCGTCATATTTAGAGCTAGAAGCTTGAAAATTATTTTTAGGCTGTTGATTCGATATAAATAAGTATATGACATTCAAGGTTGTAAAAGTTTTACCTTCAAGGGTGTAAAATAACAATAGGGAATAGGGGATGAAAGTTTGCATGGAAATATGTAAGATTTATGTGAATGTGTTATAAGTTTGCGACAAGAGACAAAATATTAGAACTATTTTGATGTAACATTTACGGAGTCATTACAAAATGTGAATATGTGCAACTTATTTGGATGCATTGTCGAGGAGACAATGAAAAAAATATATTTAGTTGTTGATACGTATAAAAACAGAGTGGCCGGGTCCCTGTGCCGAGATCGCGGTACGGGAGGGGAGTTAACGTCTACGTATAAGGTAGTCGCACGGCTCACTCACGCGGCCTGCTCCTTACGTAATGCACCAGAGCTAAATAGTGATTTTCCTTAAGAAAAATTGAACATTCGATTGAAAATGTTCTTTTGAGCGCTATAACTATCTGAAAATTTTCTTTTTAGAGCTACATTTATTTTAAAGAGTTCTCATCAGAACTACAACTTGCACATACGAATTTATTCAATTTAGAAAGTTCATTTGAGAGCTACAAATATTTTGAAAAATTCTTTTTATAAATATTTGTGTTAAAAAGTTCTTCTCAGAATCCTTTACAATAGATAGCTACTAATATATCTAGAAGAAGGTTACAACTTTCTAAACAGAACTTCCAGTGTAGGGCAGCCAAAATGCGTCGTATTGGAGAGTCTTCCTCTGAGAGAGAGGATCGTCTTACAAGTCGGAGAGAGTTTGCAACGCAGTAGCGTGATAGAGAGTTTAGCGTAGAACGTTCGCAGCGAATAAGCGAATAAAATGTTAGAACATCATAGGTTCGAGTGAGGAATCGAGCATTGAGCGCTCGCAACGTCTCCCTGCACAACAAATTAGGACTTCGCAAACACGCGTGAGGAGATCGAGCATTGAGCGGTCACAATGTTCCACTGCACAAAATTTTACCACGTTGCGAATCAAGCACCGGCCGCCCGTTCACAGCGGCTTATGGTACAAAGAGAAAGACAACGAGCGCGCAATAGAATATTAGCTCACAGTAATAGGTTGGCTTTCAGTTACGATCCAAAATACTGTAAATTTGGAGGAATGAGTAAGATTTACCCTAAGTGCCATACAAAAAATGGATAGATGAAGCGAGCGGTGTGTACTGTGCATCCGGCAAAGTGATTCTTCTCAATATATAGGAACTACCACAACCGATACAAATCTTTTAATTGTCCGCACATTTTTTGAAAAAGTGCAATAGTCTCTTTCACATGACTTCGTTTGGGAATAAAATAAGTTAAGAAATGAAGGAAGGAAACTTCATGCCCACTTTTAAGGCCGGAAGGACAGGTTTACCGCCTCATAGGCAGTCTTTTCCCGCAATCAAACTTTTAGTCACAAATAGATTTCCACGAGCGAAGCCGCGGGCACAGTTTGAACATAAAACGATATAATATTAGAAATCCTCGCACCCTAATTCCAATGCTAATCCCGGTATTAGCATACGTCTTGTAATTATTTTCAGTCGATTTAAACTGATAAAAATATACTATTTTACTCATCTATATTATTATTTTACGTTTTTTTTTTATATTTTGGCAATATATTATGCACAACATATTATACGAACTAGCAACCCGCTCCGGCTTCGCACGGGTAGCAGAGACTTCTTCAACAATCATCATCATATTTTAATCAATTTACACAAAAACTTAACAAATTATATACCTAAACCTTACTCATGAATCGCTCTGTCTATTCGTGAAAACCGTAAGAAAATTCGTTCAGTAGTATTTGAGTTTATCGCGGACAGACAGACAGACGCGGCGGGGGACTTTGTTTTATAATATGTAGTGATAATGCTTGACGAGATAGACGTCGATATATAATATGATGATCATTTTTAGTCCACAGTTATCGATTCTATTTAAAAATTTCCATATGGTACGATACTTTTAGCTTTGTAAGTTTAATATTAGGGAGCTAAATGAGTTTTGTCGTACTGTGAAATACTATTTTTTTTCGAAATAGGTCTTTATACGTTTAAACCAGGTGCTGAACACATTGCTCTGGTATCCCTCAGGAATACAGCCGCATATCTGTTCAAAAGCTCCTATAAGCTCCCCATCGCTCGAAAACTTGCGTCTCTTCGGTTGTTTTTTACATACAAGAATGTGCAAAGTCGCATGGCACTAAATCTGGAATACAAGGAGAGTGCCCCGTGAAGAACACTATAAATGTTATCAAAATCCGTTCCCTGTTCTGTAACTCTGTTATCTTTTCAAAGCTAAACTCCACCGTGAAAAGGTAAGGGAGTTATTACAGCCTTCAAAATGTTATGTATGTAATAAAATATATTTAATAATATATTTAACTAAATATTATGTTGTCTTAAAAAACTCATATCTCAAAGGTCTTCATAACATCAGGCCACTAGACTCATGCAGACCAGCATTTAAAAGCCTGCAGCTATTAACGCTGCCATTATATCATTTAGAAATCGGCATATTTGTTAGAAAACATACGGGTTTATTTAAAAAAAAGCCTGCAAAAACAAAAATTACGTGTCTAGAGACAAAACAAAACTTTTGCTGCCTAGGTGGACGAGTAGGTACTCTTTCAATATATGTCAGCAAAAATCTACAACCTTTGATTTTTTAATGGTACTAATAAGCAAGTTCATCAGACAACTACTTCGAGGTTTGATCAGAATATTCGATTGCATTGGCCGTACTCGTTTTTCATGTTTTTTATCAGGATTATTCGAACGTTTTATTTTCCATATACCTACTGTATTATTTTGATACACTACTTTTTATTACTTGTATTAGTTAAGTGTCTGTCAGTTGGTTCGACTTACATACCTAATATTTCCTTCTTACTTTTACAGTAATTTGATTATTTTCATTGAGTATTTTCATAGGACCAACGCAAATGTCTGATTGCGGTGGCGGACCGGTTGGAGTCGTGGATTTACACGATGACCTACTTATCTAGTCTACTGGGTGTCATGACTGGTCAGCTCAATATTGAAATGGTTCTTATATATAAAGAGTTTGAGTTAAAGTACGTAGACTTCAATTCTTGAGTCCGTTTCAGCGTTCTGTCTGTGTAAGCACCATCAAGCTTTACAAAACTAACTAAAAAGTTGATTACAAAAAAAATATTCATTAAATATATATTATATAAATATATATAAGTAATAATATTAATTAAAGTTTTTCAGCCCATCCTTTTTTTTCGCTATGCGAACTTCTTTGGAATATGGTCTGATGAATATAGGTTAAAAATGTAAGCGAAATCCTAGATATTTTCAAAAGTAACCAGAATTTGTATTATTAAGCTCCTTATATGAAAAATTTAGTGCATATAAGACCCACTTTTGTTGGAAATAAACACTGATAGCTCATATGGTTTTTAATAAAATGGTTTCACCGAAATCGACTTTTCGGATAACCAAACCACCGAAAGCTATGACTTACTTACCTTAATAAAAGAAAAACACGCAAACATACGGAGCTTTTGTTCTTTTAACAGACGTGTTGTGGGTTATACTTTACGTTACTCTCATTAATAACTATTTCCATAATAACCAGAGCACAGGATATATGAGCGGATCAGTGCCCGCCACCGATAACAATTAAAAACGTTGGACACGAAGACAAATAGTTGTAATTTCTCTGATATGGTCTATTATTTATTAGTAATGTTATATTGTAATAAGTAATTAACTATTTCCTTGTGGACGAATCAAAAATTGTGCTAAATTCATAGAAAAAAGAAAAAAATATTTCTACAGAAAGAAACACAGGGTGCAGACGCGCCACTGAGGTCAATAATTACTCGTTTTTTTAAAGGAACTTTTTTTTTAGTTTATCTGAAAAAGGAGGTAGGTCCTCCCCATATTTTCATAATATCTACTGTGTAAAAAAATATCAAGCAATTAGCTATCCTTTTCATAGAATTAACGGCCCGGACACAATTTTTTGAGCCATCTGAGATTGTGCTACATTTTACACGAGCACCTTCGCGTGAGGCCGTGGCGTAACAGTAGGGTGCCAGAGCGGGCAAAAGGCCACGGGCCCCCGGCTCGAGGGGGCCCCGGGCACCAAAGGTCTTGAACACAGGAGGTACTAATTACAAAATAAATTAATGAATTGGCCACGGGCCTCAGATGGCGTTACTGGCGTGAGGACCATAGTTTCGCACAACCTCACCGAGGCGAAGAAGCATGCTCACGTGGATTGGTACAATAATGATAAATAAAATAAAAAAATGATACGACAGATCAGTTTTGTGCACGACAGTTTGGCTGTTTTAAAATTCGAAAAGCGCAGAGAATATTTTAATAACTATTTTTTTATGACAGGACATCTGGTGTCAATATCTTTACGGGATCATAGTAGTATTATTGCCGATTGGTGTGCAATGCTTGCCAGAAGTGATCAGTCAGTTTTCATCACCGGAAGATGTGTTGAGCTGTGGAGGAAGTGTATGAGGCACATTGAAAAAAGTGTTTTAAAAATTGGTTTTAAAATTATGGTATTGCATGAAACTTTGCATAAATAGTGGTAGAGTTATTTAAAAATATTTAAAAAATACTCTGTACAACACTTTTTTAATTTTTCCCAAAACTTAACAATCTACTAAGTACTAATCATGTAACAAATTGTCAATGAACTACATAATCATGCCAAAGTTTTTGTTTTTAAAAAGTAGTAAGAAAAATGATTGCCTGTCATATTACACATATATCCCATCGTATAATATTAATAATATTCTGGGACATATGTACATTGCTTTCTAGAGCCAAAATAAGCATAACTTGTACTATGATGTTTAGGACACAGCTAAACAGACTTAAATATTTTTTTTTGTAAATTGTTATAAATATTATATATATAAACATCGAATCCACCCGAATGCACTACCATTGCAACACATAGATCATCCTCCTCAGTCGTCATTATACTATGGCCAAAATGAAAATGCTCATATATTATAAATAAAGAATATTTATTTTTCTATAAACACATTATTCTTTTATATCATCAATGGCTCACATCATTATAAATCGCGGATCGCATTGGGCTTTCGTCAACGAAGTCGAGTGCATGGATGGAGAAGGGTTCAGCGGGCAGACCGCAACCGACGCCGAAACGAACCGCCCAGCGCGCGCGGGTCCTTAGCTAAACAATTTGTGCATCGAGGTCAGGTAGAGATTACTTTAATCGCTAAATCACATTTGGACACTAATATACATGTATAACTACGGTCAACAAGTGTCAATATTGAGCAGTACGAGGGGGGCCGCGGGAGCACGCGGCTCGTAGCCTACGTCACGCAGTCCCGTACACGCAGTCGCCGCGACGCACACCCGCTGTCTCCTCGCCCGGCAGCACGGCGGCGCGCCGCCATTGGTCGCGTACTCTCTCCACGTGCTGCAATACGCGCACCACATTCATGCCAGCCAGCTTCCGCACATCATCCTCACTCCAGTCCGGGTCGCGCAATAGCTCGGCCAGCAGGTGTGGATACCTTGACACATCTTCCAGGCCTTCGGGAGGTGCGTCGATGCCATCATATCCAGCACCCAGGCCAACATGCTCCACACCGGCGATCCTTCGCACGTGGTTTATGTGCGCCACAACGTCGTCAAGCGTGGCTTTTTCTCCGCAAGTGACAAGTTTTGCGTAGAAATTGATCATGACGACTCCGCCATTCGCTGCAATCATGCGTAGTAACTCATCGGGAACGTTTCTACTCGAGTTGCAAAGTGCTGCAGCACCCGAATGCGAAAAAACTACAGGCGCCTGAGACATTTCTAAAGCGTCGCGTGCCGTCTCTTCACCGGCATGCGATAGATCTACTATCATACCAAGTCGATTCATTTCACGGACAACAGCACGTCCAAATTCGCTTAGTCCTCCTGTGGTACCCGCGGCGCGAGCCCATCTCGTATCGCACGTATGTGTTACTGTGAGGTAACGAGCACCGAGTTGATAAAACGCACGAAGTACAGCCAATGAGTCACCAAGAGCATGTCCTCCTTCCACACCAATAAGGGAGGCGATACGACCTTCACGATGTGCCTCCATAAGTTCGGCCGCATCGGTTACCAGTGCCAAGTGTGCCGTGTTCAGTTCTACAATACGTTTTATGACGTCCATTTGTTCGAGAGCCAGTTGAACAGCGTCCCTATCCCTAGCACCACATGGCACATATGCCGACCAAAATTGAGCACCGACCTGACCGAGTCTCAAGCGTGGGATATCAGTGTGCGACCAGCGCGACCGTGCCCAAGGTTCAATAGCATCAAGACCGGCACTCAAGTTAAAGTCTCCTAACTTATTGTGCAAAAATTTTCGGACATTCCATGCCAAGTCGTTATGACCGTCGACGAGTGGAGAGTCACGCAACATGCGGCGAATTGTGGTAAGTCTCTGTTCAGGAGTAGCTCGCCCGCCGCCTCCAAGAGCGAGAGGTAGCGCTAGAGCTGCACCGAGCGCGGCCAGCACGACGAGTGCAGCTAAAGCGATACGCCACCGCGGCCGTCGCGGTGTTGGTTTTTCATCGGAACTGCCAGATGCCGATGCGGATAGAGAGTCAGGCGCCCAGCGCCCACAACGTTCGGCTACATCCGGCAGCGGACCGGGGAATGTCATACCTTCTGGCACTGCAGCCTGGAAATGAAAAAAGTACATTAAGAATTTTGCGTAAAGGTAAACTTATTAAAACTTATACACTTCAGATTTTTTCTTTAAAATTAGTGTCATAATAATTACGTTACATCTACATCTAATAGATTAGGATGACTGTTTTGTATTGCCAAGTCATTACGGTCACTATAAAATGTAGTTAACAAATTAAATAACAATTGACTGGCCTATTGGTCTAGTGGTTAGTGACCCTGACTGCTAAGCCAGAGGTCGTGGGTTCGATTCCCACCCAGGACAAATAACTGTGTGATGAGCACGATAATTTGTTCTGTGTCTGGGTGTAATTTATCTAAAATATGTATGTATTTAGAAATATATAGTATGTTTATCAGCAGTCTGATTACCATAGTACAGGCTCTGTTTAGTTTGGTATCAGACAGCCGTGTGTGAGATGTGTGAAGTTATTATTTTTAATTAAATAATAATTTAATTAACGTTTTAACATGTCGATGACAAAAAGTAAAGTCGAAATATCGCTTTGATATATTTTTTTAGGATTCCGTCTGTCTGTCAAGACTCTTTTTATCAGGAACCCGTGGACGCATGTCGAAATTGTTATCAAATACATAAGTCTGCGGCCCCTTGAAGTTGTTAAAAAATCAAGCTTCTAAGTCAACGCAATCAAAAGATATGGCCACGTAAGCCTTAGATTTGACCAAATTTAAAAATTTCGTAGGTAAATCAAAACCTGTAGAGTACTTCCCGTTGATCTAGAATTATGAAATTTGGTAAGAAGCAAGGTATCTCAGCTTGTAAGGAAACAATCTGAAAGCCGTTAATTTGTTGTTATATCATATAAAAAATAATTTGTGATTACAAATATATATTTTTGGGTTGAAAAGTTGACTTTGTTGTTCATCGCAACCGCAAAGTTAAGTTTGTCTTTCGGAAAACACGGGCAGAAATCTTCGAAAATTGATTCCCGAAATGGACGTACTATCTACATGCAAGTTTGTTTGCTTACGCAACCCGCGGTGCGCGAGTCAGACTCGGACTTTTCCGGTTTTTTTTTCGTTATTGCTTACGACAAATGTACAGACATTTACTTTACTTTTTTGGATATATTTTAAGAAATTTAGCTAGCACATTGATCAAGTTAGGCATACCAAGCTTACATACACAACATACTTCGATAATTTAAAACAAATTATTATATAATGCAAAAATGGCTGTTAATCCCAGTTTGTCGACTGTAGGTACCTACATTCATAGGCATAGGACTGTTTTTAGCTTTATCCCACATGTTTCCAGATATAGCATAATCTCCCAAACGCGAAGTGGTTAAATAACAATGGATTCAAATGACTGACACATTAACATCTCCCCAGTACGCGGCTTAAGACTTAACTAAGTACAAACAACTTAATATATACTACCAACATTCTATATACCTACGCATAATACATTAAGATTGCCATATGTCGCAGAAGTTGTACAGATTTACGTAGGTAACTACGGCAGGTTTATGAAGCATATTTGCACAAGCTCATACCAAACTAGTTACGTTAGTATCGGCTACGTTTCAACAAGTTATTAATTCCAAGCCCCACCATTGACATACATATATACTCGTACAGTTATATAATATGTATTAATAAGACTGCTAGTGGCGGTGCATTCAACAACTTTCTTTGATAAATCATTTATGGTTCTTTCTGTTCGTCTTTGGAATGCATTACCGGTACAAATACGGCAAGCTGAAACCCTTACAGCCTTTAAAAATTTGGTCAAGCAACATAATCTGTCATTGTAATGTTATTTATTCCATACGGTTCCAGAACTGAGATCTAAATTGCTATATATGATACTACCTATATTATCTCTACTAAAATACTGTACAATATATCTATTTATGTATACCTATCTACATGTATAAGTATTTGTATTTGTCTATATCTCGAATAGTACGCCATCCACTACTATGTTTTTATTAAATAATTTTATTATTATGTCCATCTAAAAGTTGTCTGGTAGAGATCGCTTTTAGCGATAAGACCGCCCATTGTACTCTGATTTGTAAGATGATTATTTGTTTCAACTGTACTTTATTAATGGTGTACAATAAAGAATATTCTATCTATCTATCTAGTTAACTACTTAGTAATCTGCGGTAACGGGGTCATATGTTACTTAGTATTCTTATTAACCCTTCCAGCTAAGCTAAATGCTTACATATGTATCACTTACAGTTGAAATACCAACTAAGTGAATAAAAACATGAGGATATATTAAGTTTTTTTATTAATATTTTTAAAGATTTTTATCTGATCTAGACTTTTAATAATATTCTCGCATAGCTTTACAATGCTACGATAGATCGAAATAAAATAGACGAGCCTTTCAATCTAATCACTACATATTATAAAACAAAGTCTCACGCCGTGTCTGTCTGTCAGTTCGCAATAAACTGAAAAACTACTGAACGGATTTTCATGTGGTTTTCACTAATAGACAGAGTGATTCAAGAGGAAGGTGTCTAAGTGTATAATTTGTACCCGTGCGAAGCCGGGGCGGGTTGCTAGTTATAAATAAAATGGTAAGTAACTAACCAATTCATACGAGAGATAAAGGATTAAATAAAAAAAGTACATTCGTACTAACAATTCGCAATTTTCAATATTTTATAGTAATTTTATCAGAGAATATTGTAAGCGTTCATATCAGCCGATTCAGGCGTGACAATAATTTACCGCGTGTTCAATTATGCAAGGGGCACACACAGTTAGGGGAGGATACTGTCGGGGAATGGGGAACAGGGTGAGCCTGAATAGCTTCTGACCCATTTACAGAGGGAACCGATGCGATGGCTTTAAGTTGCCGGATTTCAATCTTAACTGAAAAATAAGGTGCTCGTATTTCGAACTTTGTAATCATTTCAAGATTCAACCTTTTTTACTGACATTTTTGCAGTAAGTGTCCAATTATTTAAATTGAAATTGTCTATATTATAAGTTGCCTAAGTAAATAGGTCACATTGCATAAGTCATGCATTACTCATTCATTAAAACTCATAAAATTATTAGAGAAAAAAATAAATAAAAACGGAGAAGGTTCAAAATTTTAACTTACTTTTTTGTAAGTTCTCTAGGATAAAGGATTTAAACAATAGGTTCTTTTTTAAATTATTAAAAAAAAAAACAGAGAATAAACTTTTCGTCACCGTAACTGTCACGAATCTCGAACAAAAATTTAATTGATCTAACTATTTTTCTCTAAAGCATATTTATAACTATGTCAGTATAGCATCACTAATGAATACCCATGAGATGCATTAGTCCCGTTCTGGCGTTACAATAACTTAACCACATCCTATGATTAAGTGACTTCGAGTATTTAGCACCTAGTCGATTAAAATGGGCAAAACTTTAATTGCACTACGTCAACTAATTAATGAAAATATGGTGATAATTTCCACTTAATACAAAAAATATTAAAATATGCAAACATAAGGATTGTAAAATAATATACTATACTAAACTAAATACACAAATTTTAAAAGTTTAAGTAATTGAAATGACATTTACGCAAGAACAAGTTTCGTAACACGCTCCATGGTTAGCGTCGCTGTGCCCTTAAAAAAGAGCCTCAGCTTTTTATATAGATGCATAGGCACAATATGTCTATCATGTACAAACTACGATGTTTACTTATAAATGTTTTCGTTGACTTAATAAATGAACCGTTAAATATTTGAGGAAGTCAAAATAAACGCGTTTAAGCTAATTGGTTATAAACGCAAAGTTTTCGAGTCAATTTCAAGTTAAGCATTTAAGCTCCCTCCTTGTATCTAATATGCCGTGGTATCTTAACCTGAACTACTAGTTAAATTCCCATAAGGGACTAGACGTTTGTAGGTAATGAATAAGAGAATACCCAAATTGAATTAACAGGCTAATTTATTTCTTCAAGAACATGCAGATCAGATTGGTAGACGTTTCTGAAGACTGAACCACTGTTAAGGAAAGGATCAATCCTTCCTTCGTATTGTGTAAACAAAATCTATATCTACTCGTACGAGTACTTATTTGACCCGTTTAAGTAAGGCAACCGGGTATACTGATCTTATCTGTAAATTTTTTCGGTGTGTTATTAGTAGTTAGATGTATTTTCTAGAGAATTGAAGTTACTAATTTTTGAAATACAAAATGTCGAAAAGGTGCCTTTTTCTTATACCCTATAACACCTATATATTTATCAGTAAATAATATTTGTCTACAAATTGGACTCATAGATCCTAAGTTTAACGCAGTTAACCATAAATAAGCAGTACTTTATATGGAAAACTAGCGAGGCTACGCAACTAGGCACGGGTGCAATGTACCGACTAATGTGGTGAATAATTATTATCATTTTTCAACAAATTAACACAAAACAATATAAAACTATATGCATAAACCTTCCTTTCGAATCGACGTTTAATAAATGTAAGCGTACACGCGGCGGGAAGCGATTTTGTTTTATACTATGTAGAGATAAAAAAATAAGTAATCATTCGGAAGGAAATCATATTGTCGTATTAACGCGAACAGAAGCATCAAGTTGAACTCGTATTTCTTATTCAAATATAACTTTAGAAACGACACGTCAGATTTTTGAAACCAAATCACTTCTTTAAACTCAACAGGTATATCAGTTTAGTTAACAATAAACACGCACGATAAAGTAAGTAATGTTTACATAGAAAAGGCGAGGAAAGTCGTGAAAACATAGTCGGCGGGGCGAAGTAGGTGCGGGGGTGGAGCTGCATCGATTCGCTGCATGGCAGACACCGAGCCCGGCAAGCCAGGGAGCACGGCCGCGGCCCACAGCTCACAGGCCACGGCCCACGCGGTGCTGTTGCCCCCGCGACATAATGTTGCGTGAAATTTGCGCCCCTATTGTTACCTTACCTACCATTATTCGTCCGCCCGTGACGCTTTTATGGATAGACCTGGATGCTTTATTAACCGAGTGCGAATTATATCACGCAGGATGATTGAATATACCTATATGTGAATTGGGTTATAACGACCTTATTATGTTTCTACATTATTAAAGCTTGATAAACAACAGCGCGTTTCCACGTTTTGAAGGAATCTGTAGCTAATCAGTTTGTATTAAATATGTTTTTATTCTTTTCTGAAAGGTAGTATTGCAAATTACTACAAATAATATTTTTCCCGTATTTAAAAATAGGGAGAGTTAGACGGAGCTGAAACAAGGTTTTTAATTAGTTAGAATTTTTGTGCGTATGTTTTAAACGCACAAATATTGCGGATACGATGCCTTTGATCCAGTCGTTCCTATGCTGACACAGAAAGCAATATTAAAATATTTAGATAGAGACATGCTTCATAAGTATACTTAACATAATCTAAATATTCTAAATACATATTTAACTAAACAAATATTACATATATATATATACATATATATATATATATATATATGACAAAATATAGATAATGTAGCAAATTAAATAATAAATAACAAAAATTATAAATTACAAAAATACGCAGTTTATGAAAATTAATCACTACGGTGTAGGTAAGAAAAAAAATACTGCAGTTTTTTTCGGAATTAAGTCCAATTCAAGAAATATTACATAGAAATTAGTACCATCCTATAAAACGCATATATTAACACTCATAAATCGGCCATGATGACGTTCAAAGAATTACAGGAACGGGCTATAACAGAGCAGAGAGTTGTAAACAATACTTTATTAAGTAGGACATTTAGACGACATAACCACGGTAATACTATCCATCCAGTAATGTATCTTCATACAAATGGTCAGATCGCGAGACATGCCTACACGCCTTGCGTTCGGTTGTAACTCAGCACGCAAACAGTTCGCGATTGCTCCGCAGTGAAGAACAAACGGTGTGATCGTTTTTTAAGCAGTGAGCGTGCGATTTGTGTATGGCAATTAGAATCTTACCACCCTCGCGTTAAAAAAAATTAGTAGGTAGTTCCTAGGCTAAGCACTACCACTACTTTTCACTGACTACACTGCAAGACTGCACTGCTCGTCTTCAAAATGCTTTTGGGAGGGAAGCACCTCATTTGAGCACCGTAAGGCGTTGGTGCGCAGAATTTGATCGTGACCGTGTTTCTCTCCATGATGAAATTCGTGAAGGTCGGCCCTCAACTGCGATCACTGAGGAAAATGTGGCTACCATCAAGCAACTACCTAATTAAAGAAAACCGGCGTATCACCTATGAGGAGATTTGAGGACATTTGGGGATTGGTATGAGCCAAATTCAAAAAATTCTTACATCAACATGTAAAAGTTAGAAAACTTTGTTGCTGCTGGATGCCTCATGAACTCACCTCAGAACAAAAACGGACTCGTGTTGATTGGTGTAAAAAATGTTGTTAAAGTACGATCACGGACGTTCAAATGCTGTGTATGACATTGTGACAGGAGATGAAACATGGATATATTGTTACATGCCGGAAAGAAAGCAACAGTCTTCTGTAGGGGTGTTCGAAAAATCGAAACTGACAGCAAACCAACAAAACTGAGGCAGGCGCGAAACGTAGGCAAAAAAATGTCTGCACGATCCCACTTGAAGAACAGAAGACAGTTAATGCTGAGTGGTACACCACTATTTCTTTGCCCAGTATCTTTGAAAAAGTTAGGAAAAAACGACCAAGAAGTCGCATCCTATTACACCATGACAATGCTTCGGCGCACACCGCGAACAAGACAAAGTAATTTTTAGCTTCTGAAATGACCGAAAAGCATGAATGTAGACAGAAGATTTGACTGGTCTGTTGTCCTAGTGGTTAGTGACCCTGACTGCTACGCCATAGGTCGTGAGTTCAATTCCCACCAGAGTCTGGGCGTTCTTTGTGTCCGTTGTTTGTATGTTTGTAAAGTCCCCCGCGACACAGGAGTCATTCCTAATGCGGGAGTTGTCTATTTTAAGAGAAACTCAAAGAAAGGACCTGCAATTGTGAAATACATTCTCAATTTAACACCGCTGACCATAGAAATTTAGTGAAAAGTTAAGTTCATTTAATAAGTATTTAAAAACGAGAGTTTACTTTTTAAAACTTTTATTTAACTTGCAATGTTCGTTACTTTGTGAGTTTGTTACTTTTGTCAAATCTTGGAAGCTCGATTAAAACCACTTGCTCTTGTCCTACGGAGTTGAAATTCAATATGTTGGTTCAGCTCCGATGATAATGCATTTTTATGATAAGCAGGACTTGATTCTGTACCCAGAATTGGCGCCAGACAAGGAAAAACCTCAATGGTCAACATTACAGACACGAAATTTTAAATACTCATTGAATTATTATGGACTGAACTTTTTTACAATTAATTATAATTAATTGTAAAAAAGTTTAAAAGTTAAATTATGTATCTAAACGGGAATTAACGCGATCACGAAAAAGTATTACATACCTCTGAATTGCCTGACGTTTCGATCAGGTTGCACTGGCCGTGGTCACAGGCTGAGTCCACGCAGGTATGTAATACCTTTTCGTGATCGCGTTAATTCCCGTTTAGATACATAGTGATATCATGGAACGCGAAAGTTTAAAAGTTTTTCACAATTAATTTATACAATACTAAAATTCAAGAAGTACCTATTAATTATGATGTATATGTAATAGATTATGTGTGATTCTTTTTTAGTAACATCTGTATAATATAATAATGCGAAGTAATATGCTTAAAAAGAGGCTCTTTTTAAGCATATTACTCGAACGGAGGATTGTGAGCTTTGAGTTGTTAAAGTCCATACTAAGAAGAAGTGCAAATACTTTAAATCTATATAAGTAAATTACACACACACACACACACACACACACACACACATCCAATTACATACATTAAGTAAATTAAAACATTCATTGTTTAAGATCACACTGCTGGTATATTATAGTCTGTAGTTTGATTTTGTAAACGTTCGGATCTGACTTAATAAAACAATATAAAAAACCGGACAAGTGCTGACGGGTTCTGGGCCATTGTACAGATGTACATTGAACACTATGTACTTATTAAATACTTTTATAAAAAAAATCAAAGGGTGGGCGCTATGACAATAATATGTAAATATTTGTAGTAACACATACACACTCTGTAAACATTTCAAGCGTCTACCTATTGCCATTATTAAGATTAAGGAAAAAATGCCAAAAAACACATGTCTTATAGGGGAAGACGCTTTATTTTTTACTATAATTTATTTTATTATTTGTTGTTATAGTGGCAATAGAAATACACTCTTTGTGAAAATTTCAACTGTCTAACTATTACATTTCGTGAGATATAACAATGACGCTAAAAAATCACCTTTCTTGTAAGCCTTTAATGTTTAATTTTATGTTGTCTTCCGTTTGCACCGTTTGGATACAGAACTCTAAAAATGGAATCATTGTAGAGGTATTCTCTTTAACCAAAGAACCTCCATGATGTTTTAACTTAAATATTCATTAAATGACGGTCGAATTTCGACCACTGGGCGACGGCCACGTCTAATCTATCTGTATTATTAAAATATGAAGAGATTTCTCTGTACGCATTTTTAAGCAAATTTCTTAGAAGAAATGCAGTAAGCTAAACATTATTAAACAACATATTTTTAAGTTTAAGAAGCTACAATACAAGTGTATAATATAAATGTTGACATGGCATAGGCAATATACAATGACAATTTAAGTTAAACTGGTCAACAAAACACTTCTTCGACCACCAGGCGATCTCTAGTTAACTTAAATATTTAAATAATCTCAAAGGTCTGGGGAATCAATTCGTAATTCGAAATTATTTATTTATCTATACATAGTATAAAACAAAGTCGCTTCCGCCGTTTGTACGCTTAGATCTTTTAAACCACGCAACGGATTTACACAAATAGATAGAGCGATTCAAGAGGAAGGTTTATACGTACAGTTTAATATTTTTGTGTTTATTTATATAATCATATGATGATAATTGTTCACCACATTATTATCTACATTACACCCGTGTTATAATTACTTAAAAAGATGTTTGTGCCTAATGTTATTTTCAAGTACAACGTTGTCATTTTTAAGAATAAATAAGTTAAAATGAAAAAAATATATTAAAAGGTATGCTGCTGCCGAGATGTTTTCTCCTATTTAGCAGAGCGACTTGACTCGTGACTTTCACCTTACTTTCACTAATAGTCTATGGTTATCCTATTTTTGACGATGGGACTCTTTTTAAACTAGAAAGACTAGAAATAGGGGATTGAGAAATATGTAAGGGACAGGGGTGCACCTTAGACTTCAATGATAATTAGGAAGAGTAAGTACTTGCTGATGGTAGAGATAGTAAGGCAACCTGTCCCCGACCACCTTGTTTGGATCGGATGGAAGTTTTCGCTTATCCAAAAGGAATCGTTGGAATTGATCACCTGGACTTGCTGGGGTTCAGTGAGAATTCAGACTTCAGTAATATAGATTTAAGTGTGCCGTCGGAGATATGAGTAGAAATCCGACAGAACCATTTTGTCATGGAATCAACGAATGGTACCAAGCGAGTTTGGATGGAACACTAAAAAAATGGTAAATTAATTAATTGTACCTGAATACTTTATCTTCGACACGAGATAATTTAAAAAAAGACACCTTATTACTCTTGCCTGTAAACGCTTCCAACGAGAGTGATCTCACTCACGTGTTGATACTTCTTTGTCATCCGGACATAGTATTCAATATATAGGCATGTTTACATAAGTTACACGCTACGCACTAGTAATGTTGGTCTAGTAGTTGCAATTCCTGAGAAATCTGATGTCTCCTATCTCCAAGAAATCATGTTCACATTTATATTACTGGGAAGTTTTTCGTTTCTATCGTTTATCTCCGTTTTCAAACTCCCCGCTCAGGGTAGTAACAAAATTGTAAGAAAAAAAATAACAAGTAATATTCCTGTCTTCTTAAGAGAACACGATTAGACACAAGTATGCATCACCGCTCTTAGATTCTATTCCAGAATTATTATGTCGAAGTGTCTTTCGTCGGAATTCATTTGATTACTGTCTTTTTACGACTCACGTTCTGTTCAATTAAAATACCTTCTGCCATTACATTCATGATGATAAAATATAAAAGCGATACATAGCTGAACTAACGCTAAACTTTGAAACACATTCTGCCTTACAGACGTTTAGCAAGCGTCACTGAATTTACATAATCAATTTCAATTAAGTCCATTAATTCTTGAAACGTTTCAAAGTAAGTGTTCCGTGGCTTTTGTTATTTCACTTCAGTTGCTTGTTTTATAGACACTTTTCACTTTCTATTAGACTATAAAATGTTATTTACTAATAAACCTTGTCATTGAATTGACAAAAATAGAATTTTTCTTGTTAGTATGGATGTAAATGTAATGTCTTTCTGTACAAAAAAGCAAATGGTTTATCAGTTAGGGCAATATAGTAGTCAGTCACTGAATGGGCTCTAAAAACGTTTATTCTTTAATATGTTTGTCGTCTCTTCAAAGACTCAACAGTAACATTTGGTCACTTGTTCCTTGCACATTATACTTTGTACCTTTGTACCTACCTCTATTGCAACAGAGAAGATTTTTTATTATAATTTCTTTATGCTGGCAATTTCGCCTTTTCGCAATTATGAAAGAAAATCTATACGTTAGTAATTCAAATTGTAAGACTGCATTCTCCCTAGTTGAACATGATTATGTTTACCTGCGACAAAATGTGTAACTGAATGTTTTAACATAGCTCATTTGGTAGTATAGTATTATATCATTATTTTTTAAAAGAACTATGCTAGCAAACAAGTATATGATCCCCGGATATGCGGTCACTTTTATGTGGCCAACCTTGTATTATGGCACTTCCTCTGCAGCCCAGTGAAACTGGTCTCGCTGTGGTGTTGTGTAGTAGTAATGTATATACATATGTGTGATTTCCCAACAGATATATCCACGTGACGCCGGTGCAGCTGCTTTTTGTTTACTCGTAAATAACACGCTTAAAATCTCTCAAACTCAAAAACTATAAGATACTCATCAAACATTGAAGATCTGACTTTTAAAAAGAGTGGCCATGAGTTTCTTTGCCAATAATCTTCTCATGAGGCTCTATGCATTTTGGAAACTGGAAGTTATAAATCGACACAAGCAGGCAGTAGATTTTGGTGTTTTCACCTAATTTACCTCGACAATCCAGTACATGCTGTGGCGTCTGTTTGCGTCGATCTATGATTTAACAGTAGCTTCAATTTAACGTTCATAAATGTCACTTAGTGTCTTAATTGAATAAATGATTTTGAATTTGAATTTGAATGTGACATTATTATAACCCGAAGAAAAAATCTATAACTACAAATTTCAATATTTTATCGTTTTCAATCTCAGCGTTGGGCTGCGTATATCGGTGTCTGTCAATAATTGTAACGAATAAATATATAAATTCGTATATATATATATATACCCTTCCTGCAAATACGTTGCATAAAGCCCTCACGTAGTACCTGAACATAAATAACACCTTCTTTTTATGTTTTATGTGCATATTCTTCAAATAAAATTTAAATATATTATACTGAGACGCATGTAATAAAATAACTGTGAGTCAGTGGCGTGTAAACATAAGCACATTGCCGCTTAATACAAAATTCACTTGAGAGCCTTATTCCGTTATCTTAATATCCATGGGTCAGAAATATCCAAAAATGGTGCATGAAAAATTTTGAAATTTATCTATCAAGTAGGACTCGGATAAATTACAAACAACGATGGGCAATTTTTATTAAGTTTTGTTAAAATAAGAGTCATATAGACGTAAGGTCAATATGACTCTTATTTTAACAAATTTAATGACAAAACTGGAAAATATTACTTACAATTCTGATAGATGGGTAGAGGAGGATAGTGTTGAGGTAGATACTATAGATACTAATGAATAACAAAAAAAAACTATGAATCTAGTTTCTGGAGATATTGTATAATAATAAAATAATAATTTGAAGCTTAAGTATATGTAATAAATGTATATAAAATCAAACCGCTTTTATCACTCAATCAACTAAAATCAATATGCACTGTAATAGTATAAAAACACATTGATTATAACTAGTTATTTTTTTTTATATAATCATATTATAGCATAAAACCCTTGAAAGCATGGTAAAGTTGAATATGTAGGTGTGAAGTTATTCTAGCATAACTAAATAAATATAATACTTATTACACAAAATAATTATGTTAAACGCAGTCCCCTCTCCGGAAGCGAGATCATGTGTTAATTGTGGGACGTGCTCCACCACCTTGTAATGTGAAATTCTCTTTTAGATGACCGGATTTTTCAACTAGGTCATCCCTTAAAATTAGATGGTCCACGCGGACCCTCATGAGCACGCGACTGCTCTAATGTTCCACAAAGATAGCTCAGATCGATATCTTAAAATGGACTGTCTGTTTTAAACAGTGCATAAAACAAGGTGACAATGAAAAAGATAAAACTCTAAGTAACCGAGACCACTTTGATGTATACTATACATAAACAGCGATGCGTGAACATAGCGATATTTTCAACGTCAAGTTTTAATACCTAAGTACACCAAAAGGAACTCATAAAAAGATTTCAGGAAAATATTTGTTAAAAATGGCGAGCGAGGTATGTCGTTTACCCGCCATGAGTAAGGAAGGAATATGTGATGTTTTCCTTCCTTTGAACCTATGTACCTTTAAGCTGTACAACTACATAACTGTTATCGCGCCCCTACTGTAAAATATTCAGATTGGGCAAGGAAACTAATTATTGCGTCACTTGAGAACGGTTGGATTTTTAAAAGTATGCCTGATATTTTTTAAGGGTGAAAGATAATTGAAAAATTCTGGTATAGTATTTAGCGTGTACGTGCGACTAAAAGCAATATTTGCATTATTTAATTAATACTAACATGTTGCAATACTTCCACACTGAAAAAAATATCACGAATTAAAAAAGTCAGTGAATCCGTAATTTCTTACCGTTTTCCTTCACCGATTTGAACTGACTGTTTACATAAGCATTAGTCATAGTCACCGTGACTAGTACAGTAATACGTGACCCCCTTGGCTTGGCTTCGCAGCATTTATAAAATAAGTACCTACATACTAAGGGTGAAAGAGGTATGTAGGTACTTATTTTATATTTTTTTCAGTGTGGAAGTATTGCAACATGTTAATATTAATTAAATAATGCAAATAGTGCTTTTAGTCGCACTTGCTTTCCTTGGAGTTGAGGGATACATAAAAAAAAAACTTTTAAAAAAGTTGAAAGTTTAAATTAACTGCTTCTAAATATGACCGTAAATGCAAATAACACTTACGGCCATATTTGCAAAAGCAAAATGAAGATTTGTTTTTAGTAACACCACGGCTAGCACCATATAATAATAATATAATAATAATACATAGACATATAGGTACAAAGAGACGATACCATTACAAGCAGTGACATTTGAATGAGGTTGAAGACCATTAAAATCCAATCCAAAAAGTTTGTTACATGTCGTCATCTCTCATCGTAATCTATTTAGTAAAAAGTATGAATAAAAAAATCAAACTTTTTACTAAATAGATTATTTTTAAGAATAAAGACACTTGCAACTATTATATTATTTTATTTTTATTATTTAGATAGTTCCTGACTTGGGGGTTCAGGTGGAAAGCATCTTGTTGATGTATAAAATATTAGCCCTTACCCGCGGCTTCGTTCGCGTTAATGTAGATTTTGTCTATAAATTCGGGTATCCCTCGGGAACAGTACTTTTTTCGGGATGAAAGTTGGCGTATGTCCTTTTGACCTAACCCTGACTACGTGTATCTATGTAAATTTCATGATGATGAATAAACAAACAAACAAACTCACTTTTGCATTTATAATATAAGTTAGGATTACTATATTCAGTGATATATATTAACATATATAGTGGTGTATATAAAACAATTTACAGTCACGATATTATCTTGAATTTAGTATATCTCTAAGAAATTGGTGGTTTATGTTCGTGATCCTAGTTACGTTGTTTGCACTGTTGCTATGTATTTTTTTCGCGAAAATTCAAACAAAAACCTTTAATCTATCTTTTCTTCTATCTCTTCTATGTATGTTATAAATAAATAATTAGATATTATGTAGTCACCTCCAAAATTTTTAATCAACAATTGGCATGAGAAACATTTATATAACTCGTTTTTACGTCACAATGTTAAAACATGTGGTTATAACAACAAGTGTCCAAGCAACAATTGTATCTGTATCATTCTTTATGGTAAATAGTCAAACAGCGTACATGTTACATACAACATGAATTTTGAATAGGTCAAAAAGTAAATCCGAAAGATTCTTCCGCACTATTAGTTCCGTCAAGTGTTCTGGATGTCCTCTGTTTGTGCACGGATTTGGAATTGACCCGATTACGGTAGATACAAATTTTATCTACATACATTTTATAAGGGAATAAATAATAATATAATGTTTTAAGATTTTATAACTTTTTTACAAGGGCGGCAAAGATTTCGGAATACCTCTGATTGACCGTATGCTGTGCCACCTAATTGAAATAAAAAGAATTCATATTCTCAGTTCAAAAATATTGGCTGGAATTATTTTGGCTGTGTTATGGATTTTCTTGGAATAAGTATGGTTAGCATTTAATCTCACGAAACATTAATATGTTTATTTCAAGGCATGGTATGTCTTGAAATAAATGTATATCTTTTAAAAATCACAATTGCCTGCAATGCGTCTAAGTTATGGCACTTAAAGATTTCATCGTTATTTTGACTAGGATTTGAATTTGTTTTGTCATCTCTGTACATGTAATTTATTTATGTATTAAAAAAAACATTCACCTGTTCACAACTGCCTAAGGTATCGCTTAATATGCACATCAAATACAGTTGAAATTAGCATATCTCCCATTTTTGCGTTTGGTTTTAAGGATTAATGTATCAAGTGAAGTTGCTTTGTATTTAATAAGTGTTATAGTACGAGATCCGACTGCAGAATTAGTGCGCTCATCGAGTATATATTTATGATTAGGAGAATATATATATCTACCAGGCTGCCTATCAAAATGTGGCCGCTAGTATTTTTAATCAAAATATTGTTAATTAATTTTTCAGAAAAAAAAATCTTTCACTTGTTTTTTAAATAAAATATCGTCCACTTCAAGGCAATATGTATAAAGACGCTTTTTTTTTATTGTGTGGAAACTCCCACGGGTTATCACCTCACCGGGGCCAAACGGCGAGGTGGTATGTCGGACTCGAACCGACTAAAACCACACAGTGTTCCGTCGTCGGGTCTTATAGCCGGGTCCTCAGGTGTACCCTAAAAAGGAAATCCCTGTGAACCCTGAAAAATCACGAACGAAGTTCCTTATTATAAAAATATTAATTTCAAGTTCTATTCTAGGTATAAAGTTCTATTCTTACGTGGGAGAGCCATGCTTCGGCACGTATGGGCCGGCTCGACTTCGCTCGATACCACGGCCTCACAGAAAACCGGCCGTGAAACAATGCTTGCATTGCTTTTCGCCGCGTGAGTGGGTTTACCGGAGGCCCTTATCCTGGCCTCTCCCCTATTCCCGTCCTTCCCCTATCCCCCCTCTCCTCCCCTCTAATCCCCCTCTCCCGTCTTTTTGCTCTTTCGCTATTCCCACCCTTAAGGGCGGCAACGCACTTGTGACTCTTGAGTTACAGGTGCGTATACATTTTAATTATGATTTTTTTATCGATAAAAATCTAAAAACTAATTTACAAAATTATCTTAACACTTAACACCTTTATTTTATTTACAAATTAGTCATTTTGAAAAGGAAGTGGAGTATTTCTCTACTATCTCTACTATCCCTACTAATGTTTGCACCGGGTGGTTGAGAACACTAGCATTCGACGCATGCGCAATGGCTATAAAGTGTCGAACAGCTAGCAATCGCTATCCTCGTCTGACTAGTGATGTTACGCACTAACTCTCTTTCACTCTACCTTAAATATCATCTTTAATAGCCCGCAGCCCTCATTTGCGGCCAAATTTAATTAAGCAGCATTAAACAGAAAAAAAATTAGCTTTAATTTGATATATATATGAATAAATGCACGAACGTATAAATGTGTCAAAATCATATCTGTTTACACCTGGCTGCGAAGAGGCGCGGCCAAGTGCGCAACGGCAACTGTGATTTTTCAGGGTCTTTAAACATATTGCCTTGAAGTGAACGATATTTTATTAAAAAAACAAGGGAATGATTTTTTTTCCGAAAAATCAATTAACAATAATTTAATTAAAAATACTAGCGGCCACATTTTGAGCAGCTTGGTAGATATATATTCTCCTAATCATAAACATTTGGTTTTTAGCAAATACTCGATGAGCGCACTAATTCTGCAGCCGGATCTTAGACCATTAGCCCAGCACCCCCCAGTTAAGAACATTAATTGTAATTAGATGAAGTGTTATTTATAGTATGATAACATTTCTTTTGGCACATAATTTGGTTCACTAAAAGACATTGGTTCCCACAGCCCTCAACAAGGTGGATTGTCTATTATAGTGCAAATATAGTGAAAATAATAACGGATCTTATTTAACATTTTTAGGTCCTTAATGATAGCAGCCCCTACTGCTGCTGCGGGCTGAAAAGTGATGAAGAAATAGCGTGAGTTTTATAGCCAGATTCATTAACATTAGACTTGTGCTTCTTAACTATCTTCAACTTTGTCAGAATCGATTATTGAAATACTGGACTAAAAATGGAAACCAGTTGCATCATTAAACTATACATATTTTACTGTATTGCTTTTTATTTTTTTTTCCTTTCTTACTTTATTTCATATGAAGCAGTGATATCTGAGTAAGTATATTAAAACAAATGCGGACAAATGGAGTTCAATGCGAGATCCTATTATTTAAAAATTGATTTGCAATTTATAAATTATTTAGATCAATTTACACAAAATCTTAACAAATTATACACCTAAACCTTCCTCATAAATCACTCTGTCTATTAGTAAAAACCGGATGAAATTCTGAAAAGTACTTTTTCAGTTTATCGCGAATAGGCAGACAGACGCAGCGGGGGACTTGTCTTATAATATGTAGTGATATTGAGATTTGAGGCTTAAAAGTTCAATTAAATGTTTTTGAATATTTCCCCTGTCACACTGAGAAGTTTTATTGTATGCTGATTTTTTGGTGTTAGAACCTTTTTAACAATTTGTAACCGGTTTGGAGGTAAACTTTGGAGAAATAAAAAGGTAAAAGAAAGATTCGGACCATACTCATTAGAGGATATGAAAAATGTAAAACAGACTGTAATTATATGAGTCGGCGACGTAGACAAAGTGACAGGGTACTGTTGGATGAAGAGAGTCAACCCGCTCTTTGAGCAAGTCTTTAAGAAAGGTCATGGCTTTGATGACGTCCATTTTATGATAAAAATATACATATTACATGTTCGCTTCGACGGAGTCGTACTGCATGCTAAACATGAATACTTTTGACATTCGTTTTTTGTGCGTGTGGAAACTCCCTCGGGCCGTCACCCCACCGGGGTTTTCGGTGGGGCGGTGTGTCGGAATCGAACCGACTAAAACCACACGGTGTGCCATAGTGCGCCTTAAATAGAAGGGATCCGGGAACAGCTTTTATTAAGACATCCATCCCTGGATCAACTATACTAGTAGTTTCAATGTTAGGAATGCCCTCAACGTGGAATTATTTAGTCACAGTTAAAGACCTTTATAACGACCTTTATAAGATGTAATTTAGTTTGAATACTTCCGTAGTGTCGTATAGGAACTAATAGGACGTTGTATTTCATATGACAAATAATCTATTATATTTGAACATTAAAATTTAACGTGAACTAACAATTTTTAATTAAACACCTACTCATTAACAATGACACTCATAAAATCTGGTTTAAAAAATTCAATCCAGATTCCCCAAATAAAAAAATAATGTATCGAAGTACCCATGAGCAACATAATGAAAAGATGTTTCGATACTGACGGCGACGACCGTCTCATCGGAAATGAGATTGAGCAAGCGACAAAAATATATTAAAGCTCCCAAATTTAAATCTATCAGACACAAATATACCGTAAGAGCTCCCTAGCTGTATTGTAATTCGTTTAAATGTGCCCCGTTGGACCGCTAACAGTGTTAAGATTCTTGGTTCGAGTCCCTAATCAGGAAAACTGTAATAGAGGTGTTAAAACGGGGAAAAAACTCTTACGGGGTGGGAATTAATCGTCACATCGTGAACGTTTTCGTACCTTTTTCTATTCACTAGTAGCGAAGACCGAACATTTTTTAACCGGACGAATGTTTCCCTTGGGCACACTTGACGCCTACTGCGTACAATAACATGATCATGACTCATACTTTACCGTATACATTGACAGTTACTATAACAAAAAAAACAGCACGGGTAACATTTAGGTTTTAATAAATATTATGATAATACTAAAACACATACTTAAGTGGCATTAGAATTTGATAGTACCTATTTATTAAGCAATCAGTCTATCGCAATCCACTGCTACATATAAGTCTGTACCAATTTACGCCATAACACCGTCTAGTGCCTTTAAACATTTCCAGTTTTCTTCCTAAGCTATGTCAGTTACTTTGTGCCTTTGTCTGATGGGCTAATTATGAATACTATCCTTCAAAGCTTTACTTAGTTTTTTTCCTCCGTAACCCTCTGCGCTACTTTTAATTTGTGTACTAGTCCTGCCATAAGTTTCATTAAGATCTCAGATCACTGAGGTGATTACAAAATGTCAAATTAAAAACTTTCGGTTATTTGTTTTTGTTGTTAATATTTGTTGATGGTGGAAATGGCTGAACTGTTCAAAAAAAAGAATGGCGTACCTAAATAAATTTAAGTATCAAAAGAGGTTATATGTATTATTACTGGCAGTCACCATAAACTGTCTAAACAGACAATATTAAAGTTGTGTCGGAGTTTTTTCATGATGAACGAATAGACGTTAATTTTTTTTACGTTTTTGTTGTTTATCTTGTTTAGTTATAAAACACTTGACAATGGCGGAATTTCTGCGCTGATTCTTCGCGTGGGATAGAGTTCATATTAAAAAGATATATAAAGTTGTGTCTAAAGAAGTTGAGAGAGTATGTTTTAGCCTAAATTTTATAGGTGCTTTGTTCGTTTTTAGTAATCACATTCGCCACATAATATATTTGAATTAAAAACAGGTATTTAGACTTATGAAAAATGACACACAGCATAAAAAAAGGATTGAAAGGAAGGTATTAATGGCTTACGTGTCACAACCCGCGAATAAATACAAATGTCTTTTTTTTCATTATAAAAAGAAAAACTGATTTGACAGTATCACGTATGTTAACTAGGACTACACGGGTTCTAAATGATCCAGTACATTAACTACTAGAAATAAAATACAGTTTTACACATATTGGCCATAGTACCTGGGAGACAGAGCTTCACTCGGAAGCTTTTTAAAAATCGCCATTTAAAAGAAAATATTATTGGGAAATTGCGTTTTTACAGAAAATACAACTATGCAGTTGAACTTAAAAAGCAAAACTGCATCTGTATTCAAAATTTCATCATCAATCGTTAGAGCCGTTTCCGAGATACCTCAAATATAAATACATACATACAAGAATTGCTCGTTTGAAGTAATAACACATTAATACAAGAATTGCTCGTTTAAAGTAATAAGATAAAGTTGTAGACGAGTAAGATCAATTTTCTTTGATTAATCTGGATTAGTAATGCCCCGGCAAAGACTCTTCACGAAGATACAATACAATGTTTTTGCAAATTGTTTTAACTCAATAAAATATAGCAAACTGGGAGAAAAACATGCGTTAGGGTTAATAATGTTTACTTTACATCCATACAAATAGAATTGAATACGTAGGTACTCATCAAATATTACTGCTTGTTTTACACACTCTAAACGACGCCCTCAAATCTTTTCAATTTTATACTTACACTTTATTTTACATACTTATAGGTATTTCATGAGAGTAAAATACGGGAATTTGGAAAGAATCGTGTCGGTAAATCTTTTTAGTGCAATAAAATTGAGTGCCGTCTGAATTGAGATGTAAAAGTAAAGGAGGGTCCTGGAGGGCACGAAATGAGCTCACACGTGTAAAATTTTATTATGGCCTCTCGACCTAATTTTGTCTAATAAAATGTAAAAGTATTCAATAGCTCTTAGTTACTTTTTAGGGTTCCGTACCTCGAATTGAAAAAACGGAACCCTTATAGGATCACTTTGTTGTCCGTCCGTCCGTGGGTCTGTCTGTCTGTCTGTCAAGACTCTTTTTCTCAGGAACGCGTGGAGGTATCAAGCTGGAATTTATGTCAAATATTCAAGTCTACTGTCCCTTGAAGCTGTGAAAAAATCAAACTTCTAAGTCAACGCAATCAAAAGATACAGCCGTTTATGCCGCAAATATCCGCAAATTTTCAACACTCGCAAGGGTATCAAAACCTACAGGGTACTTCCCGTGAACTCAGAATCTAGAAATTTAGTACGAAGCAACATCTTATAGCACAGATACTGGAAAAATTGCGAAAACCGTATATTTTTAGTTACACCATATAATAAAAATATTTTACGGAACCCTCGGTGCGCGAGTCCGTCTCGCATTTGGCCGGTTTTTTTTTACTATTTGAACTAATTACTTTCCAATTCTTCTAACTGCAGTGACATAAAAACATAAATGAATAACAAGAATAAAATGCGTGATACATAGGTACTCGTTCCACTTTTTGTAGGTTCTATAGTACTTAGCACATCCATTATAGAAACACCGTGACATTTATGGGACTGATAAAAGTTAAACTTTGTTGAAATATTAACGTAAAACAAAATATTAAACGAGACGGATTACGGAGAACGTTGGTAATACTCTCATTGTAACTCACTGCTTCCTTCGAGTTTTTTATTCCAAACTGTTAGGTTGAATAGAATTGAACCTCTCATACACAGGGTAATGAATTATATTCGTCCGACGCCCGTTTTTGTGCTGGCATGTGATTGATGCATACTTACATGGCTTACAGTTTATTACAATAAGTGACTATAGAGTTCAAACATTATATCTACTTATGTGAATAACTAAAAGAAACTGAAAAAACTTTTTTTTTTTAAAAGAGTACTAACAACGTCGGTCGCAATTCTTGTTAACCCCTCCAGCTAAGCTAAATGCCTGTGTTAGGAGTGGGTTTATGACGGTAGAGTACTGGGTGGGGTTCGAACCCGCAACCACTTGATCGCAAGTCTGACGCCTTAACCAATACGCTACCGCCGCTTAACTAAAATGAAAATCTGAATAAATGCTGTTTTAAATAACTATGAATATATATTATGTACTGAGGTTCTTTAACTTCTTGTAACTATAATTATACAAGAAATATATATTGATAAAAAAATATATAGGTATATATATATATTATAAGAAAAAAGATGACTGATTTGTATCCATCATCTTTTTTCTTAGGACAGCTCTGACAACGTACCAATAATAATAACTTCACACATTTCACACACTGATCCCAAACAAGGCATAGCCTGTACTATGGTAACCAGACTACTGATAAACATACTTATATATTTCTAAATACATACATATCATAGATAAATTACACCTAGACACAGATCAAATTATCGTGCTCATCACACAATTATTTGTCCTAGGTCCTAGCACGACCAAGAAATAAGTCGGAATGCAGAAAATCCAACTTAGTGCATATTTTGTGCAAAATCAGAGCTTGTAACTAAATGTTTGACTCCCATTCAATCAACAACGCGCGCTTAGCAACCTGGAATTAGTAACTGTTCTCTTACCTACCTACTCTACTTAGTTACTCGTCTCTAAGAGAATAAAAATAATATTAATAAGACTTCATATATCTGTACCTACAATTTGTTTCCAAAATAAACAAATAAACAAAGACCTATAGAATCGGTAGACGTTACTTTTTCTTTTAAATTTCTACACTGAAATCCACTCCATGAGGATTTCAGTGTAGAAATTTAGCAGGATTAATAGAAATATACTTTTATACAATGTCATGCACCTATCTGTTTTGTTTACCCTTTTTGCGTTATTTAGGACCGTTATGAGCAGCGTACCAACATTTCAAAAAATATTTACCAAGTAGATATTGGATTTTGATTTCCAAAGCTAGTTAGGTTGCTATGCACTCTTTTGTTGTTTAAAACAAGTATTTTTGTTGAAAAATAGAACTAGGTACTTAC